>CM056051.1:547465534-547819331 GCA_029574335.1 Rana kukunoris | reverse complement strand
AGCAAGAAGGCTCAGATGATCGTCTCCCCTCAGGGATGTAGTCCCAAGGAGGGGGCGAGCACGCTGACTAACCCCCAGCCAGAACGGCTCAGATGATCGTCTCCCCGCAGGGATGTAGCCCCAAGGGAGGGGGCGAGCACGCTGACTAACCCCCAGCCAGAACGGCTCGGATGATCGTCTCCCCACAGGGATGTAGTCCCAAGGGAGGGGCGAGCACGCTGACTAACCCCCAGCCAGAACAGCTCGGATGATCGTCTCCCCGCAGGGATGTAGTCCCAAGGAAAAGGGGCGAGCACAATGACTAACCCCCAGCCAGAACGGCTCAGATGATCGTCTCCCCGCAGGGATGTAGTCCCAAAGGAGGGGGGCGAGCACGCTGACTAACCCCCAGCCAGAACAGCTCGGATGATCGTCTCCCCGCAGGGATGTAGTCCCAAGGGAGAGGGGCGAGCACAATGACTAACCCCCAGCCAGAACGGCTCAGATGATCGTCTCCCCGCAGGGATGTAGTCCCAAGGGAGAGGGGCGAGCACAATGACTAACCCCCAGCCAGAACGGCTCAGATGATCGTCTCCCCGCAGGGATGTAGTCCCAAGGGAGAGGGGCGAGCACACTGACTAACCCCCAGCTAGAACGGCTCGGATGATCGTCTCCCCGCTCCTTTGATTAGGTTAACATTATGGAAAGACTCCGGCAAAGTTTCACACCCCTCGATCGGCACCCTGTCTGAGGAACCTTTCCCATGAACCTCTTCTGTTCTCTCTAAGCAGGACAACCTTGGATGAAACCCTGATGGAGTTTAAAGTGGACCCATGTAGTCCCCATAGGTTGCCGCCACACAAACTTGACACCACCTGACACCAAATACTTTTATCTCGGTCTCATCAGACCACAGGCGATGGTTCCAGTAATCCATGTCCTTAGTCTGCTTGTCTTCAGCAAACTGTTTGTGGTCTTTCTTGTGCCTCATCTTTAGAAGAGGCTTCCTTCTGGAGACCAATTTGATGCAGTGTGCGGCGTATGGTCTGAGCACTGACAGGCTGACCCCTCCCCCAGCAATGCCGGCAGCACTCATACATCTATTTCCCAAAGACAACCTCTTTATGACGCTGAGCACATGATCTCAACTTCTATGGTGGACCATGGCGAGGCGGGGGGAGGGGAACCCGCCCTGTTTGGAGGGGAACCCGCCCTGTTATACCGCTGGATGGTCTTGGCCCCCGTGCTGCAGCTCAGTTTCAGGGTCTTGGCAATCTTCTTGTAGCCTAGGCCAGTGACGGAGAACCTCTGCCCCCCAGATGTTTTGGAACTACATTTCCCATGATGGTCAACTACGCCGAGCATCATGGGAAATGTAGTTCCAAAACATCTGGGGGGCCGAGGTTTGCCGTCACTGGCCTAGGGCTAGGCCATCTTCATGTAGAGCAACAATTCTTCTTTTTTTTTTTCAGATCCTCAGAGAGTTCTTTGCCATGAGGTGCCATGTTGGACTTCCAGTGACCAGTATGAGAGAGTGAGAGCGATAACACCAAATTTACCGCACCTGCTCCCCATTCACACCTGAGACCTTGTAACACTAACGAGTCACATGGACCCATGTAATCCTTATGGGTGGCCGGATGTAAGTAGACATGCGTCAATACCGGCCTGCCATCGGGTCAAAAAAGTGGACCTGGATGCCAACGTATTGCGTTCAGTCCAATGAATCTGGACAGACCCAGATGTGGGGCCCATATAGGTCTCCACCTACATCTGACCACCTATGGGGAGCCATTGCGGTCTTTGAGCATGAGCCAAGACCAGACCACCCATGTGAAGAGGCCCTGAGATGTAAGTGATCGGTGTGTGATGTAGGGATCGGTGTGTGATGTAGGGATCGTTGTGCGATGTAGGGATCGTTGTGCGATGTAGGGATCGTTGTGTGATGTAGGGATCGGTGTGTGATGTAGGGATCAGTGTGAGATGTAGGGGTCGGTGTGAGATGTAGGGGTCGGTGTGTGATGTAGGGATCGGTGTGAGATGTAGGGATCGGTGTGAGATGTAGGGATTGGGAAGGATGAAGTAGTCTGGTGTATGAGGAGGTCTCCATGCGGCCTCCATTGTTCTTTGTTGTTCTCTTTTTGTTTCTCCTCCTCGTTGTTCTGGTCTCTGCGGTTTTATGTTTTTCCATCACCCCTCCCACCGGCTTCTCTCGCTCTGCAGACGATGAATCAGAACTCAGATTCCTCAGATGGTTTCTAACAATCAGTTTTATGTAAGACGAGACGCACCACGCCCGACCAGCCTGTCCTCACCCACCCAAACCCCGTCCAGGAGCTCCGACACGCTCAACATCAACCTACCAACCGGATGAGTCACCAAAACCCAACGGGCCCAACCGGCCCGCCTGCCGGAGCTTCACACCCAGTGTTATCTGGTGTCAGATTATTGTTACATAACCAGGTGTCCCCCTATTGTCCCATATCACCTGGGGTCACCCTATAGTCCCGTATCACCTGAGGTCACCCTATTGTCCCATATCACCTGGGGTCACCCTATTGTCCCATATCACCTGGGGTCACCCTATTGTCCCATATCACCTGGGGTCACCCTATTGTCCCATATCACCTGGGGTCACCCTATTGTCCCATATATCCCAATATCACCTGGGGTCACCCTATGGTCCCATATCACCTGGGGCCACCCTATGGTCCCATATCACCTGGTGTCACCCTATTGTCCCATATATCCCAATATCACCTGGGGTCACCCTATGGTCCCATATCACCTGGGGCCACCCTATGGTCCCATATCACCTGGGGCCACCCTATGGTCCCATATCACCTGGGGCCACCCTATGGTCCCATATCACCTGGGGCCACCCTATGGTCCCATATCACCTGGGGTCACCCTATAGTCCCATATCGCCTGGTGTCACCCTACTGTCCCATATCACCTGGGGTCCCCCCTATTGTCCCATATATCCCAATATCACCTGGTGTCACCCTATAGTCCCATATCGCCTGGTGTCACCCTATTGTCCCATATCACCTGGGGTCACCCTATTTTCCCATATCACCTGGGGTCACCCTATTGTCCCATATCACCTGGTGTCACCCTATTGTCCCATATCACCTGGTGTCACCCTATTGTCCCATATCACCTGGGGTCCCCCCTATTGTCCCATATATCCCAATATCACCTGGTGTCACCCTATTGTCCCATATCACCTGGGGTCCCCCCTATTGTCCCATATATCCCAATATCACCTGGTGTCACCCTATGGTCCCATATCACCTGGTGTCACCCTATTGTCCCATATCACCTGGTGTCACCCTATTGTCCCATATCACCTGGTGTCACCCTACTGTCCCATATCACCTGGGGTCCCCCCTATTGTCCCATATATCCCAATATCACCTGGGGTCACCCTATTGTCCCATATCACCTGGGGTCACCCTATTGTCCCATATCACCTGGGGTCACCCTACTGTCCCATATCACCTGGGGTCCCCCCTATTGTCCCATATATCCCAATATCACCTGGTGTCACCCTATGGTCCCATATCACCTGGTGTCACCCTATGGTCCCATATCACCTGGTGTCACCCTATTGTCCCATATCACCTGGTGTCACCCTATTGTCCCATATCACCTGGGGTCACCCTATTGTCCCGTATCGCCTGGGGTCACCCTACTGTCACCCTCCGGGGCTTAATCATGCTCGGCTCGATTCATCCAGACCACAACTCCCACATGTTTCACCCCCACCCAATTTTTTTTTTTTTCGAAACGTTATTTAGGGGAAATCCGTTTTCATCTTTGACCATACTGATAAAAAAAATATATAATTGGAAGGATCAGGATGGAAAACTTTTCTGGAACAAACTTTATTTTTCATTTGGGGAAATGACATTCCTTCCAAAATCGAAGGGTAAAAGGGAACCCAGCTTTAGTCTTCAACACGGATCGCTCTGCTGTATACAAGGCGGAGGGCGGAGCTTACAGCACGGGGGCCAGCCAATCGGTCGCAGGCATTTGTATTTTTTTTACAGCTGTTGTCGGGCAGAATATATAATGTATGTTTTCTAAAGGGAGGAGGAGGGAGGAGGAGGAAGGAGGAGGAGGAGGGAGAAGGGAGGAGGGGGAGGGGGAGGAAGGAGGAGGAAGGAGGGGGAGGGGGAGGAGGAGGAAGGAGGAGGAGGCAGGAGGAAGAAGGAGGAAAGAGGAAAGAGGAGGAGGAGGGAGGAGGAGGGAGGAGGAAGAAGGAGGAATGAGGAGGAGGAAGAAGGAGGAATGAGGAGGAGGAAGAAGGAGGAATGAGGAGGAGGAGGAAGAAGGAGGAATGAGGAGGAGGAGGAGGGAGGAGGAGGAGGAAGGAGGAGGAGGGAGGAGTAGAAGGAGGGAGGAGGAGGAGGAGTGAGAGGAGGAGGAGGAGGAAGTAGGGGTAGAGGAGAGGAGGGAGGAGGAGGAGGAGGGGAGGAGGGGGAGGAGGGAGGAGGAGGGAGGAGAGAGGTGAGGAGGAGGAGAGAGAGGGAGGAGAGAGGAGAAGGAGGAGAAGGAGGGAAGAGGAGGGAGGGAGATCGGAAGGAGGGAAGGGGAGGAGGGAGGGGAAAGAGGAGGGAATAGGAGGAGCTTGACTGAGGGGAGGAGGAAGGAGGTAGGAGGAGAGGAGGAGGGAGGGAGAGAGGAGGAGGGAGGGGGGAGGAGGGAGGAGGGAGGGGAGGGAGGAGGAGAGGAGGAAGGAGGAGGGAGAAGAGGGGGGAGGAGGAGGGGGGGAGGGGAGGAGGGAGGGCTGGAGGAGGCTTTGCTTCATAGACTCCTCGATCACCAGACCCCATCAGCCTAGCTATGCAGGATGCAGACGGCCTACTGCCAGTTGTATATCCAATGTGTCGGCATTCTCTCAGCACCATTGGTTGCACGGACGCACCTCGCAGCGCGGCACTGTTGGTTGCTAGGATGCTGTCGGCAGCATGGAGCCGTTGGTTTCTCGGATTGCTGTTGGCAGCTGGGATGCTGTTGGCAGCCCAGTGCCGTTGGTTGCTAGGATGCTGTCGGCAGTATGGCACCGTTGGTTTGATAGGATGATGTCGGCAGCACGGCACCATTGGTTGCTAGGATGCTGTCGGCAGCACAGTACCATTGGTTGCTAGGATGCTTTCGGCAGCACGGCCCTGTTGGTTGCTAGGATGCTGTCCTCAGTACGGCACCATTGGTGGTTAGGATGTACAGCAATGTTGGTTGCTGGGATGCTGTAGGCAGTACAGCGCCGTCGGTTGCTAGGATGCTGTCGGCATTACAGCACTGTTGGTTGCTAGGATGCTGTCGGCAGCATGGAGCCGTCGGTTTCTAGGATGCTGTTGGCAGCTCAGTGCCGTTGGTTGCTAGGATGCTGTCAGTAGTACGGAGTTCTAGCACCCGAACTTCTCCTCTAAGGGAGGGATGAATGAAACATTTGCACAGGAAAACTGTGCATTACCTTCGCTCTGTACAAACAGGGGAAATAACGAATGTTATCAGGCTATTCCCTGTGCAGGTCGAATGTTTTTTATTGATTTAAAGCAGAAAACGCTCCGTCACTGTGCTGTGTCTGTGGAGGAGCGGCGTTGTCTCATGTGGGCAGCACTATAGAACACCTCCCCCTCTCCTTATCTCCATAACTACAGGGGAGGTGTTCTGTAGTCCGATATAGACAGGGGCCAAACTGGTCAGGGCCCGATATAGTCAGGAACCAATATAGGCAGGGGCCAAACTAGTCAGGGGCCAAACTAGTCAGGGGCCAATATAGACAGGGGCCAAACTAGTCAGGGGCCAAACTAGTCAGGGGCCAAACTAGTCAGGGGCCAATATAGACAGGGGCCAAACTAGTCAGGAACCAATATAGGCAGGGGCCAAACTAGTCAGGGGCCAATATAGACAGGGGCCAAACTAGTCAGGAACCAATATAGGCAGGGGCCAAACTAGCCAGGAACCAATACAGACAGGGGCCAAACTTCCTTTAAGGGGGATTGGGTTGCCCCTCACCCATCCATGGAGTGCCGGTGCTTCCATAGTGGAGACTCTCATACATTCTGTAGTGTTAGGACTGCAGGTAATACGGGGGGAGGGGGGAGGGGGGGGTGTAGAGGACTTGCACCCCACGCATGCGTTTACTAAACCTCTGTCTATAACACACAGACTGTGGGACGGGTTATTCTGGTTGGTGAGGAGATGTTGTGGAATGTTCTCTGTTTTTGTCTTTCATGCGTCGCCCTTCCATGTGCTCCTTGCTGTGAGGGCCACTTATAGGTGGGGGCAGGGGCCATTTGTTATGGGGCCAAACTACTCAGGGGCAGATATAGACAGGGGCCAATATAGTCAGGAGGGCCAAATTAGTCAGGAGGACCAAACTCGTTAGGGGCAAATATAGATGGGGGCCAAACTAGTCAAGGGGCCAAATATAGTCAGGGGCATATATAGTCAGTGAAAAAATATAAAATGTGGCGCTAAAAAGAAACACGCAAAAAGTGAAAGGGAAGGAGTGAGTCTCTATCCCACAAACTAAATGGTGATATATGTTATATAATAAAACATAAACATATAGTGGTAAATCGTGATAAACACACATCAAACAGGAACAGTGTAAGGGAAAAATAAGGCCTGTGAGGGCTAAAAGTGTTTCCAGGTAAGTCCAGGTAGTACTGACACTACAGTGAAAGTCCAGTGCGGGTAGTCACGATGGAAGCTGGCAATCCAATGGAAGGGAACAAAGGATCAAACATATATTCCAAAGTTGTCAGAAGAATTTAACACTCCATTTGGTGGACATACAGACCGTTGGTAGTATGTCAAATAGGCATAGAATGGATCCTCAGTCAGATGTATTTCATGTAAGGCTCATCAGATGGTGTCTCCAGGAATCTCCAAACTTCTTAAGTCTCTCCCTTCCAGGATAACAGGGAAGTTCCCAATGGAGTATGGAATCATGAGGAAGCACATGAAAAAAATAGAAGGAGGCTCCACATAGTGCGGTTAAAACCCAATTGATAGGGTTAAAGCAGCTTTAATCGTAAAAACAGGTATAGAACAATACCATGCAAAATGAAAAAAAATCAATTAAGAAGTACAAGCCAGGTGAAAGAGCAGGTACAGGTGATCACAAAGAAAATTTAAAGCGTGGTAGATGGATAAGTGGCTGCACGCTTTAAATTTTCTTTGTGATCACCTGTACCTGCTCTTTCACCTGGCTTGTACTTCTTAATTGATTTTTTTTTCATTTTGCATGGTATTGTTCTATACCTGTTTTTACGATTAAAGCTGCTTTAACCCTATCAATTGGGTTTTAACCGCACTATGTGGAGCCTCCTTCTATTTTTTTCATGTGCTTCCTCATGATTCCATACTCCATTGGGAACTTCCCTGTTATCCTGGAAGGGAGAGACTTAAGAAGTTTGGAGATTCCTGGAGACACCATCTGATGAGCCTTACATGAAATACATCTGACTGAGGATCCATTCTATGCCTATTTGACATACTACCAACGGTCTGTATGTCCACCAAATGGAGTGTTAAATTCTTCTGACAACTTTGGAATATATGTTTGATCCTTTGTTCCCTTCCATTGGATTGCCAGCTTCCATCGTGACTACCCGCACTGGACTTTCACTGTAGTGTCAGTACTACCTGGACTTACCTGGAACACTTTTAGCCCTCACAGGGCCTTATTTTTCCCCTTACACTGTTCCTGTTTGATGTGTGTTTATCACGATTTACCACTATGGGCCAGATTCAGGAACACTTGCGCTGGAGTATTTCGATATGCGCCGCGTAACTGTGATGATGCGCCGTCGTTTCTATGTTCCCGTACCCACCAAACTAGATGCGCCCAATAACGGGTCATTTGCGACTGGCGGAACGTTCCGACGCCAGAGTATCGTCAGCGCTTAATTTCGTTGGGCGCATCAGTCGCGCGCCTATTGATTTCCCCTGCAAATATGCAAATGAGGGATTTTTCACAATTCACGAACGGATTAGCACCATACGCTGGCTACATGCGCCGCGCGTATCTCGTCCGTCCGGCGCAAAGTTATTTCTACAAAAGGCTGTTTATCTTTATCTCCAGATGGCCACAGGTCAGCAGGAGAGCAGCTACAGCAGCGTTACCGACGATAAGAGCTAGCTGAGCACCCCCACTTGCAGGACAACACCTCTGTCCATGCTTGTCTGTCAACTTTTACAGCCATGGAGGAAGACATCATAGGTCTCCATAGCCGAGATGACGGCTGACAGCTCCTGGCCTTTAGAGTTCAGCTTTCTCCTGTGTGTTTGCGGGAACGGGAGCAGCCATCTCAAAACAAAAGTAACATCACTGCGGGGAGGGGGAGCAGGATATACTTTAGTGCCGAAATGGCGCTTCTACGGGCGCATTTAAACGCCCAACGGAAGGCATTGCGCTGACGTTTCCCGTGAAGTGGTGCCGACGGAAGTTGTGAGCATGCGCACAAAGGGGGCGAGTGGAGCCGCACTCACTGCGCATGCTCCGTGGTTGATGCGCTGAACGTAAGCCTCTGCGCTGGGCTCCGCCCATCATTTACATATGATCACACCCACTTCCACTTGCGTCGGGTTACGCCAGCGCATTATCGTTACTCTGGCGCAAGTTTACGCGCAACTGCTATGTGAATTACAGGACTTGCGCTGAAAGGGTCTTCAGAGTAACGTAAATGAGAAGCGTTACTCTGGAGCAAAGATGCTCTCATCTACCTGAATCTGGCCCCAAATGTTTATGTTTTATTATATAACATATATCACCATTTAGTTTGTGGGATAGAGACTCACTCCTTCCCTTTCACTTTTTGCGTGTTTCTTTTTAGCGCCACATTTTATATTTTTTTATGTTTATTTCGATTTATTCCATCGTTGATGTAGGCTGCTTTTACTTTTACAATTTATTATTCTAGTAGCGCAATTATTTTATATTTTTTCATATATAGTCAGTGGGCCAAACTAGACAGGGGCAAATATAGATGGGGGCCAAATTAGACAGGGGCCAAATTAGTCAGGGGCAAATATAGTCAAGGGCAAAATAGTCAGGGGGCAGATATAGATGGGGGCCAAACTAGTCAGGGGCAGATATAGATGGGGGGCAAACTAGTCAGGGGCAGATATAGATGGGGGCCAAAACTAGTCAGGGGCAGATATAGATGGGGCCAAACTAGTCAGGGGCAGATATAGATGGGGGCCAAACTAGTCAGGGGCAGATATCGATCGGGGCCAAACTAGTCAGGGGCAGATATCGATGGGGGGCAAACTAGTCAGGGGCAGATATAGATGGGGGCAAACTAGTCAGGGGCAGATATAGATGGGGCAAACTAGTCAGGGGCAGATATAGATGGGGCCAAACTAGTCAGGGGCAGATATAGATGGGGGGCAAACTAGTCAGGGGCAGATATAATCAGGGGGCAAAATTAGTCAGGAGGGCCAAACTAGTCTGGGGGTCAAAATAGTCTGTGGGTCAAACAAGTCAGGGGAAAATATAATCAGGGGGCCAAATTTGTCAGGAGGGTCAAACTCGTTAGGGGCAAATATAGACCGGGGCCAAACTAGTCAGGGGGCCAAATATAGTCGGGCAAATATAGTCAGGGGCATATATAGTCAGTGGGCCAAACTAGACAGGGGCAAATATAGATGGGGGGCCAAATTGGACAGGGGCCAAATTAGTCAGGGGCAAATATAGACAAGGGCCAAACTAGTCATGGACATATATAGTCAAGGGCAAAATAGTCAGGGAGCAGATATAGATGGGGGCCAAATTAGTCAGGGGCAGATATAGATGGGGGCCAAACTAGTCAGGGGCAGATATAGATGGGGGCCAAACTAGTCAGGGGCAGATATAGTCTGGGGGTCAAAATAGTCAGGAGCAAATATAATCAGGTGGCAAAATTAGTCAGGGGGTCAAACTAGTCAGGGGCAAACTAGTCAGGGGGCCAAACTCGTTGGGGGCAGATATAGAAGGGGGCCAAACTAGTCAGGGGGCCAAACTCGTTAGGGGCAAATCTAGTCTGGGGGAAAATCTAGTCTTGGGGCCAAATTAGTCAGGGGCATATATAGATAGGGGCCAAACTAGTCAGGGGGCCAATATATACAAGGGCCAGTTGTGTGACCAGCCTGCTTTTGGCGTGTGGGAGGAGCCCCGTCCCGACACGTTCCCACACTGCACGCTCCTGTTATGTAAATGAGCGCATTGTGGTGCAACTCATTCTGAATGTCTCTCCAACACATTAGGACGGCTGAGCGCCCACACCCGGTACTCACCCCCTCGGGTTGGGGGGCACCACATTGGCAAAAATGTGGAATGTCTGTTATTTTTTGGGGGGAGGGGTTTATTTTAGTGCATTGCCAGCCATTCGTGTGATTGGCCCTCCTTAATGTAACACCCAACGCACCAGGACGCCGAGCTCTGATTGGCCCTCCGTATCTCTGAGTGTTTCCTTTCCTGCGCCGTCCTTTCCCTTTAAGCACGGTATGAGTGTGTACATTATCTGGGCGCCCACGGGCCACGTGACCGCGACATTTCTGGGTGATGTCATCGCTTTCCTGCGGTGGTGAAGCAGCTGAGCGAACGCCTGATCTTATCTTCTGCGATTTCACAACTTTCAGTTCTCCAGATTCCGGGTTCTGAGAATTGTTGTGTTTTCGGCGTTGATACGGCGTGCCCGCGGGGTGTATTCCTGCCGCCCTCCCGTATATCCTCTTCACCTGACCCTGGTCTGGGGGGGGGGGGGCGATTGCTGTCAATGTGGGCACATTCTAAACTTCAGGGGTGCATTTATAAAAAAAAACTAAACAGAAAATACTGTATCTGGCCACTAGATGGAGCCAAGTAGCGCAGGATCTTCATTTGATACTTGGCACCACCTAGTGGCCAGATACAGTACTTTCTGTTGTCTGAATATTTTGAGCCCCAGTGAAATGCGTTGGCTCTCTGATTTTAATAATCACTACTGAGTTGGGCTCTGCGACCAGTGGTGTGCCCCCCCCCCCTTTTGTATCTCACAAAAGTAAGTACACCCCTCACATTTCTATAAATATTTTCTTCTGTCTTGTTGTCACATGAAAAGATGGAACAAAAACTGTGAGGGGTGTACTTACATTTGTGTATGGATCTCCCTCCCTCCCTCGTTCTTTTGGGGGTGGTCACTTCACCCCAATCAGAGGGGCCGCCACCCACACCTCCAGATATCGGTAACAGAGGATGCGGCGCCCCCTGTGTTTGTATCCAGTAATGTAACATTATCCCGAGGCTGGGAAGGAAATGTCCTTCTATTAATGACTTCTTCTCATTTCCTGTGAAGGGGGCCAAACTGTGAACTCATCCAACCCCCCCATCCCCCCCTCCCCCGTCCCGCTCATTAACCCTTCCCGCTTCTCTGCGGCCGACCTCTCCATGTTAATAATATTTATACAAGTCATGTTCGCTGGAGAGTGGAAGTATGAAGAGCGACCCGAGAAAGGCCCGTTGTGTTTGTATCTTCTACAAGTTTACTGGCATAGGTGTGCGCAGGGGGGTGGGCCTGGGCACCCCCTAATCACCCCATGCACTAGCACCATCCAGTGTACAGAAGTGTGTGGGACAAATGGGACCCAAGGGAAGGGGGACCCACTGTACCCTGTCATTACACTTCACACCCAGAGTAATCCATATCACCCCCTCACTCCCTCTAATCTCTTTACCTTCTCTCTCTCTCCCTTTATCCCTTTCACCCTCCCCTCTCTTACCCCTTTTCTCTCTCTCTCTCTTTCTCTCTCTCTCTCTTTCTCCCCCCTCTCTCTCTCTCGATAGCTTACCCCTTCTTGTTCTCTCTCTCTCAATCCCCTTCTCTCTCATCCCCCTCTTTTTACCCTTTTTCTCACCTCCCCCCTCTTTCTCACCCTCTTCTCTGTCTCACCCCTTTTTCTCTCTCTCCCTCACCCCCTTCTCTCTCTCTCTCTCACCCCCTCTATTACTCTCTCTCTCTTTTACCCTTTTTCTGTCTCTCTCACCTCCCCCTCTCTCTCACCCCCTTCTCGCTCTCACAGTCACTCTCTCCTCTATCTCTCTCACCCCCCCCTTTCTCTCACTGCCCCCTCTCTCTCTCTGTTGGATAGTGGAAGGACTCCCCTGTGGGGTTTTTAGGCAGCTGAGAGGGGGGGGGTGAGAGAAAGAGTGGAATTAGAGAAAGAGAGAGGGGGGTTGAGAGAGTGGAACTAGAGAGAGACAGAGAGAAGGGGTGAGAGAAAGGAGGGGTGAACAAGAGAGGTAGAGAGGGGGTGTTAGAGAGACAGAAAAGGGGTAAATAGAGGGAGAGGGGAAAGGTGAAGGGGGTAAAAGAGGGGGTGAGCGAGAAGGGGTTGAGAGAGAGAGAGAAGGTGTGAGAGAGAGGGGGTGAGAAAGAGGGGGGTGAGAGAGAAGGAGGTGAGCGGCTGAGAGAAAGACAGAGAGAGAGAAAGAGAAAATTGAAATGGGACAGGGGGGGTATGGAAAGTGCTGCTCACCCCTATTGATAGATAATGGAAGGACCCCCCTGTGGGGTTTTTAGACAGCTGAGAGAAATAATGGATATGCAAAAATTAAAAAAAGTAGAAAAAGTTTTAATAATGGAAATGATAAAAGTGAGCTCTGGTATAGAAAACAATATCAATGTAGCATACAGAAAGTAAGCACCGAAACATATAACACAATGAACATGAGTGGTAAACATATATGTCAGATGAAGTCCTGACACGTTTCAACCCAAATCTAGGGTCTTCTTCAGAGGAACCGAGGTGCTACTGGAACAAAAATAAAAGATACATCAACCTATATATTTCCTACAAAGGGCCAGATTCACGAACAGTTAGGCTGGCGGATCGAGTGATCCGCCAGCCTAACTGTGACTTTGAGCCGGCGTTTCTGTTTTCTGTAACCAGAAAACAAGAAACGCCGGGTTGAAGTTCCGATGCGAGCAGCGTAACTGAGTTTCGCCATCGCATCGTTACTTCAACTTAAAAATGGCGCCGGGGGCGTTTCCCCGCCGATTTACGCTCAAAAAATATGTTAATGAGCGGAAATCGGCAATTCACGATCGAATTCCGGCGCGACGCAATGACGATACGACGTTTCCGGACGGGATACGCGGCGCATAGATATACCTACATGGGGTTGGAGTATCCTATGTTAGGTATAGGCGTTGTCATCGCGTCGGGAAAAAAAAAAAAAAAACGTCGCTTGCGTAAAGCGGTCATGAATGGGAATGTGACGTCATTGACGTTCATTCACAGATTTTGGAGCATGCGCACGGGGATGTTTTGACACTCGACGCATGCGCAGTACGTTGGCGGCGGGAACGCGCTTAGTTAGCATACTACACGCCCCGTACCCGCCCAATTTGAATTCCGCCGGCTCATTTGCGATGCGCTGCCGCAACTTTAGGAGCAAGTGCTTCGTGAATGACAGCACTTGCTCCTAAAATTTCTTCAGCGCAACGCAAATGAGAAGCGTTACTCCAGAGCAAAGATGCTCCCATCTACCTGAATCTGGCTGATAGTGTTGTGGAAGAAACTAGAATTCCTTAGGTGTATAGTTCCCCGCTTGCTGCATCTGAACGTTATTGCATTGGAAGCAGAGTTTTTTTTTTTTCTTTTTAAAAATAAGAAAATCCCCGACGAGTACCGCAGCCGGAATGCCTCATAGGACAGCTTACAGGAGCTCACAGGTGCGTGGGAACGGATCCAGGTAGGCCCAGAATGAATGGGAGGAAGGAAAAACGGCGGGACAACCACCCCAGGGACACCTAGCAAGTGATAATATATGCATTAAAGTAGAAAATGAATAAAACTTGGAAGTGTGGGGAGGGAGCCGTGTGGATTAGTGTAAGAATAGTGATAGATATGTGTGGGACTGGGGAAGTATGTGTGAAAGGACGTGGGAAGGTGGTGGGTGCTGCGTGAGGTGATGGTTGTGCTAGTGAAAGTGGTGGTGAATGTGTGAAGTGAGCGCGACCATCACCTCACGCACCACCCACCACCTTCCCACATCCTTTCACACATACTTCCCCAGTCCCACACATATCTATAGGTTGACTTATTTATGATGTATCTTTTATTTTTGTTCCAGTAGCACCTCAGTTCCTCTGAAGAAGACCCTTATATTTGGGTTGAAACGCGTCAGGACTTCATCTGACATATATGTTTACCACTCATGTTTATTGTGTTATATGTTTCGGTGCTTACTTTCTGTATGCTACATTGATATTGTTTGCTATACCAGAGCTCACTTTTATCATTTCCATTATTAAAACTTTTTCTACTTTTTTTAATTTTTGCATATCCATTATTTCTCTCAGCTGCCTAAAAACCCCACAGGGGGGTCCTTCCATTATCTATCAATAGGGGTGAGCAGTACTTTCCATACCCCCCTGTGTCCCTTTTCCATTATCTCTCTCTCTCTGTCTTCCTCTCAGCCGCTCACCTCCTTCTCTCTCTCTCACTCCCCTATTTCTCACCCCCTCTTTTACCCCTTTCACCTTCCCCCTCTCCCTCTATTTTACCCCTTTTCTGTCTCTCTCACACCCCCTATCTACCTCTCTTGTTCACCCCCCCTTTCTCACCCCCTTCTTGCTCTCCCCCATTCTCACCCCCTCTCTCTCTCTCACTCCCCCCCTCTCTCTCACTCCCCCTCCCCCCTCTTTCTCTCACTCCCCCCGTCTCTCTCTCTCACTCCCCCCTCTCTCTCTAATTTCCCTCTCTCTCTCTCACTCCCCCCCTCTCTCTCTTTTTCTAATTCCACTCTCTCTTTCACTCCCCCCTCTCTCTCTAATTCCCCTCTTTCTCTCACTCCCCTTTTTCTCTCACTCCCCCTGTCTCTCTCTCTCACTCCCCCCCTCTCTCTCTCTCTAATTCCCCTCTCTCTCTCACTCCCCCTCTCTCTCTAATTTCCCTCTCTCTCTCACTCCCCCCCTCTCTCTCTTTTTCTAATTCCACTCTTTCTCTCACCCCCCCCCCGTCTCTCTTTCACTCCCCCCTCTCTCTATAATTCCCCCTCTTTCTCTCACTCCCCCCTCTCTCTCTCTCTCTCTAATTCCCCTCTTTCTCACTCTCTCCCTCACACTCTCTCTCTCTAATTCCCCTCTATCTCTCACTCCCCCCTCTCTTCTCTCACTCCCCCCTCTCTCTCTCCCTCTAATTCCCCTCTCTCTCTCACTCCCCCCCTCTCTCTCTCTTTTTCTAATTCCACTCTTTCTCTCACCCCCGTCTCTCTTTCACTCCCCCCTCTCTCTCTCTCTAATTCCCCTCTCTCTCTCACTCCCTCCCTCTCTCTCTTTTTCTAATTCCACTCTTTCTCTCACTCCCCCCTCTCTCTCTCTCTAATTCCCCTCTCTCTCTCTAATTCCCCTCTCTCTCTCTCACTCCCCCCTTCTCTCTCTTTTTCTAATTCCACTCTTTCTCTCACCCCCGTCTCTCTTTCTCTCCCCCCTCTCTCTCTCTAATTCCCCTCTCTCTCACTCCCTCCCTCTCTCTCTTTTTCTAATTCCACTCTTTCTCTCACCCCCTCTCTCTTTCACTCCCCCCTCTCTCTCTAATTCCCCTCTTTCTCTCACTCCCCCTGTCTCTCTCTCTCTCTCACTCCCCCCTCTCTCTCTAATTCCCCTCTCTCTCTCACTCCCCCTCTCTCTCTTTTTCTAATTCCACTCTTTCTCTCACCCCCGTCTCTCTTTCACTCCCCCCTCTCTCTCTCTAATTCCCCTCTTTCTCTCACTCCCCCCCCCTCTCTCTCTCTAATTCCCCTCTATCTCTCTCTCTCTCTCTCTCTCCCTCTAATTCCCCTCTCTCTCTCACTCCCCCCCCCCTCTCTCTCTCTCTAATTCCCCATCTCTCTCTCACTCCCCCCCTCTCTCTCTTTTTCTAATTCCACTCTTTCTCTCACCCCCTCTCTCTTTCACTCCCCCCTCTTTCTCTCACTCCCCTCTTTCTCTCACTCCCCCCTGTCTCTCTCTCTCACTCCCCCCTCTCTCTCTCTAATTCCCCTCTTTCTCTCACTCCCCTCTCTCTCTCTCTCTCTCACTCCCCTCTCTCTCTCTCTCTCTCTCACCCCCCCCCCCTCTCTCTCTCTCTCTCTCTCTAATTCCCCTCTCTCTCTCTCTCCACCCCCGCTCTCTCCCTTCTGCCATAAGATGTAAAGTGCGTGTGTCTGAATATTTCTATACTCACATTTCCTCATGTGTGTGTTGGAGTGGTGGGGAGCACTCCTATGTTTTCAGGATTAGCGAAACGCCGTCTGGAGACAAATAATTAAGTGTGTACTGTCACTTTAATTTATTCCTCCTCTTCTTCTTTATTGAAAATAAATAGAATAAAACCTATGAGAGTAAAGCTGCTGATTCCGGTCCCAGAGGGTTAAATCCGGCCAGGGGGGGGGGGGGGGGGGGCCTTCAGGAACCATCCAAGGTCCATCACCGAAGGTGAAGGTTCTGTTTAGCCTCCCCCTCCCCCACTAATAACATGACATTTACATATACGAAGTTCTGTTTTTATGACATCACCGGGTCTCTGTGCTCCTCTATGCAAGGCAGGCAGATCAGGCTGGTGGGAGGGGCCAGCAGGGAAAGATCCCAGCCCCCGGCCTCAGTACTCCTCCTCTCAGGAGCCCTCAGTCCTGATGCAAGCGGTGGGAGGAGTTCTGTAAATATCTACATACCTTGACGGGTGGGTATCAGTCTGGAGGAGTGGGCGTTACCTCATTCGCATAGGTAACGCCCTTCATGACTGAAGGAACTGAAATCCAGTAAATGAAAGGGGAGGGGCCAGGGACAGTCAGGTTGGGGAGGAAAGGGCGAGATGATGCTGGACGTCCTCCAGCCTGGAAAGGAGGCGGGGCTCTCTCTGATTTGCTGCAGCTTCTGGTGCACATTGTGAGAAGCTCTCAGTGTGAAGGGAAATCAGAGGAAGAGAGGAGCCACTACAACTAGGCAAGACTTCATGGGAGGTCAGCTGATGTCCCCCGTCCAATGAGTGCGCTCCGATGAATCATTTCCTGTTTTTTGCAGTAAAATGGAAATTTTTAGTTTTTCTTTTCTTATTCTTATCAAATAATGAGCAGATCCCTCCCCTTCCTCTCCTTTTCCTTCCTTTTCCTTCCTTTTCCTCCCTCTCCTTCCTCTTCTTCAATACGTAGTTCCATGTCGGTATTAATACTCCCCGTGACCTCAGTGCCGGCGCCGGACTCCGGATCCTTCCCTCCAGAGTTTCTACAGAAATGAGTGCCAAACTATATACAGTGTATACTTATGTATGTAATGGCAAGGGTAGTGTGGTGGGCTGGAGGATCTGTTGTCACTGGTGGGGATCTGTTTTTGTGTGAGGGTCTATTGCTGCTGGGGGGGGGGTCTTATGTTGCTGGTAGGTATCCAGTATTGAGGAAAGGGGGTCTATTGTTGCTGTATGTTGGAGGGGACTATATTTTTTTTTCTAGCTGCTTGTAGATCTTTTGTTGCTGGGAGTGGTATTTTGTGGTGGGTGGTCCATTGTTGCTGTGGGGAAGGGGGTCTTTGGTTGTGCAGGGGATCTATTGTTGCTGGGGTAGAGTCTATTGTTGTTGGAGGGATATGTTGCTTCTGGGGGGGACCTATTGTTGCTGGGGTGGTATCCATTTTTGCTTGGAGAGTCTATTGTGTGAGTGATCTATTGTTGCTGAGGTGGGGTCTGTTATTGCTGGGGGGTCTATTGTTGCTGCAGTGTAGTCTATTGTTGGAGGGATCTGTTGCTTCTGGGGGGGACCTATTGTTGCTGGGTAAGTCTATTGTTGTGTGAGGGATCTATTGTTGCTGCAGTGAGGTCTATTGTTGTTGGAGGGATATGTTGCATCTTGGGGGGACCTATTGTTGCTGAGGTGGGGTCTGTTATTGCTGGGGGGTCTATTGTTGCTGCAGTGTAGTCTATTGTTGGAGGGATCTGTTGCTTCTGGGGGGACCTTTTGTTGCTGGGTGAGTCTATTGTTGTGTGAGGGATCTATTGTTGCTGAGATGGGGTCTGTTATTGCTGGGGGGTCTATTGTTGCTGCAGTGTAGTCTATTGTTGGAGGGATCTGTTGCTTCTGGGGGGACCTATTGTTGCTGGGTGAGTCTATTGTTGTGTGAGGGATCTATTGTTGCTGATGTGGGGTCTATTGGTGCCACAGTGAGGTCTATTGTTGAAGGGATCTGTTGCTTCTGGGGGGACCTATTGTTTCTGGGGTGGGATCCATTGTTGCTTGGAGAGTCTATTGTGTGAGGGATCTATTGTTGCTAAGATGGGGTCTGTTATTGCTGGGGGGTCTATTGTTGCTGCAGTGTAGTCTATTGTTGGAGGGATCTGTTGTTTCTGGGGGGGACCTATTGTTTCTGGGTGAGTCTATTGTTGTGTGAGGGATCTATTGTTGCTGATGTGGGGTCTATTGTTGCTGCAGTGAGGTCTATTGTTGGAGGGATCTGTTGCTTCTGGGGGGACCTATTGTTTCTGGGGTGGGGGGTCTGTTGTTGCTGGGGGGACCTATTGTTGCCGGGGTGGGATCCATTGTTGCTGGGGGAGTTTATTGTTGTATGAGGGATCTATTGTTGCTGAGGTGGGGCCCATTGTTGCTGGGGGAGCCTGTTGTGGTGTGAGGGATCTATTGTTGCAGGTTTTTTATTTTACTTTTCTTTTTCATATTCTTTTCCAAATTCCATACAAATTATTTAGCACCACAAAATGATACTTGGGGCGGTCCTCAGAGGCGGGTAGGGGGTGGAACTAAGGGTCATTCCTCAGAGGCGGGTAGGTGGTAGAACTAAGTGTTGGACCTCCGAGGCAGGTAGGGGGCGGAACTAAATGTCGGTCCTCAGAGGCGGGTAGGGGGTGGAACTAAGAGTCGGTCCTAAGAAGCGGGTGGAACAAAGGGTCGGTCCTCAGAGGCAGGTAGGGGGTGGAACTAAGGGTCGGTCCTAAGAGGAGGGTAGGGTGCTGGGACAGGGGAGGGGGGACTAATAAGAGGAGATATATATATAATATACAATATATAACCTGAGAGTCCATCCAATTATTGACCAGGAAGGTCCCACATCCAAGGAAAAGTCCAATTCTGCAGCTACCAATCATGCTCCATTCTTCAGACACTTGCTCCGCCCAGAACTGCAAATTCAACTGAAAACAAAAAAGAATTCCGCTGTCATCTTGCAGGTAGCGGTGACGTCACCACGCCTATGACTCTATCGGCTTCCCCACTGTGATCTCACTCTATTTAACTTGCCCCAGATGTGCTCCCCCCAGGTGTGCTCCCCCCAGGTGTGCTCCCCCCAGGTGTGCTCCCCCCAGGCGTGCTCCCCCCAGGCGTGCTCCCCCCAGGCGTGCTCCCCCTTTCTAATATGGTACTCACAAATTTTGTGTCATCAGCCAAAAAATGCCTCCCCCTAATCCCTCCCTCTTCCGTGTCTTGCAGGTCATCGGATGTGTGGGACAGCAAGGACATAAATATGGCGGCTCCAGGTAAGAGGATGACATCACACCAGGGGGAGGGATCAATTGTATTCAAATATCTGGGAAGCTGCTAGGAGAGGAGCACCGCTAGACTGTGATATACTTCTAGGAGCACCACTGGAATGATGATGATGATGGTGGTGGTGGTGGAGATGATGATTGTGGTGGTGGTGTGATGATGATGGTGAAGATGATGATGATGATGGTGAAGATGGTGGTGGTGGTGAAGATGATGGTGGTGGTGAAGATGATGATTGTGGTGGTGGTGTGATGATGATGGTGAAGATGATGATGATGATGGTGAAGATGATGGTGGTGGTGAAGATGATGATGGTGGTGGTGAAGATGATGATGGTGTTGAGGAAGATAGTGGTGGGGATGATGATGATGTTCTGATGTTAGAGATGATGATGGTGGTGGTGGTGAAGATGATGGTGGTGGTGGTGAAGATGATGGTGGTGAAAATGATGGTGGTGGTGAAGATGATGATGGTGTTGAGGAAGATAGTGGTGGAGATGATGATGATGTTCTGATGTTAGAGATGATGATGGTGGTGGTGGTGGTGAAGATGATGGTGGTGGTGGTGAAGATGATGGTGGTGAAGATGATGGTGGTGAAGATGATGATGATGATGGTGGTGAGGAGGATAGTGGTGGAGATGATGATGTTCTGATGTTAGAGATGATGATGGTGGTGGTGATGAAGATGATGGTGGAGGTGAAGAGGATGGTGGTGGTGGTAGAGATAATGGTGGTGACTATGATGCTTATTTGATGGTGGTTGTGCAGTTGATGGATAATGATTGGTGGTGGTGAACATGATGATGATTGATGACGATGGTGGTCGTGTAGGGGGTGTGATGATGATGATGGTGGAGGAGATGAGGATGGTGGTGGAGATGATGAGGAGGAGGATGATGATGATGATGATCTCCTCTCTGTATGATGTCATAGTGTATACACCAGATTGGTTTTCTCTGTAATTCTGTGTTTCCTTCCTCAGGTTACTCCTCACCTGCTCCGGGATACCCCAACCCCCCATACCCCACTCCACCATATCCCACCGCCCCCTCTGCCCCACCCGCACCTCTACCTCCTTCTCCTGGATTCCATGATTACCCCGGAGGTGGGTGCAGCGTCCCCCCACAGCACCACATGCACCCCCGCCCACAGCTGGAGCCAGCAGGAGGAGCACCTTATATGCCCGTCAGCAGCGGGAGCACCCCGAATGCCTTGGACTACCTGAGTCAGGTAACTACCTGTCTGTCTACTTACCTGTGTGTGTGTACTCCATATTATGGGCCAGTCCCTTAGAATCCGGGACGGTTGGGAGGCATGTATTTACCAAGCTTTCACTGCAGGATTTGTATCAAAATATGGGTCAGTCCCGCAGAATCCGGGACGGTTGGGGGCATGTATTCACCAAGCTTTCACTGCAGTAGTGCCAAATTGTTGGTGTCAGTGGGTGGAAAAATACCCCAAGGGCTGGATAAAGGCAAGCAAAGGAGATCCGGAGTCAAAAAGACCCCAAAATTCTCCGTTACCTACAAAAAGATAAAGAAAAAAAGGAGAAAAGTTGATCCTTTGCTTAAAAAAATAAATGGTTTACTGCCACCCTAGACTGGAAGTGACGTCACAACGTCGCTCCGGTCCTCCAAGACCATAGAGGTGATCAGAGATGATCTGGTCTGTATTCGCCTCGGCTAACAAGCCACTTGGACCACTTTCATGAGAGAGGCCAAAAAAAAATGAATACCAAGGTGATGGCTGATATATTCTCCACCCATAACCCCGGGAAACCACTCATTCTGAGGAAAGGAAAACCTGTGAGCCATGAAAGTTACTATCTGGAGAGAAGATGGAGTAATGTAGGGAAGACGATCCGCACTGCCGGTTGTTGCTCTTAAAACAAAATTGTCATTTCATTGAAAGGCCATAGTGTGCGAACTCAGGAAAAAACAGTTGACGGGTTTCAGCCTATAAGGCCTTAGTCTTATGATTGGGTTATGATTAAGGCCTTATAGGCTGAAACCCGTCAACTGTTTTTATCTGCGTTTGTACACTATGGCCTTTCAATGAAATTACAATTCAGCAGATGGAAGAAGACGGAGTAAAGCCGGCCATACATGGAAGTGAAATGTGGTCGGTTCAGCAGGGACAGGCTGGATTTCCGTCCATCTATGGCCATTCCCATCTATGAGAAGATGATCTAACCAGTGACTGCGGGAAAATTACCGTGCAGCCAATCAGTGACAACGCTGCTCGGTGTCCCCAATATCCGAATGCAATAGTAAGATTTCTCTCATCCACCTCCAATGTGTGGATAAGGGGATCCATTTGTTTTTTATGATCAGCCCGCTAGATGATGACCTAAAAATGATCCATCAATGGCCAGCTTACATGGTGACCTCAGTAGATCACTATACAAAAGTTATTATGACCATCCTCGCCTCTGGACTCTCTCTTCCCCCTCCCTCCTCTCTTGCCCCTCTCTCTATCTCTCTCTTGCCCCTCTCTCTATCTCTCTCTTGCCCCTCTCTCCTCTCTCTTGCCCCTCTCTCCTCTTTCTTCCCCCCCTCTTCTCTCTCCCCCTCCCTCCTTTCTCTCCTCCCTCCTCTCTATCCTCTCTCTTCCCCTCCCTCTTCTCTTTCCCCCTCCTCTCTCCCCCTCTCTCCTCTGTCCCCTCTCTCCTCTCTCTTCCCCCTCTCACCTCTCTATATTCCCCCTCTCTCCTCTCTCCCCTCCCTCCTCTCTCTTGCCCCTCCCTCCTCTCTCTTGCCCCTCTCTCCTCTCTTCCCCTCCCTCCTCTCTCTCCCCCTCTCTCCTCTGTCCCCTCTCTTCTCTCTCTTCCCCCTCTCACCTCTCTATATTCCCCCTCTCTCCTCTCTTCCCCTCCCTCCTCTCTCTTGCCCCTCCCTCCACTCTCTTGCCCCTCTCTCCTCTCTCGTGCCCCTCTCTCCTCTCTTCCCCTCCCTCCTCTCTCTCCCCCCCTCTCTCCTCTGTCCCCTCTCTCCTCTCTCTTCCCCCTCTCACCTCTCTATATCCCCTTCCCTCCTCTCCTCTCTCCTCCCCTCCTTGGACACTCTCCCTCCTCTCTCTTCCCCCTCCCTCCTCTCTCTTGCCCCTCTCTCCTCTCTCTTTGCCCCTCTCTCCTCTCTTCCCCTCCCTCCTCTCTCTTGCCCCCTCTCCTCTCTCTTGCCCCTCTCTCCTCTCTCTTGCCCCTCTCTCCCTCTCTTGCCCCTTTCTCCTCTCTCTTCCGCCTCTCTCCTCTGTCCCCTCTCTCCTCTCTCTTCCCCCTCTCACCTCTCTATATTCCCCCTCTCTCCTCTCTCTTGCCCCTCTCCTCTCTCTTTTGCCCCTCCCTCCTCTCTCTTGCCCCTCCCTCCTCTCTCTTGCCCCTCTCTCCTCTCTTCCCCTCCCTCCTCTCTCTTGCCCCTCCCTCCTCTCTCTTGCCCCTCTCTCCTCTCTTCCCCTCCCTCCTCTCTCTCCCCCTCTCTCCTCTGTCCCCTCTCTCCTCTTTCTTCCCCCTCCCTCCTCTCTGTCCTCCCCTCCTTCGACACTCTCCCCCTCTCTCTTCCCCCTCCCTCCTCTCTCTTGCCCCTCTCTCCTCTCTCTTGCCCCTCTCCTCCTCCTCTTGCCCCTCTCTCCTCTCTCTTGCCCCTCTCTCCTCTCTCTTGCCCCTTTCTCCTCTCTCTTCCGCCTCTCTCCTCTCGCTCCCCCCCTCCCTCCTCTCTCTCCCCCTCCCTTGACTCCCCCTCTCTGTCCCCCTCTCTCCTCTCTCCTCCCCCTCTCTCTCCTCTGTCCCCTCTCTCCTCCTCTCTTCCCCCTCTCACCTCTCTATATTCCCCCCTCTCTCCTCTCTTCCCCTCCCTCCTCTCTCTTGCCCCTCTCTCCTCTCTCTTGCCCCTCTCTCCTCTCTCTTGCCCCTCTCTCCTCTCTTCCCCTCCCTCCTCTCTCTCTCTCCCCTCTCTCCTCTGTCCCCTCTCTCCTCTCTCTTCCCCCTCTCACCTCTCTGTCCTCCCCCCTTCGACACTCTCCCTCCTCTCTCTTCCCCCCTCCCTCCTCTCTCTTGCCCCTCTCTCTCTCTCTTTGCCCCTCTCTCCTCTCTCTTGCCCCTTTCTCCCTCTCTCTTCCGCCTCTCTCCTCTGTCCCCTCTCTCCTCTCTCTTCCCCCTCTCACCTCTCTATATTCCCCCTCTCTCCTCTCTCTTGCCCCTCCCTCCTCTCTCTTGCCCCTCCCTCCTCTCTCTTGCCCCTCCCTCCTCTCTCTTGCCCCTCTCTCCTCTCTCTTGCCCCTCTCTCCTCTCTTCCCCTCCCTCCTCTCTTGCCCCTCCCTTCTCTCTCTTCCCCTCTCTCCTCTCTTCCCCTCCCTCCTCTCTCTCCCCCTCCCTCCTTTCTCTCCTCCCTCCTCTCTATCCTCTCTCTTCCCCTCCCTCTTCTCTTTCCCCCTCCTCTCTCCCCCTCTCTCCTCTGTCCCCTCTCTCCTCTCTCTTCCCCCTCTCACCTCTCTATATTCCCCCTCTCTCCTCTCTTCCCCTCCCTCCTCTCTCTTCCCCTCCCTCCTCTCTCTTGCCCCTCCCTCCTCTCTCTTGCCCCTCCCTCCTCTCTCTTGCCCCTCCCTCCTCTCTCTTGCCCCTCTCTCCTCTCTTCCCCTCCCTCCTCTCTCTCCCCCTCTCTCCTCTGTCCCCTCTCTTCTCTCTCTTCCCCCTCTCACCTCTCTATATTCCCCCTCTCTCCTCTCTTCCCCTCCCTCCTCTCTCTTGCCCCTCCCTCCACTCTCTTGCCCCTCTCTCCTCTCTCGTGCCCCTCTCTCCTCTCTTCCCCTCCCTCCTCTCTCTCCCCCTCTCTCCTCTGTCCCCTCTCTCCTCTCTCTTCCCCCTCTCACCTCTCTATATTCCCCCTCCCTCCTCTCTGTCCTCCCCTCCTTGGACACTCTCCCTCCTCTCTCTTCCCCCTCCCTCCTCTCTCTTGCCCCTCTCCTCTCTCTTCCCCTCCCTCCTCTCTCTTGCCCCTCTCTCCTCTCTCTTGCCCCTCTCTCCTCTCTCTTGCCCCTTTCTCCTCTCTCTTCCGCCTCTCTCCTCTGTCCCCTCTCTCCTCTCTCTTCCCCCTCTCACCTCTCTATATTCCCCCTCTCTCCTCTCTCTTGCCCCTCCCTCCTCTCTCTTGCCCCTCCCTCCTCTCTCTTGCCCCTCCCTCCTCTCTCTTGCCCCTCCCTCCTCTCTCTTGCCCCTCCCTCCTCTCTCTTGCCCCTCTCTCCTCTCTCTTGCCCCTCTCTCCTCTCTTCCCCTCCCTCCTCTCTCTTGCCCCTCCCTCCTCTCTCTTGCCCCTCTCTCCTCTGTCCCCTCCCTCCTCTCTCTCCCCCTCTCTCCTCTGTCCCCTCTCTCCTCTCTCTTCCCCCTCCCTCCTCTCTGTCCTCCCCTCCTTCGACACTCTCCCTCCTCTCTCTTCCCCCTCCCTCCTCTCTCTTGCCCCTCTCTCCTCTCTCTTGCCCCTCTCTCCTCTCTCTTGCCCCTCTCTCCTCTCTCTTGCCCCTTTCTCCTCTCTCTTCCGCCTCTCTCCTCTCGCTCCCCCCTCCCTCCTCTCTCTCCCCCTCCCTTGACTCCCCCTCTCTGTCCCCCTCTCTCCTCTCTGTCCCCCTCTCTCCTCTGTCCCCTCTCTCCTCTCTCTTCCCCCTCTCACCTCTCTATATTCCCCCTCTCTCCTCTCTTCCCCCCTCCCTCCTCTCTCTTGCCCCTCTCCTCCTCTCTCTTGCCCCTCTCTCCTCTCTTCTCCCCCCTCTCTCCTCTGTCCCCTCTCTCCTCTCTCTTCCCCCTCTCACCTCTCTGTCCTCCCCTCCTTCGACACTCTCCCTCCTCTCTCTTCCCCCTCCCTCCTCTCTCTTGCCCCTCTCTCCTCTCTCTTGCCCCTCCTCTCTCTTGCCCCTTTCTCCTCTCTCTTCCGCCTCTCTCCTCTCGCTCCCCCCTCCCTCCTCTCTCTCTCTGTCCCCCTCTCTCCTCTCTGTCCCCCTCTCTCCTCTCTGTCCCCCTCTCTCCTCTCTCACTTGCCCCTCTCTCTTCCCCCTCCCTCTTCTCTCTTCCCCCTCCCTCCATTCTCTTCCTCCCTCCTCTCTCTCTCTTCTCCCCCTCCCTTTCTCTCTCTCTCTCTCTCTCTCTCTCCCCCCTTCCCGCTTCCCTCTCTCTTCTCCCCCTCCCTCTCTCTCTCTCTCCCTCCCGCTTCCCTCTCTCTTCCCCCCCCTCCCCCTCCTCATCTCTCTTCATCCCTCCTCCCTCCCTCCCCCTCTCTCTCTCTTTCTCTCCCTCTTTCCCCTCTCACTCTCTTTCTCCTACCTCCTCTCTCTCTCTCTCTCTCTCTCTCTCTTCTCCTGCTCTCCCTCCCCTATCTCTCTCTCCCTCCCTCCCTCCTCTCTCCTCTCCTTATCTGACCTGTCTCTCCTGATTGTATTACCTCAGTCTTTGTGTTTTTCCTCCTCGGAGATCGATATCTTTGCAGATTTCCTCCTCACATTTTGCTGACACATCGATATCTCAGCTCTGCTTCCATCCCAGGAGAAGGTCCGAGGCCCGGGAAGCTTCTCCTGAGATATTCGCTGTCAATGGAAAACAAATATCACCGATCACCGTTCACCGATCACAGCACTTCACTGCATTACTACAAGTATATGGCAAGACCGCAATACACACACTATATGACCAAAAGTATTGGGACGCCTGCCTTTACACGCACATGAACTACAATGACCCCCCCCAGTCTTAGTCCGGAGGGTTCAATATTGAGTTGGCCCCGCCTTTTGCAGCTATAACAGCTTCACCTCTTCTGGGAAGGCCGTCCACAAGGTTTAGGGGCGTGTCTATGGGAATGTTTGAACATTCTTCCAGAAGAGCATTTGTGAGGTCAGGCACTGATGTTGGACGAGAAGGCCTGGCTCACAGTCTCCGCTCTAATTCATCCCAAAGGTGTTTTATCGGGTTGAGGTCAGGACTCTGTGCAGGCCAGTCAAGTTCCTCCAGCCCCAAACTTGCCCATCCATTTGTTTATGGACCTTGCTTTGTGCACTGGTCCAAATCATTGGGTGGAGGGGGGATTATGGTGTGGGGGGAGGGGGGTTATGGTGTGGGGGGGAGCGGGGTTATGGTGTGGGGTGGAGGGGGTTATGGTGTGGGGGTGAGGGGGGTTATGGTGTGGAGTTTGTCTTTCAGGCGTTGGGTTTGGCCCCTTAGTTCCAGTGAAGGGAACTCTTAAGGCATCAGCGTACCAAGACATTTTGGACAATTTCATGCTCCCAACATTTTGGGGACGGCCCCTTCCTGTTCCAACATGACTGCCCACCAGTGCACAAAGCAAGGTCCATAAAGATATGGATGGGGGAGTTTGGGGGGGAGGAACTTGACAGAGTCCTGACCTCAACCTGATAGAACACCTTTGGGATGAATTAGAGTGGAGACTGTGTGCCAGGCCTTCTCACCCAACATCAGTGCCCGACCTGAAAAAAAAAAAAAAAAAACCCTGAAAAAAATAATAATCATCCTGTTACAAATATTAATATTGCACATTTTTTATATTTATTACTATTAGGAGTAGTATTTGTAAAAGGGTAAACAAAAGTTAATGTGCGTAAAGGCAGGTGTCTCAATACTTTTGGTAATATGGGGCCAGGTTCTCAAAAGAGATACGTTGCTGTACCGCAGGAAACACCGTCGCATCTCTATTTTTTTCCCCGGGTATCTATGCGTCTGATTCCTAGAATCACTTGCGCATAGATACAGTGAAGATCCGACAGGTGTAAAACAACTACACCGTCGGATCGGAGATGTAATTCCTTCGCTGGCCGCTAGGTGGCCTTTACGTTGATTTCTCATTTGCCTATGCAAATGAGCCTAGTACGCCACTTCCCGAACGTTTTTACGCCGCCCGTCGTCGTTTCCGTAAGCGTAAGGTTACCCCTGCTATATGAGGGGTAACCTTACGAAGTTCCGTCGGATCCCATGTTAAGTACGGCGTCGGGTCAGCGTCGTCTTTTTCCGTCGGTTACGTCGTTTTACTAAGTCGTTCGCGAATAGGGCGTTGCGTAAGTCGTTTTCACGTCGGCTTCAACGACGTTTTCCGAGCTGGAGCATGCGCACTGGGCTTTTTTTCCCGGCCGGCGCATGCGCAGTTCGAATCGACGCGGGGGCGCGCTTAATTTAAATACAAGCCGCCCCCTTTGAATTACGCGGGGATACGCCGGGCCATTTACGCTACGCCGCCGCAATCTACGGAGCAAGTGCTTGGAGAGCACGGCACTTGGTCTGTTACGTTGCGGCGGCGTAGCGTAAATGGCTTGCGCTACGCCGACGCGGCCGGTACGTGAATCTGGCCCTGTTTTTTTTTTACGTATTTGCCTTTGAGAATCGCTGGCACACATTTTAAAATTACGGCGGCGGATCTGGAGATACGCCGCCGTAGATCATTTCTGAATCTGGCCCACAGGGCGTAGAATTAATTCATCTAAATAAATAAATATATAATTATCATTTTGTTTACAATTTTTTTTAATATAAAAAAAAAAACAATAGTAGTCATCATTCTGTTACAGGTATTTATATTGCACATTTATTGTATTTATTAGTATTAGTAAGGGGTTAACAAAAGGTCATGTGTGTGTGTAAAGGCCGGCGTCCCAATACTTTTGATAATACAGGACCAGATCCACAAAGAACTTACGGCGGCGTATCTATCGATACCCCGCGTAAGTTCTAGGATGCGCCGGCGTATCTTTTTTCTGTATTCACAAAACAAGATACGCCGGGGATTTTGCTAAGACGCGACCGACGCAAGTCTCTGACGCCGTCGTATCTCGGTGGCGTATTTACGCTGGCCGCTAGGTGGCGCTTCCGTAGGTTTTTGCGCGTCGAATATGTAAATGAGCTAGATACGCCGAACCACGAACGTACTTGCGCCCGGCGGATCAATATACGCTTTTTTACGTAAGGCGTACGACCGGCGTAACTTTACCCCTCATTAAAGCAGGGGGTAAGCCATGTTAACGTATGGACGTCGGAACAGCGGCAAATTTTGCGTCGTTTGTGTAAGTCGTACGCGAATAGGGATGTGCGTAGGTTACGTTCACGTCGTAGGCAGTGTTCGACGTATCTTAGGAATTCGATCCGACGCATGCGCACTGGGATACGCCCACGGACGGCGTTCGTTCGGCCGTGCATCTACATAGGGGTCACGCTTCATTTAAATACAACACGCCCCCCCTACCTGCCTACTTTGAATTACGCGGGCCGATTTACGTTACGCTAGCGCACATATGGCAGCAAGTGCTTAGTGGATACCCTACGAGCCTCTCTAAGTTACGTCGGTGTAGCGCATATCAGATGCGCTACGCCCGCCTAAAGATATGCCGCTTTTGTGAATCTGGCTCATAGGGCCAGAGTCTCAGCGGCGTTACGATGGAGTATCTCAGATACCCCGTCGTATCGCCGTTTTTTTTTGGCTCGTATCTATGTGCGTGATTCTTAGCGTCACTTTGGCATAGATACGCTTGAACATCCGACAAGCGTAAAACCATTACACTTGCGGATCGTAGTTGTAATGACAACTCCGGCCACTAGGTGGCCTTTACGTTGTTTTCTCATTTGCATATGCGAATGAGGCTAGTACGCCGATTCCCGATCACTTTTACGCCGTCGCGTACGTCGTTTTCGTTCCGCGTAAGGTTACCCCAGCTTCTATGAGGAGTAACCTTACGAAGTTCCGCCGGATGCCGTCGGATGCCATGTCAAGTATGGCGTCGGGTCAGCGTCGGCTTTTTCCGTCGCTTACGTCGTTTTACTAACTCGTTCGCGAATAGGGGCATTGCGTAGTGACGCTCACGTGGTTTTGACGTCGGTTTCAACGACGCTTTCCGACGTGAGCTGGAGCATGCGCACTGGGCTTTTCCCCCGGCCGGCGCATGCGCAGTTCGTTCGACGCGGGGGCGCGCTTCATTTAAATACAAGCCGCCCCATTTGAATTACGCGGGCTTACGCTGGGCCATTTTCGCTGCGCCAACGCAAACGACGGAGCAAATGGTTAGAGAATACGGCACTTGCTCTAGTACGATGCGGCGGCGGCGTAGTGTTAATGGCTTACGATACGCAAGCGAATTTCTATGAGAATCTGGCCCATAGTGTGTAGAATGAATTCATTTAAATAAATATATAAATATTTTTTTTCATTAACAACTTTTTTTTTTAATAAAGAAAAAAATAGTAATCATCATCCTGTTGCAGATGTTCATATTGCACATTTATTATATTTATTAGTATTTGTAAAGAGTAAACAATTTGCTGAGTGCTTTACATATTACACATTTATTATTATTATTATTATTATTATTATTTTCTTAGTACACAAATAATGTAGTAACTTCCTATACATGTTGTGGAGAGTTGGTTGTGTTCTGTCACACAGGACGGGGGTCGGGGGAGGGGAAGTGCTGGCTCGGTGTCACTGTGTTATAAGTAGAGACAGATGTCACTTCCTCCGGCGCCCCCCCCCCTGTGTCGGTGTCATTGCTCTGTACAGTGTGTGTGTATTGGGGGTGGGGAGGGATTCCACAGACTGGAGGAGAAGGACATTCAGCTATTTCTGAGGCCGCGTACACACGACCCAGAACCTCGACGGGCAGAACACATCGTTCCGCCCGTCGAGGTTCTCTCCCGGCCGTCGGATTCGGCGACCCGCCCGTCGGGAATGGCAACCAGCCATTCTTCCAGGCGGGCCGTCGAGGAAATAGAGAGCGTGCTCTCTATTTCGGCTCGACGGGCTTCCCGACGGGAAGCTCGCTGAGACCGTACACACGGCCGAGGTCCTCGCTGGAATGTGCATTCCAGCGAGGTTCTCGCTGATTTTCAGCGAGAACCTCGGCCGTGTGTACGGGGCCTCACACCCAGCCAAACAATGTGGAGGAGGAGGACTGATCTCCCTACCTACATCCAACCACAACCAGCCAAACCAGACCGACACCCGACTCCGAGAGAAACCAGACCGACACCGTACACCCCGAACCTGAGCACCGCGCCCGACACCGTACACCAAACCTGAGCACCGCGCCCGACACCGTGAACCCCGAACCTGAGCACCGCGCCCGACACCATACACCCCGAACCTGAGCACCGCGCCCGACACCATACACCCCGAACCTGAGCACCGCGCCCGACACCGTACACCCCGAACCTGAGCACTGCGCCCGACACCGCACACCCCGAACCTGAGCACCGCGCCCGACACCATACACCCCGAACCTGAGCACCACGCCCGACACCATACACCCCGAACCTGAGCAATGTGCCCGACACTGTACACCCCGAACCTGAGCACCGCGCCCGACACCATACACCCCGAACCTGAGCACCGCGCCCGACACCGTACACCCCGAACATGAGCACCGCGCCCGACACCGTACACCCCGAACCTGAGCACCGCGCCCGACACCGTACACCCCGAACCTGAGCACCGCGCCCAACACCGTACACCCCGAACCTGAGCACCTCGTCCGACACCATACACCCTGAACCTGAGCACCACGCCCGACACCGTACACCCCGAACCTGAGCACCGCGCCCGACACCGTACACCCCGAACCTGAGCACCGCGCCCGACACCGTGCACCCCGAACCTGAGCACCGCGCCCGACACCGTGCACCCCGAACATGAGCACCGCGCCCGACACCGTACACCCCGAACATGAGCACCGCGCCCGACACCGTACACCCCGAACCTGAGCACCGCGCCCGACACCGTACCCGTACACCCCGAACCTGAGCACCGCGCCCGACACCGTACACCCCGAACCTGAGCACCGCGCCCGACACCGTACACCCCGAACCTGAGCACCGCGCCCGACACCGTACACCCCGAACCAGAGCACCGCGCCCGACACCGTACACCCCGAACCTGAGCACCGCGCCCGACACCGTACACCCCGACACTGAGCACCGCGCCCGACACCGTACACCCTGACACTGAGCACCGCGCCCGACACCGTACACCCCGAACCTGAGCACCGCGCCCGACACCGTACACCCCGAACCTGAGCACCGTGCCCAACACCGTACACCCCGAACCTGAGCACCGCGCCCAACACCGTACACCCAGAACCTGAGCACCGCGTCCGACACCGTACACCCCGAACTTGAGCACAACTCCTGACTCTGAGAAAAACCAGACCGCCACCATACTCCCCGAACCTGAGCACCGCACCCGACACCATCCACCCTGAACCTGAGCACCACACCCGACAACATCCACCCTGAACCTGAGCACCGCGCCCGACACCCCAAACCTGAGCACCGCGCCCGACACTGTACACCCTGAACCTGAGCACCGCGCCCGACACCGTACACCCCGAACCTGAGCAACATGCCTGACTCTGAGAAAAACCAGACCGACACCGTCCACCCCAAACCGGAGCACCGCACCCGACTCCGAGAATTCCAAACTCTATCCACTCCCTGTACTACTGCCTACTAAGTATATATCAACAGTGCTTTATTTATGTTCTATAGCTCTGACCTATACAGCAGTGCTGTACAGAGATCACTGAACCAGACACATCAGTCTCTGTACAGAGGAGCTTACACTCTATTGTCCCCTCCCCCACACAGTCACATCAGTCTCTGTACAGAGGAGCTTACACTCTAATGTCCCCTCCCCCTCCCCCAGTCACATCAGTCTCTGTACAGAGGAGCTTACACTCTAATGTCCCCCCCCCCCACAGTCACATCAGTCTCTGTACAGAGGAGCTTACACTCTAATGTCCCCCCCCCCCCACAGTCACATCAGTCTCTGTAGGGAGATAGAGAGATACAAAGTAACATTGTTTATAAACACGTGGATGATTTCCAGGGGTATGAATACTTTTTCATTGTTTCTCTGTGTGGTGTGTGGATACATTGTATAATAAATCACGTGTACATTGTTGAGTTCTCAGCGGTGGAAGGAGGGGGAGGGGCACACAATGACTGATCGTTTCTTTCTCTTTCTTTCAGATAGACCAAATCCTCATCCACCAGAAGACAGAACTTCTAGAAGGTGAGTGGGAGGAACCAGAACCTCCATGATTGGAAGAACTGAAATCCAATGAATAAAAGGGGCGGGGCTAGGGGCAGTAAGGCTGGGGAGGAAAAGCTAGATGATGCTGGATGTCCTCCACCCAGCTACCTGACTTGTTTCAGCTTCTAATGAACATTGTGAGGCGCTCACGGTGTGCAGTGATATCAGAGGAAGACGGTTCAGTCCAGGGTGCCGGGTGGTTGTGGTGCCTCCCCATTGACTTGAATTGTATTGGGTGGTGCTGAGCACTGAACTCAACGAGGGTTCTGATTTCTCATTTCCCCCGAAGCCGGTCAGCCCCGGCATTTGTGTCCCACCCCCTCCTTTCAGCCTTTGTGTACAGGATGGTGTGCGGTCCGAGTAGAAGAGAGGGGTGATTTGGCTGCGGTCCTACCAGCTGCCTTACGTGCCGATTGGACGGGACGGTGTACATGTCGTGGCTGCAAAAATGACACCTCCACTGAATGTGACCCAAGTGAGTGGGTGGGGGGGGCAGGTGACACCCATCCTACAACTGCATGGAATGGGGTACGGGGTTTGTGGGATTTAAGGGGCTCAGCCAGACGTCCCAGACCATTCCCCAAACACAGACCACCACCGACTGTACCGTGTCACACCCAACTGTGCCCAACCGTACCGTACCCAACTGTACCGTGCCGCACCCAACCTTACCATGCCGCACCCACCTGTGCCCAACCGTACCGTGCCGCACCCAACCTTACCATGCCGCACCCACCTGTGCCCAACCGTACCGTGCCGCACCCAACTGTGCCCAACCGTACCACACCCAACCTTACCTTGCCACACCCAACCATACCTTGCCGCACCCAACCGTGCTGTGCCGCACCCAACTGTACCGTGACGCACCCAACCTTACCATGCCGCACCCACCTGTGCCCAACCGTACCGTGCCGCACCCAACTGTGCCCAACCGTACCACACCCAACCTTACCTTGCCACACCCAACCATACCTTGCCGCACCCAACCGTGCTGTGCCGCACCCAACTGTACCGTGACGCACCCAACCTTACCATGCCGCACCCAACTGTGCCCAACTGTACCGTGCTGCACCCAGTTGTACCCAACCGTACCATGCTGTACCCAACTGTACCGCACCCAACCTTACCTTGCCACACCCAACCATACCGTGCCGCACCCAACTGTACCGTGCCGCTGCCAACCGTACTGTGCTACACCCAACTGTACCATGCCGCACCCAACTGTACCGTGCCGCACCCAACTGTACCGTGCCGCACCCAACTGTACCGTGCCGCACCCAACTGTACCGTGCCGCACCCAACTGTACCGTGCCGCACCCAATGGTACTGTGCCGCACCCAACCGTACCGCGCCACACCCAACCGTACCGTGCCACACCCAACCGTACCGTGCCACACCCAACCTTACCGTGCCGCACCCAACCTTACCATCCTGCACCCAACTTCGCCGCACCCAACTGTACTGTGCCGCACCTAACCGTACTGTGCCGCACCCAACCGTACTGTGCCACACCCAACTTTACCGTGCCACACCCAACCTTAACGTGCCGCACCCAATCATACCGCGCCACACCCAACCGCACCACACCCAATCGTACCCCGTTGCACCCAACCGTACTGTGCCACACCCAACCGTACCGCTTTGCACCCAACCGTACTGTGCTGCACCCATGTGCCGAGAACAATTAATGGCACCTCCATATGTGTCGGAAAAGTGGGAAATTGTGCACCTGTTTTCTCCACGCAAAGTCTGAATGTGGCTCAGTACTTCCCAGACTCCGATCAGAACTGATACTTTGTATATAGAGTAGATGGAAGTGATACTTTGTATGTAGAAGTGATACATTTTCCTCTGCGGATATCATGTATGGACGGGGTGTAAATGACCGGGGGGAGGGGCGGTGAATAGAAGGGGGCGGAGTATTCAGGATTGCAGAGAAGGAACTTTAGTGAACTTTAGAGGGAGCCCCCCGGTGCATTGTGGGAAGTGCGGCTGAGACTTGGAGGGGCTCTGAGCTCTTCTTGATGACGCAGCACCGCGACCGGCCTTGGAGATGTGCTGCCATCTAGTGGCTTATAAACACGAGGATTTGTTTATGTCACGTGTTGGAAAAATAATAATAAATATAAGATAAAAAAGTATATAATAAAGAGCATATAATGAAGAATAATTTTATAATAAATAACAAATACTGTATATAATGAATATATAAAAAAACGAGAATCTAATACATTATCAGTGTATTAAATAAATAACAAGTATATAATAAAAAACTCAACTATAATAAATATAAGTATATAATAAATAACAAGCATATTATACATAATAATAATAATAAGTAAAAATGTATAATAAATAATAAACCTATAATACATATAAGCATATAATAATTAACAAGTATATAATACATACTAGGCATATATAAATATAAGCATAAAATAAATAACAAGCATATAATAAATAAATAACAAGTATATATTAAATACAAAGTCTATAATACATAATAATGTATAAAAAATAACAACTGTATAGTAAATAACAAGTATATAATAAATGGAGGTTTGCCGAGGTCAGCTGAGCTGTCCCCGAGTCTTTCCAGTCATTTCCTATGCTCTACAGCGCCCCCCACCTCTGGCCACATGCGGTATTGCATGCCATTGAAGTCAATGCGGAACTAATTATTTTAGTTTCAATTGATCTCTATGGGGAAACTCGCTTTGATATGCGAGTGCTTTGAATTACAAGCATTCTCCTAGAACGGATTATGCTCGTAATCCACTGTATTTCCGAGGCTCTCCGGCGCCCCCCCCCCTACCTCTGTCTACATGCGGTATTGCATGCCTATGAAATCAATGCGGAACAAATTATTTTCATTTCCATTGACTTCAACAGGGAAAATCGCTTTGATATGCAAGTACTTTGGATTACAAGCATTCTCCTGGAACGGACTATGCTCGTAATCTGAGGTTTTCCGGTGCCCCCCAACCTCTGGTCACATGCGGTATTGCATGCCATAGAAGTCAATGCGGAACAAACTATTTTAGTTTCTATTGACTTCTATGGGGAAACTGGCTTTGATATGCGAGTGCTTTGGATTACAAGCATTCTTCTGGAAAGGATTATGCTCATAATCTGAGGTTCCACTGTATTTCCGAGGCTCTCTAGCACCTCCTTCTACCTCTGGCTACATGCGGTATTGCATGCCATAGAAGTCAATGCAGAACAAATTATTTTAGTTTCCATTGACTTCTATGGGGAAACTCGCTTTGATATGTGAGTGCTTTGGATTACGAGCGTTCTCCTGGAACAGATTATACTCGCAATCCGAGGCTCTCTGGCGCCCCCCCCCCCACCTCTGGCCACATGCGGTATTGCATGCCATTGAAGTCAATGCGGAACAAATTATTTTCATTTCCATCGGCTTCAATGGATAAACTCGCTTTGATATGCAAGTGCTTTGGATTACAAGTATACTCCTGGTACGGATTATGCTCGTAATCCAAGGTTCTACTGTATTTCTGAGGCTCTCCTGCGCCCCCCTCCACCTCTGGCCACATACGGTATTATTTTCATTTCCATTGACTCCTATGAGGAAACTCGCTTTGATATGCGAGTACTTTGGATTACAAGCGTTCTCCTGGAACAGGTTATCCTTGTGACCCGAGGTTCCACTGTACAGGAACATTCCCCCCTCATGGGCGGGTCTTCTGCCATTTGTAAGGTTTTGGGGTTATTTCTGCTATAAGAAAAACATAAAATTATTATTATAAGTTTTTGTTACTTTTATTATCATTTTTAGTTTCATTGTAACAACGTCTTTTGTATTGTGTCTATTTCAGGAGGGCGTTGACTGGCGCTGATGTTTTTTTTTTTTGGGGGGGGGGAGTGTTCCAATTTTTTTTTTTATTCGTCTGGATTAATGTATTAAAATATTTACCAGATAAAGATAAAATGAAAAGTGATGAGTAACAAGTTCCTCCCGGTTGCCTTGCAGCGGTGACCGGCTTCGAGACCTGCAATCAGTATGAGCTGCGGAATATCATGGGCCAGCGCATCTTCTCGGTGCAGGAGAGGAGCACGGTGTGCGCCCGTTGCTGCTGCGGGTCCCTCCGCCCCCTCAATCTGCACGTCTGCGACTACACGGGACGGGAGGTCATCCACTTCGTCCGCCCACTCAGAGGTGCCAGCTGCTGCTTCCCCTGCTGCTTACAGGAGGTGAGACGACGGCCGCGGGGGGAAGGGGGTTGTTCGCCGGCGGCTAAAACGCCAATCCTGATCTCCTTCTGAAGTGATATTATCAGGGCCTGTGTATTTCCTGTTCCTGTGTATTTCCTGTTTCTGTGTATTTCCTGTTCCTGTGTATTTCCTGTTCCTGTGTATTTCCTGTTCCTGTGTATTTCCTGTTCCTGTGTATTTCCTGTTTGTTTCTGTGTATTTCCTGTTTCTGTGTATTTCCTGTTCCTGTGTATTTCCTGTTCCTGTGTATTTCCTGTTTCTGTGTATTTCCTGTTCCTGTGTATTTCCTGTTTCTGTGTATTTCCTGTTCCTGTGTATTTCCTGTTCCTGTGTATTTCCTGTTCCTGTGTATTTCCTGTTCCTGTGTATTTCCTGTTTCTGTGTATTTCCTGTTCCTGTGTATTTCCTGTTTATGTGTATTTCCTGTTCCTGTGTATTTCCGGTTTCTGTGTATTTCCGGTTTCTGTGTATTTCCTGTTCCTGTGTATTTCCTGTTTCTGTGTATTTCCTGTTTCTGTGTATTTCCTGTTTCTGTGTATTTCCTGTTCCTGTGTATTTCCTGTTTCTGTGTATTTCCTGCTCCTGTGTATTTCCTGTTCCTGTGTAGTTCCTGTTCCTGTGTATTTCCTGTTCCTGTGTAGTTCCTGTTCCTGTGTATTTCCTGTTCCTGTGTAGTACCTGTTCCTGTGTAGTTCCTGTTTCTGTGTATGTCCTGTTCCTGTGTATTTCCTGTGTATTTCCTGTTCCTGTGTATTTCCTGTTCCTGTGTATTTCCTGTTCCTGTGTATTTCCTGTTCCTGTGTATTTCCTGTTTCTGTGTATTTCCTGTTCCTATGTATTTCCTGTTCCTGTGTATTTCCTGTTCCTGTGTATTTCCTGTTTATGTGTATTTCCTGTTCCTGTGTATTTCCTGTTTATGTGTATTTCCTGTTCCTGTGTATTTCCTGTTCCTGTGTATTTCCTGTTCCTGTGTATTTCCTGTTTATGTGTATTTCCTGTTCCTGTGTATTTCCTGTTCCTGTGTATTTCCTGTTTATGTGTATTTCCTGTTCCTGTGTATTTCCTGTTTCTGTGTATTTCCTGTTCCTGTGTATTTCCTGTTCCTGTGTATTTCCTGTTCCTGTGTATTTCCTGTTTATGTGTATTTCCTGTTCCTGTGTATTTCCTGTTCCTGTGTATTTCCTCTTTCTGTGTATTTCCTGTTCCTGTGTATTTCCTGTTCCTGTGTATTTCCTGTTTCTGTGTATTTCCTGTTCCTGTGTATTTCCTGTTCCTGTGTATTTCCTCTTTCTGTGTATTTCCTGTTCCTGTGTATTTCCTGTTCCTGTGTATTTCCTGTTTCTGTGTATTTCCTGTTCCTGTGTATTTCCTGTTCCTGTGTATTTCCTGTTCCTGTGTATTTCCTGTTCCTGTGTATTTCCTGTTTCTGTGTATTTCCTGTTCCTGTGTATTTCCTGTTTATGTGTATTTCCTGTTCCTGTGTATTTCCGGTTTCTGTGTATTTCCGGTTTCTGTGTATTTCCTGTTCCTGTGTATTTCCTGTTTCTGTGTATTTCCTGTTTCTGTGTATTTCCTGTTTCTGTGTATTTCCTGTTTCTGTGTATTTCCTGTTTCTGTGTATTTCATGTTTCTGTGTATTTCATGTTCCTGTGTATTTCCTGTTCCTGTGTATTTCCTGTTTCTGTGTATTTCCTGTTTCTGTGTATTTCCTGTTTCTGTGTATTTCCTGTTTCTGTGTATTTCCTGTTTCTGTGTATTTCATGTTTCTGTGTATTTCATGTTTCTGTGTATTTCCTGTTCCTGTGTATTTCCTGTTTCTGTGTATTTCCTGTTCGTCTCTTTCATTAACTGCTTCAGCCCCCGGACCATTTGGCTGGCCAAAGACCGGGCCGCTTTTTTCGGATTCGACACTGTGTCGCTTTAACTGACAATTGCGCGACGTGGCTCCCAAACAAAATCGACGTCCTTTTTTCCCCACAAATAGAGCTTTCTTTTGGTGGTATTTGAACCCCTCTGCGGTTTTTATTTTTTGCGCTATTTTAAAAAAAGCGCAAAATTTTGAAAAAAAAACAATATTTTTTTACTTTTTGCTATAATAAATACCCCCCCCCCCAAAAAAAATATAAAAAACAAAAAAACATTTTTATTTTCCCCTCAGTTTAGGCCAATGCATATTTTTTCTAAAAATCGCAATAAGCGTTTATTGATCGCTTTGCATAAAAGTTATAACGCCTACAAAAGAGGGGATAGTTTTATGCCATTTTTATTAATATATTTATTTTTTACTAGTAATGGCGGCGATCAGCGTTTTTTATCGGTACTGCGACATTATGGCGGACACATCGGACACTTTTGACGCCATTTTGGGACCATTGTCATTTTTACAGCGATCAGTGCTAGAAAAATGCACTGATTACTGTGAAAATGCCACCGGCAGTGAAGGGGTTAACCTGTACGTGTGACCTAGGGAGTGATTCTAACTGTTAGGGTGTATGGTTATGAGTGACTCGTCACTGATCGCTCTTCCCGATGAGAGGGAACAGACGATCAGTGACATGTCACTAGGAAGAACGGGGAGATGTTGTGTTCACTTTGACATCTCCCCGTTTTTCAGCTCAGACTGCGACATCTAATCCTTGTGTCCTGTGGGCGGGGTCACGGAGCTCGTGACAGGGCGTGCTGGCGGCGGCGGCGCACGCGCGACCACGCGGCCGGCAAATTAAAGGGGATGTATATATACGCCCATTTGCCCAGCAGTGTCTTTCTGTCTACGTAAAAGTGCGTGCGCCCGTAGGCAAGCGGTTAAAGATCATATAATCCAGGGCTCGACAAAATCCGGGCGCCAGGTCACAATTGCGACTAGAATTAGCGACCTGGCACCTCGGGAAGGAAGCATAGGTCTGCAGAAGGCCGCAAAGCCGCGCCCCCAATTACCGGCCAGCACGGCCAGACGCGTGTGCGGGGGGGGGGGGGGGGGTGTGGGCGCACGGAGACACAGGATACCCCTATCCTGTGTCTCTGAGTGGCCCCCACCTCCCCCGCCGCGCGATTGCGTCAGGCCTTGCCGGCCAGTAATTGCGGTCTACTGCAGGCCTATGCTTCCTTCTGTGATCCGGCGCCATCTTGTGGTGGCCGTTGGTATGACAAGACTAATGGAGCTTCCCCTGTGTTTTCACCGCCATCTCCTTCCCTCTAATCAGAACCCCCAAACATTATATATATATTTTTTATTCTAACACCCTGGGGAATAAAATGGCGGTCGTTGCCGTACTTTCTGTCACACCGTATTTGCGCAGCGGTCTTACAAGCGCACTTTTTTTGGGGAAAAAATACACTTTTTTAAATGAAAAAAAAAAAGACAACAGTAAAGTTATCCCAATTTTCTTTTATATTGTGAAAGATAATGTTACGCCGAGTAAATTGATACCCAACATGTCACGCTTCAAAATTGCGCCCGCTCGTGGAATGGCGACAAACTTTTACCCTTTAAAATCTCGATAGGCGATGTTCAAAAAATTCTATAGGTTGCATGTTTTGAGTTACAGAGGTTTAGCGCTAGAATTATTGCTCTCGCTCTAACGATCTCGGCGATACCTCACATGTGTGGTTTGAACACCGCTTTTTATATGCCGGCGCTACTCGCGTATGCGTTTGCTGCTGCGCGCGAGCTCGGCGGGACGGGGCGCGTTTTCTGGCTCCTAACTTTTTTCAGCTGGCTCCTAGATTCCAAGCAAATTTGTCAAACCCTGGTATAATCCATAACTTGGTCCTCCATGACTCTTCCCGTGTTGGTGACGCCTTTCTGTCTTTTGTCGCGCAGTTGGAGGTGCAGAGCCCCCCGGGTCAAACCATCGGTTACGTCGCCCAGACGTGGCACCCGTTCCTCCCCAAATACTCTCTGATGACGGAGAGCCGGGAGCCGGTGTTGAAGGTGGTCGGTCCGTGTCTGATGTCCAGCTGCTGTGGAGACATTAACTTCCAGGTGAGACGAGGCCCCGCCCCCAACCTCGATTCCAAACATGTTCTTCTACATTTTTTAAGGTCTTTTTTGAAAAGTTTCCTTCTTGTGTTGAAGTAAATCAGTTTTGGTGATCCTACCAGTAAAGTCTATTCACAGCCACTTCCTTTCTAGGGTGAGTGTCACGTACCTGGTGGAGATCAAGCTGGAGAGGGGGCTTCTGTTGCACCTCGTGTCTGACACCCCCTGGTAGTGATGACAGAGAGCAGCGGCGGCTGGTGCTCAAAATTTTTTGGGGGGCGCAAACGAAAAAAAAGAAAAAATTTGCAGCCTCACTGTGCCCATCAAATGCAGCCACTGTGCCATCAATTGTCACCACTGTGCCATCAAACGCAGCCACTGTGCCATCAAATGCAGCCACTGTGCCATCAAATGCAGCCACTGTGCCATGCCATCAAATGCAGTCACTATGCCATCAAATGCAGCCACTGTGCCATCAAATGCAGCCACTGTGCCATCAAATGCAGCCACTGTGCCCATCAAATGCAGCCACTGTGCCCATCAAATGCAGCCACTGTGCCATGCCATCAAATGCAGCCACTGTGCCATCAAATGCAGCCACTGTGCCATCAAATGCAGCCACTGTGCCATGCCATCAAATGCAGTCACTATGCCATCAAATGCAGCCACTGTGCCATGCCATCAAATGCAGTCACTATGCCATCAAACGCAGTCACTGTGCCATGCCATCAAACGCAGTCACTGTGCCATGCCATCAAATGCAGCCACTGTGCCATGCCATCAAACGCAGCCACTGTGCCATGCCATCAAACGCAGCCACTGTGCCATGCCATCAAATGCAGTCACTGTGCCATGCCATCAAACGCAGCCACTGTGCCATCAATTGTCACCACTGTGCCAACAAACGCAGCCACTGTGCCATGCCATCAAATGCAGTCACTATGCCATCAAATGCAGTCACTGTGCCATGCCATCAAACGCAGCCACTGTGCCATGCCATCAAACGCAGCCACTGTGCCATGCCATCAAACGCAGCCACTGTGCCACGCCATCAAACACAGCCACTGTGCCACGCCATCAAACACAGCCACTGTGCCACGCCATCAAACACAGCCACTGTGCCATGCCATCAAACACAGTCACTGTGCCATGCCACCAATTCGCACCACTGTGCCATGCCATCAATTCGCACCACTGTGCCATGCCATCAATTCGCACCACTGTGCCATGCCATCAATTCGCACCACTGTGCCATGCCATTAAACGCAGCCACTGTGCCATCAAACGCAGCCACTGTACCATGCCATCAATTCGCACCACTGTGCCATGCCATCAATTCGCACCACTGTGCCATGCCATCAATTCGCACCACTGTGCCATGCCATCAATTCACACCACTGTGCCATGCCATCAATTCGCACCACTGTGCCATGCCATTAAACGCAGCCACTGTGCCATCAAACGCAGCCACTGTACCATGCCATCAATTCGCACCACTGTGCCATGCCATCAATTCGCACCACTGTGCCATGCCATCAATTCGCACCACTGTGCCATGCCATCAATTCGCACCACTGTGCCATGCCATCAAACACAGCCACTGTGCCCGTTAGTTGTCGCCACTGTGCCTATTGTCACCACTGTGCATGTCACTGTGCCCTTTAATTGTCGTCACTGTGGCCTGTAAAATGCACTTGCCTTACTCCTTCAAAGTCCCTCGATGTCTTCTCCCGCCTTGGTGACGCTTCAACCAATCAGGTTACCGATAACCAGAATCCGGGATCCTATTTGGCTGAGATGGTCGTCAGTCTTATCCAAGAAATGCACCCCCCGTACGTCCCGAGGATAAGACATCCGGGAGACGAGGGCTGTGCTCGGAAAGCCGCTGGCTCTGATAGGCACTTACACAGCCAACCAGCTGCCGTTATTCAGGTGGTCGGCGCTCAAGTCCCGGCCACCTGAATAGACCAGCGGCAGCCGGCAACAATAACAAACATTCATGCAATGCATGAATGTATGTTATGTTCAGTGGCGGTGCGGAGCCAGAGGGGGCGGTGCTCCAGCGCCCTCTATGGACAGACCGCCGCTGACAGGGAGTGAAGGACGCAGAGTGGCACGAGGGCCGATGCAGTGGATGGTGCTGGCTGAGTCTTGGCAGGAACCAGGGGGCTCCGTATTGCTGGGTCAGCAGATGGAGGCGTAGCCGGGACGTAAGCCAGGAGGTCATCAACAGCCGGTCAGAGCAGGTACCGAGACGAGAGGCATTGACTTCAATGTGAGCAGAGGTGGGGGGTGCCAGTGAGCCTCGTAAAGGCCCGGGGGACAGCTCGGCTGACCTCGGAAAGGCTCGGAAACACCCGGGAGCTGAGTATTTCCGAACTGGTCCGATCTGCTCCGCTCAGCTCCGGCGCCCCCCCGCACCTCAGGCCAAATGCGGTACTGCAGGCCCCATTAGCTTGAATTCTGCTTGTTTTTCGAGACAACACCCGCAAAGTTGTTCGTCTTTCAAAATGCTTGTTAACCGCGTTACTCGTAAACCGAGGTTCCACTGTATTAGGTACTCTGAGCCCAGGAATTGCTGCATTCAGTAAAAAAAAAAAACGGAAAGGTTGCTTTGATTGCAAAATAAAAAAAAAATCCCGGATTTCAGATTTGGCTGAAAGCACCAAAAATAATATTAATATCCTTGTAGAGTCTTCGGTAATAAACATGTTGCTATAAATAGTGACATCGATCATTTAATCCACGGGACTCAATAAAAAAGACCCCGCCGCCAAAAACAAACCACATTCTTGCTAAAGAAAAATAAAATCTTCCTCATGATCCCATAAAACACATCATTGTCCCCTCCCCCATGTTTACAGCATTTCTCAGTTATACTCATGTGCTCTCCGGCCCCTTCATATTTTTTTGGTATTTCCCAATTTTCTCCGCTGTGAAGGGTGGAATGTGTGGCGGGGGAGGAATTCGGGAGGATCCCCACCCTTCCCATACATTTTTTCCACAACTTTCAGTTTTTGGTAACAGTTTTGTCACCCAACACCAAGGCTCGATTCACACTGATGCGTTTTCTGAAGCATATTGCAGAAATGCAGGGACATTTTTCAACACAGGTTCCTATGGAACATCGTCGCATCAATGCATTTTTGTGCCTCTGCGTTTTTAAAAAGGGTCGGGGACTTTTATCCTCGCAAAATGCCGCGTTTTACATGTAACAGACTTCAATGGACCCGCATCCAAACCGCAAGTACCGCGATTTGCTTCTTTTTTTTTTTTACACTGTATATAGTTGGTTGCTAAGGAGGGGGCCGGGAAGCCGGCCGCCACGTCCCTAACAACCGATGAGTCATCAGCTGTCAGCGGGCTTCCCCCTGAATGTAAAAAAAAAAATTGCAGGCTAAAAAAAAAAACAGCATGTGGTCACCCCCCGAGGTCCATACCAGGCCCCTGGGTCTAGTATGGCTTCAGATTCCCCCCAAAATCCATACCAGACCCTTATGTGAGCATGCAGCCTGGCAGGTCAGGAAAGGGAGGGGACGAGCGAGCGCTCCCTCCCCTCCTGAACCGTACCAGGCCGCATTTCCTCAACATGGGGGGGATGGGTGCTTTGGGGCAGGGGGGCTATGTGCCCCCCCCCCCCCCAACCCCAGAGCACCTTGCCCACATGTTGATGGGGATGAGGGCCTCTTCCCGACAACCCAAAATCCATACCAGACCCATATCCGAGCATGCAGCCTGGCAGGTCAGGAAAGAGAGGGGACGGGTGAGCGCTCCCTCCCCTCCTGAATCGTACCAGGCCGCATTCCTTCAACGTGGGGGGGGGGTGGGTGCTTTGGGGCAGGGGGGCTCTGCGCCCTCCCCCACCCTGGCCCACATGTTGATGGGGAGGAGGGCCTCTTCCCGACAACCCAAAATCCATACCAGACCCTTATCCGAGCATGCAGCCTGGCAAGTCAGGAAAGGGAGGGGACAAGCGAGCGCCCCCCTCCTCTCCTGAACCGCCGGGCGTATGTACGTTCGTGGATCACCGTATCTACCTCATTTGCATATTTAACACGGACACACCCCTAGCGTCCAGCGTAAATATGCATCTAAGATACGACGGTGTAAGAAACTTACACAAGTCGTATCTTAGTGTAAGTCCCGTGTCTCTTGTTTTCTGGATAGAAAACAATGACATGCCGGCGGGAAATTCGAATTACGCCGGTGTATCTGTAGATACACCGGCGTAGTTCCTTTGTGGATCTGGCCCCCTGTCTCTACGGTGTTTGAGGGCCACACAGGGCCCGGTTCTCACAGTGACAAAAAAAAGTTCCACCAACATTTTGGGGATACAAAGGACCCCTTTGTCAAGGTGAAGCTGAGAGTTATTTATGGTCACATGACAGGTGTGCTTTAAAGGTCAATATACACGGGTGTCAGACTGCGGGGGAAGGTCAGACTGCGGGGGAAGGTCAGACTGAGGGGGAAGGTCAGACACAGCTGTTGGGGGAAATATCTTTTTGACGTGTTTGGGATCCAATCATGACTTATATGGAAGCAGAAGGCCCAACCAATCACACGGGGACACGGGATGGATCCAAATAATACACCATACATGTGTAAAGCAACAATAAACACAAGTTCACACCAATCAACTGGATCTACTTTGGATTGTGGGATCTCGTGGATCGGCTGGAGATCTCGTGATCTGATCATTCTACCAATCGGAGTGAATAATCATTAGATCATTAGTGGCCAATAGGATTTTCTGTTATATTATTTTTATTTTTAATACAAATCTTATTCTGAGTCTGTGATCCCTGAAATCAAACATCTCACCGTGTGAGTGATACTCGTCTTTTATTGCACCTCGAGAAATACAACGATGATCTATCAGCTCCCAATTCCATCACTTCTATATGTTTACCCTTCAATGTCGTTCTACATATTTATCTCATCTGGGTCTCTTCTCACACTTCACCTCTTGTGTTTCAGTCTCTTCTCCACTCCTCACCTCAGCCTACTCTGACCCCTCTCCACTCTACTCCTCTCCCCACCTCAGCCTACTCTGACCCCTCTCCTCCCCCCGACTCAGCCTACTCTGACTCCTCTCCACTCTACTCCTCTCCCCACCTCAGCCTACTCTGACCCCCCTCCTCTCCTCACCTCAGGCTACTCTGGCTTCACTCCCCATCTTAGCCAACTCTGACTCCACTCCCCACCTCACCTCACCTTACCCTACTCTGACCCCTCTCCTCTCCTCACCTCAGCCTACTCTGACTCCACTCCCCATCTTAGCCTTCTCTGACTCCATTCCACTCCCCACCTCACCTCACCCTACTCTGACTCCACTCCTCTCCCCACCTTAGCCTACTCTGACTCCACTCCACTCCTCTCCCCACCTCGGCCTACTCTGACTCCACTCCACTCCCCACCTCGGCCTACTCTGACTCCACTCCCCACCTCGGCCTACTCTGACTCCACTCCCCACCTCGGCCTACTCTGACTCCACTCCCCACCTCGGCCTACTCTGACTCCACTCCCCACCTCAGCCTACTCTGACTCAACTCCCCACCTTAGCCTACTCTAACTCCACTCCTCACCTCAGCCTACTTTGACTCCACTCCACTCATCTCCCCACCTCAGCCTACTCTGACTTCACTCCCCACCTCAGCCTACTCTGACTCCACTCCCCACCTCAGCCTACTCTGACTCCACTCCCCACCTCAGCCTACTCTGACTCCACTCCCCACCTCAGCCTACTCTGACTCCACTCCCCACCTCAATCTATTCTGACTCCATTCCCCACCTCACCTCAGCCTACTCTGACTCCACTCCCCACCTCCGCCTACTCTGACTTCACTTCCCAACTCTGCCTACTCTGACTCCACTCTACTCCACTCCCCACCTCAGCCTACTCTGACTCCACTCCTCACCTCAGCTTACTCTGACTGCACTCCTCACCTCACCTCAGCCTACTCTGACTCCACTCCCCACCTCAGCCTACTCTGACTCCACTCCCCACCTTAGCCTACTTTGACTCCACTCCACTCATCTCCCCACCTCAGCCTACTCTGACTCCACTCCCCACCTCAGCCTACTCTGACTCCACTTCCCACCTCTGCCTACTCTGACTCCACTCCACTCTACTCCTCTCCCCACCTCCGCCTACTCTGACTACACTCCCCACCTCAGCCTACTCTGACTCCACTCCCCACCTCAATCCATTCTGACTCCATTCCCCACCTCACCCTACTCTGACTCCACTCCTAAACCTCAGCCTACTCTGACTCCACTCCCCACCTCAGCCTACTCTGACTCCACTTTCCACCTCTGCCTACTCTGACTCCACTCTACTCCACTCCACTCCCCACCTCAGCCTACTCTGACTCCACTTCCCATCTCAGCTTACTCTGACTGCACTCCTCACCTCACCTCAGCCTACTCTGACTCCACTCAACTCTGCCTACTCTGACCCCTCTCCTCTTCCCATCTCAGCCTCCTCTCACTTCATCCTCTCCTCTCCCCCTCTTAGCCTCATCTCACTTCATCCTCCTCTCCCCCATCTCAGCCTCCTCTTATTTCATCCTCTCCCCATCCCAGCCTCCTCTTACTCACATCCTCTCCCCTCTACATCTCAGCCTCCTCTCACTCTCACCCTCTCCCCATCTCGGCCTCCTCTCACTCTCACCCTCTCTGTGTCTCAGGTGAAGCCGCTGTGTGAGTCGCGCAGTGTGGGTCGGATCAGTAAGCAGTGGACCGGACTACCCAAGGAAATCTTCACAGATGCCGATAATTTTGGGATCCAGTTCCCAAAGGATTTGGATGTGAAGATGAAAGCAGTGTTACTGGGCGCCTGCTTCCTGCTGGTGAGTCTTTCTTCAAAGTCATGCATGAGAGCTCCCCCTACAGGCTAAGGTTGTTTACTGCTCGTTTTGTTGGGAGACTATGAGAAAGACCACTGGTAGGTCCTAAGATCACTGATATCAGTCAGAACCAAAATAAAGACAAAAATTAGTGGTGGCTTTACTTATATGAGATTATTTCAATTTTGTGCAACACCTCCCATTGGTGGGAAGGAACCCAACACCGGCAGAGCAGATGAAGGACGCCCTTCTAGATTCTGGTGTTTTCTAGTGCGCTGTTGTTCAAATACTTGCTTAAACCCTAACCCTAAACCCCACCTATGCTTGAACCCTAAACCCCATCCATGCTTTAACCCTAAACCCCATTCATGCTTAAACCCTAAACCCCATCCATGCTTGAACCCTAACCCTAAACCCCATCAATGCTTGAACCCGAACCCTAAACCCCATCCATGCTTGAACCCTAACCCTATTCATGCTTAAACCCTAACCCTAAACCCCATCCATGCTTGAACCCTAACCCTAAACCCCATCAATGCTTGAACCCTAACCCTAAACCCCATCCATGCTTGAACCCTAACCCTATTCATGCTTAAACCCTAACCCTAAACCCCATCCATGCTTGATCCCTAACCCTAAACCCATCCATGCTTGAACCCTAACCCTAAACCCCATCAATGCTTGAACCCTAAACCCCATCAATGCTTGAACCCTAACCCTATTCATGCTTAAACCCTAAACCCCATCCATGCTTGAACCCTAACCCTAAACCCCATCAATGCTTGAACCCTAACCCTAAACCCCATCCATGCTTGAACCCTAACCCTATTCATGCTTAAACCCTAACCCTAAACCCCATCCATGCTTGATCCCTAACCCTAAACCCCATCCAATGCTTGAACCCTAACCCTAAACCCCATCCATGCTTGAACCCTAACCCTATTCATGCTTAGCCTAACCCTAAACCCCATCCATGCTTGATCCCTAACCCTAAACCCATCCATGCTTGAACCCTAACCCTAAACCCCATCAATGCTTGAACCCTAAACCCCATCAATGCTTGAACCCTAACCCTATTCATGCTTAAACCCTAAACCCCATCCATGCTTGAACCCTAACCCTAAACCCCATCCATGCTTTAACCATAAACCCCATTCATGCTTAAACCCTAAACCCCATGCATGCTTGAACCCTAACCCTAAACCCCACCTATGCTTAAACCCTAACCCTAAACCCCATCCATGCTTGAACCCTAAACCTAACCCCAATCTCTAGGTCTCAGTTTAGCCCCCACCCCTAACCATAACACTAAAGGTCCATTCACATAACTGAAGCAGACCAAACCAAACCAAAATGTCAGCCATACCCTGACTCTAACTCCATTCCCAACCATAACTCTGAACCTAATTCCTTTCTCTAATCCTGAACCTCGTTCATACCTAAACCCTAAAAATCCTCCGTCCCGCTACCTCTAAACCCCATCCATGCTTGAACCCTAACCCTAAACCCTATCCATGCTTGAACCCTAAACCCCACCCATGCTTGAACCCTTACCCTAAACCCCATCCATGCTTGAACCCTAAACCTAACCCCAATCTCTAGGTCTCAGTTTAGCCCCCACCCCTAACCATAACACTAAAGGTCCATTCACATAACTGAAGCAGACCAAACCAAACCAAAATGTCAGCCATACCCTGACTCTAACTCCATTCCCAACCATAACTCTGAACCTAATTCCTTTCTCTAATCCTGAACCTCGTTCATACCTAAACCCTAAAAATCCTCCGTCCCGCTACCTCTAAACCCCATCCATGCTTGAACCCTAACCCTAAACCCCATCCATGCTTGAACCCTAAACCCCATCAATGCTTGAACCCTAACCCTAAACCCCATCCATGCTTGAATCCTAACCCTAAACCCCATTCATGCTTAAACCCTAAACCTAAACCCCATCCATGCTTTCACCCTAAACCCCATCCATGCTTGAACCCTAACCCTAAACCCCATCCATACTTGAACCCTAACCCTAAACCCCATCCATGCTTGAACCCTAACCCTAAACCCATCCATGCTTGAACCCTAACCCTAAACCCCATCAATGCTTGAACCCTAAACCCCATCCATGCTTGAACCCTAACCCTATTCATGCTTAAACCCTAACCCTAAACCCCATCCATGCTTGAACCCTAACCCTAAACCCCAATCATTGCTTAAATCCCTAACCCTAAACCCCATCAATGCTTGAACCCTAAACCCCATCATTGCTTAAACCGTAACCCTAATCCTCATCCAGGCACATACAGACACATTCATTGCACTCTCTGCACCTGCAAATTCATCCTCTCCTCACCAGTGCCATTATGCATTCCATCTTCATGTAGTCAAATTGCAGTTTAGAACCCTCAGATCATGAATCATTAAATGTTCAGAACTCTAATGAATGTTTTACAACCTTTAGGTCCAGTCTAATAGACACTTTGCTCCAAATTGTTCTCTCTCTTAGTCCATTACCGATCCAGCATTATAGAATGCCCCCTCCACCATTGGTGTACTACAATGAGTCCAGGGCCAGGAGTACAAGTCTTCTGCTTACATTATCGAGTAGTTGTAATTCTTTACAGTTCAGAATATCGCCGTTCCTTTCCTTCCCCTAGTCCAGGCCCCATCTGGCCACATTCAGAACCTAATGGTCCCAAACCCTTGTTCTCCCACTTTTGTTACTGATGAGGTGAAACTTGCCCAATCAATGAAGACAGACCAGCTGCTGGCGAGGTTCCTGAAAGGATAAAACTTGTGGCTAATAGAGATGAGCTCAAGGGTCAGACTTTAGGGGGCGTGGCCAGTGGGAGTGGACATTTTCCTGTCATCAGTGGGAGTAGACATCCCAGTTGGTATTTGGGGGAGGAACAGAGCCCCATCGTTGGTACCATTGGGAGGAATAGTGTCCCATTGCTGGTGGCAGTGGGAGAAATGGTGCCCAACTGTTGGTGTCAGTTGGAGAAATGGTGCCCAACTGTTGGTGTCAGTTGGAGAAATGGTGCCCGATTGTTGGTGTCAGTTGGAGAAATGGTGCCCGATTGTTGGTGTCAGTTGGAGAAATGGTGGCCGATTGTTGGTATCAGTTGGAGAAATGGTGCCTGATTGTTGGTGTCGGTTGGAGAAATGGTGCCCGATTGTCGGTGTCAGTGGGAGAAATGGTGCCCAATTGTCGGTGTCAGTTGGAGAAATGGTGACCAATTGTCGGTTTCAGTTGGAGAAATGGTGCCCAATTGTTGGTATCAGTTGGAGAAATGGTACCCAATTGTCGGTGTCAGTGGGAGAAATGGTGCCCAATTGTCGGTGTCAGTTGGAGAAATGGTGCCCAATTGTCGGTGTCAGTTGGAGAAATGGTGCCCAATTGTCGGTGTCAGTTGGAGAAATGGTGCCCAATTGTCGGTATCAGTTGGAGAAATGGTGCCCAATTGTCGGTGTCAGTTGGAAAAATGGTGCCCAATTGTCGGTGTCAGTTGGAGAAATGGTGCCCAATTGTTGGTGTCAGTTGGAGAAATGGTGCCCAATTGTCGGTGTCAGTGGGAGAAATGGTGCCCAATTGTCGGTGTCAGTTGGAGAAATGGTGCCCAATTGTCGGTGTCAGTTGGAGAAATGGTGCCCAATTGTCGGTGTCAGTTGAAGAAATGGTGCCCAATTGTCGGTGTCAGTTGGAAAAATGGTGCCCAATTGTCGGTGTCAGTTGGAAAAATGGTGCCCAATTGTCGGTGTCAGTTGGAGAAATGGTGCCCAATTGTCGGTGTCAGTTGGAGAAATGGTGCCCAATTGTTGGTATCAGTTGGAGAAATTGTGCCCAATTGTCGGTGTCAGTTGGAGAAATGGTGCCCAATTGTTGGTGTCAGTTGGAGAAATGGTGCCCAATTGTTGGTGTCAGTGGGAGAAATGGTGCCCAATTGTTGGTGTCAGTGGGAGAAATGGTGCCCAATTGTTGGTGTCAGTTGGAGAAATGGTGCCCAATTGTCGGTGTCAGTGGAAGAAATGGTTCCCAATTGTTGGTGTCAGTTGGAGAAATGGTGCCCAATTGTCGGTGTCAGTTGGAGAAATGGTCCCCAATTGTTGGTGTCAGTTGGAGAAATGGTGCCCAATTGTTGGTGTCAGTTGGAGAAATGGTGCCCAATTGTTGGTGTCAGTTGGAGAAATGGTGCCCAATTGTTGGTATCAGTGGGAGAAATGGTGCCCAATTGTTGGTGTCAGTGGGAGAAATGGTGCCCAATTGTTGGTGTCAGTGGGAGAAATGGTGCCCAATTGTTGGTGTCAGTGGGAGAAATGGTGCCCAATTGTTGGTGTCAGTGGGAGAAATGGTGCCCAATTGTTGGTGTCAGTTGGGAGAAATGGTGCCCAATTGTCGGTTTCAGTTGGAGAAATGGTGCCAAATTGTTGGTGTCAGTTGGAGAAATGGTGCCCAATTGTCGGTGTCAGTGGGAGAAATGGTGCCCAATTGTTGGTGTCAGTTGGAGAAATGGTGCCCAATTGTCGGTTTCAGTTGGAGAAATGGTGCCCAATTGTCGGTGTCAGTGGGAGAAATGGTGCCCAATTGTTGGTGTCAGTGGGAGAAATGGTGCCCAATTGTTGGTGTCAGTGGGAGAAATGGTGCCCAATTGTTGGTGTCAGTGAGAGAAATGGTGCCCAATTGTTGGTGTCAGTTGGAGAAATGGTGCCCAATTGTTGGTGTCAGTGCGAGAAATGGTGCCCAATTGTTGGTGTCAGTGGGAGAAATGGTGCCCAATTGTTGGTGTCAGTGGGAGAAATGGTGCCCAATTGTTGGTGTCAGTGGGAGAAATGGTGCCCAATTGTTGGTGTCAGTGGGAGAAATGGTGCCCAATTGTTGGTGTCAGTTGGAGAAATGGTGCCCAATTGTTGGTGTCAGTTGGAGAAATGGTGCCCAATTGTTGGTGTCAGTTGGAGAAATGGTGCCCAATTGTTGGTGTCAGTGGGAGAAATGGTGCCCAATTGTTGGTGTCAGTTGGTAGAATATTGTCTGGTATCAGTGGGAGGAATATTGCCCCAAGGGCCGGATAAGGGCAAGCAAAGGGCCGCAGTTTGGATGATCTGTATATATGTCTATATCTTTGCACTCACGGATTCACATATTCGAAATTCCGATAATAAATGCTGAAAGTTCTAATATAATGTCTCATGTCTTCACTGTGCTTTCTTCTGTGCTTCTTCTACAAGTGATGTCACTGTGATGTCATAGACGCGCCTCTCATTCATTTTTATCTCTTTTCAGGATTACGCCTTTTTTGAGAGGTCACGCAACAGGACGGAGCGCAGCACCGTGATTGGTTAACGGATCTTTTCATGACTGTATCCCTTGTCACATGATCCTGTTTACACCCTCCTGACTATAACTGCCCCGCCCCCGCTCCCCCCTCCCCCAACTAGCCATATACCCCAAAGTTTACAGCGGTCTGTATAAACTGACCTATTTTGTACAGATATATCTATTCTAAACTTTTATGTGTTTGACAATAAATATTCATCTGTATGTGTGCCGTCCTTCTCTCTGCAATCAAAGGGAAAGAAGATCTCACCTTACAATACTATTTCTATCCCACTGACACCAATGATGGGACAATATTCCCCCCACTGACACCAATGATGGGACACTATTCCTCCCACTGACACCAATGATGAGACACTATTCCTCCCACTGACACCAATGATGGGACACTATTCCTCCCGCTGATACCAATGATGGGACACTATTCCCCCCACTGATACCAATGATGGGACACTATTCCTCCCACTGACACCAATGATGGGACACTATTCCTCCCACTGACACCAATGATGAGACACTATTCCTCCCACTGACACCAATGATGAGACACTATTCCTCCCACTGATACCAATGATGGGACACTATTCCTCCCGCTGATACCAATGATGGGACACTATTCCCCCCACTGATACCAATGATGGGACATTATTCCTCCCACTGACACCAATGATGGGACACTATTCCTCCCACTGACACCAATGATGAGACACTATTCCTCCCACTGACACCAATGATGGGACACTATTCCTCCCACTGACACCAATGATGAGACACTATTCCTCCCACTGACACCAATGATGGGACACTATTCCTTCCACTGACACCAATGATGGGACACTATTCCTCCCACCACTGACACCAATGATGAGACACTATTCCTCCCACTGACACCAATGATGGGACATTATTCCCCCCACTGACACCAATGATGGGACACTATTCCTCCTCCCACTGACACCAATGATGGGACACTACAAAGTGTCTGTGTGTTATGGCCACATATTGATGGCCATATTGTTCAGCGCTTGGCTGCCATTCACTCCTATTGGTACCCCAAACAGTTTTTATAACACCCACCAGGTGTCACTCTGGCTCTTATTGATGTCTGAATGGCAAAGTATTTCCACTTAGGGCCACCAGCTCAGCATATCTTAGTGGTACTGGCCTATTGGGCAAATGCCCCATTTACCCACCATCACCATTCTCCTCTGCTGGGTGCTGTCATCACAACTCTGGGTGAGGAGGTTATATAATGCCAACTAAGTATCCCTCCTGCTATTATCAATACTTAAATAGTGAAGTATCTCCACTTGGGGCCACCAGCCCAACTATTCTTATTGGTACTGGCCTAGTGGGCAAATGCCCCTTTACCCTCCAAAACCAGCCTCTTCTGTCAGACACTGTGATCATGACTCTGTAAGAGGAGGTTAAAGAATACCAACTCAGTGTCTCTCCTGCTATTATCGATAACTGAATGGTGAAGTATCTCCACTTAGGGCCACCAGCCCAACATATCTTATTGGTAATGGCCTAATGGGCAAATGCCCCATTCACCCATCATCACTGTCCTCCTCTGCCAGACACTGTGAATGAGAAGGAAATATCATACCCTCCATCAATATGTGGATAGAAAATGATCTCTACTCAGGGCCAACATGCCTTATTAGTACTGGCCCAGTGGGCAAATGCCCCTCTATACCAATCCCAGTCCTTCTCTGCTAGATGCTCTAATCGCAGGTCTGAATGAAGAGAATATATCATACCCTCCATCGATGTCTAAATGGCAAACTGTCTGTTCTCAGGGCCAACATGCCCTATTAGTACTGGCCCAGTGGGCAAATGCCCCTCTATACCAATCCCAGTCCTTCTCTGCTAGATGCTCTAATCGCAGGTCTGAATGAAGAGAATATATCATACCCTCCATCGATGTCTAAATGGCAAACTGTCTGTTCTCAGGGCCAACATGCCCTATTAGTACTGGCCCAGTGGGCAAATGCCCCTCTATACCAATCCCAGTCCTTCTCTGCTAGATGCTTCTAATCACAGATCTGAATGAAGAGAATATATCATACCCTCCATCAATGTCTGAATGGAAAATTATCTCTACTCCGGGTCAACATGGCTACTGGCCCAGTGGGCAAATACCCCTCTATACCAATCCCAGTCCTTCTATGCTAGATGCTTTAATCACAGGTCTGAATGGAGAGAATATATCATACCCTCCATTGATGTCTAAATGGTGAACTGTCTTTTCTCAGGGCCAACATGCCTTATTAGTACTGGCCCAGTGGGCAAATGCTACTCTACCAATCTCAGTCCTCCTCTGCCAGATGCTGTGATTGCAGGTCTGAATGGAGAGAATATATCATACCCTCCATTGATGTCTAAATGGTGAACTATCTCTACGCTGAGCCAACATGCCTTATTAGTCTTGACCTAGTGGGAAAATGTCCCTCCACTCCCCCATCCCCCTTCCCATCCCAGTGCTCCTCATCCAAGCACTGTGATGGCAGATCTGCATTACAAGTATATATAATACCATCCATTGATGTCTGAATGGGTAAATATCTGTACTTGGGGCCAACTATATTATTGGTACTGGCCTAGTGGTCAAAACGCCCCTCCATTCCCCACCCCTCACCTCAGTCCTCCTCTGCCAGATGCTGTCATTTCAGGTCTGAATAAGGAGAATAGATCATACCCTCCATCAATGTCTGAATGGTGAACTATCTCTACTCAGGGCCAACATATCGTAGTAGTAGCACATGCCTAGTGAGCAAGTGCCCCTCTTCTTTCCATCTCAGTCCTCCATTGCTGAATGCTGTGATCTCAAGTCTGAATAAGGAGGATCTATCATACCCTCCGCCAATGGCTGAGCAGTGAACTATCTCTACTCACTGACCAACATATCTCATTAGTACTGGCCTAGTGGACAAATGCCCCTCCACCCCTTATCTCAGTCCTCTGGCAGATGCTGTCATTGCAGGTCTGATTAGGGATTATACAGTATATCATACCCTCCATCAATGTCTGAATGGTGAACTATCTCTACTCGGGGCCAACATATCTTATTAGCACTGGTCTAGTGAGCAAATTCCCCTCTTCTCATCTCAGTCCTCCACTACCCCTCCATCCCCCATCACACTCCTCTTCTGCTAGTTGCTGTGATTGCAAGTCTGAATGGGGTAGATATATCATACCCTCCACTGATATCTGAATGGTGAATTATCTTGACACACAGGGCAACATATCTCATTAGTTTTGGCCTAGTGGGTAAATGCCCCTCCATCCCACTCTTCCTTTTCTAGTTGCTGTGATTGCAAGTCTGATTGAGAAGCATATATGAAACCATCTATTGATGTCTGAATGGTGAACTATCTCTACTCGGGACTAGTACATCTTATGAGTACTGGCCTAGTGGGTAAATGCCCCTAATCCAACTCCTAATCTGCTAGCTGCTGTGATGGCAAATCTGAATGGGGTAGATATATCATACCCTCCACAGATATCTGAATGGTGAACTATCTCTACTCACAGGGCAACATATCTCATTAGTTTTGGCCTAGTGGGTAAATGCCCCTCCATCCCACTCTTCCTTTTCTAGTTGCTGTGATTGCAAGTCTGATTGAGAAGCATATATTAAACCATCTATTGATGTCTGAATGGTGAACTATCTCTACTCAGGACTAGCACATCTTATGAGTACTGGCCTAGTGGGTAAATGCCCCATCAATCCAACTCCTAATCTGCTAGTGGCTGTGATCGCAAGTCTGAATGAGGTGGATATATCATACCCTCCACAGATATCTGAATGGTGAACTATCTCTACTCACAGGCCAACATATGTCATTAGTAGTGGCCTAGTGAGCAAATTCCCCTCTTCTTCTCATCTCAGTCCTCCATTGCCCCTCCATCCCCCATCCCACTCCTAATCTGCTAGTTGATGTGATTGCAAGTCTGATTGAGAAGGATATATCATACCCTCCACGGATGTCTGAATGGTGAACTCTCTCTACTCACAGGCCACCTTATCTTATTAGTATTGGCCTAGTGAGTAAATGCCCCTCCACACCACTCCTCCTCTGCTAGTTGCTGTGATTGCAAGTCTGATTGAGAAGGATATATCAAATCATCTATTGATGTCTGAATGGTGAACTATCTCTACTCAGGACTAGCACATCTTATGAGTACTGGCCTAGTGGGTAAATGCCCCATCAATCCAACTCCTAATCTGCTAGTGGCTGTGATCGCAAGTCTGAATGAGGTGGATATATCATACCCTCCACAGATATCTGAATGGTGAACTATCTCTACTCACAGGCCAACATATGTGATTAGTAGTGGCCTAGTGAGCAAATGCCCCTCTTCTTCTCATCTCAGTCCTCCATTGCCCCTCCATCCCCCATCCTACTCCTAATCTGCTAGTTGCTGTGATTACAAGTCTGATTGAGAAGGATATATCATACCCTCCACGGATGTCTGAATAGTGAACTATCTCTACTGGCAGGGCAACTTATCTCATTAGTATTGGCCTAGTGGGTAAATGCCCATCCATCCCACTCCTCCTCTGCTAGTTGCTGTGATTGCAAGTCTGATTGAGAAGCATGTATGAAACCATCTATTGATGTCTGAATGGTGAATTATCTCTACTCAGGACTAGCACATCTTATGAGTACTGGCCTAGTGGGTAAATGCCCCTTAATCCAACTCCTAATCTGCTAGCTGCTGTGATGGCAAGTCTGAATGAGGTGGATATATCATACCCTCCACTGTTTTTCTGAATGGTGAACTATCACTACTCAGGACTAGCACATCTTATGAGTACTGGCCTAGTGGGTAAATGCCCCATCAATCCAACTCCTAATCTGCTAGTTGCTGTGATTGCAAGTCTGATTGAGAAGCATATATCAAATCATATATTGATGCCTGAATGGTGAACTATCTCTACTCAGGACTAGCACATCTTATGAGTACTGGCCTAGTGGGTAAATGCCCCATCAATCCAACTCCTAATCTGTTAGTGGCTTGATCACAAGTCTGAATGAGGTGGATATATCATACCCTCCACCGATATCTGAATGGTGAAAGCTTTCTACTCACAGGCCAACATATGTCATTAGTAGTGGCCTAGTGAGCAAATGCCCCTCTTCTCATCTCAGTCCTCCATTGCCCCTCCATCCCCCATCCTACTCCTAATCTGCTAGTTGCTGTGATTGCAAGTCTGAATGACGTGGTTATATCATACCCTCCACAGATGTCTGAATAGTGAACTATCTCTACTCGCAGGGCAACTTATCTCATTAGTATTGGCCTAGTGGGTAAATGCCCATCCATCCCACTCCTCCTCTGCTAGTTGCTGTGATTGCAAGTCTGATTGAGAAGCATATATCAAATCATCTATTGATGCCTGAATGGTGAACTATCTCTACTCAGGACTAGCACATCTTATGAGTACTGGCCTAGTGGGTAAATGCCCCTTAATTCAACTCCTAATCTGCTAGCTGGTGTGATGGCAAGTCTGAATGAGGTGGATATATCATACCCTCCACCGATATCCGAATGGTGAACTCTTTCTACTCACAGGCCACCTTATCTTATTAGTATTGGCCTAGTGAGTAAATGCCCCTCCACCCCACTCCTCCTCTGCTACTTGCTGTGTCGCAAGTCTGATTGAGAAGCATATATCAAATCATCTATTGATGCCTGAATGGTGAACTATCTCTACTCAGGACTAGCACATCTTATGAGTACTGGCCTAGTGGGTAAATGCCCCATCAATCCAACTCCTAATCTGCTAGTGGCTGTGATCGCAAGTCTGAATGAGGTGGATATATCATACCCTCCACCGATATCTGAATGGTGAACGCTTTCTACTCACAGGCCAACTTATCTCATTAGTATTGGCTTAGTGGATAAATGCCCCTCCACCCCACTCCTCCTCTGCTAGTTGCTGTGATCGCAAGTCTGAATGAGGTGGATATATCATACCCTCCACCGATATCTGAATGGTGAAAGCTTTCTACTCACAGGCCAACATATGTCATTAGTAGTGGCCTAGTGAGCAAATGCCCCTCTTCTTCTCATCTCAGTCCTCCATCCCCCATCCCACTCCTAATCTGCTAGTTGCTGTGATTGCAAGTCTGAATGAGGTGGATATATCATACCCTCCACGGATGTCTGAATAGTGAACTATCTCTACTCGCAGGGCAACTTATCTCATTAGTATTGGCCTAGTGGGTAAATGCCCCTCCACCCCACTCCTCCTCTGCTAGTTGCTGTGATGGCAAGTCTGAATGAGGTGGATATATCTGACCCCCCACCGATATCTGAATGGTGAACTATCACTACTCAGGACTAGCACATTTTATGAGTACTGGCTTAGTGGGTAACACCCTCTCATGGCCTTGTGGGAGGAGCAGAGACACAAAGTACAGCGGGAATATTATCTTCAGAGCTTCAGAAGGATATTTCCGTCTCGGAGACTCGCCAGCGTCCGGCCAAAACCAATATTTGGTGTCACTGAAGTTCAAAGTCTGGTAGACCCTTTAAAGTCAACATCGGGATTCCGGTAGACTCTGCGAGATTTATCTACACAGGTGAACAAGCCAGACTGAGAAGAGGACAGAGGGAGGGGTCGGGGGTTGGAATTTGGGGGCCCCCGCTGTTTTTGACCATGGAGAGTAAAATGAAAATACATAATGTGTCTGGATTGGCTGGGTGTGAAGGGCCACAGGTATCAGGAGACCCGAAGATCCTGAAATAATCAGTAAAGCACACATAGACCAGACCATAGGTGCTCTACCCATCATTTCATGATCTTCTAGACCAGGGGGTCTCCAAACTACGGCCCCCCAGTTGTTCGGGAACTACCATTCCCATCATGCCCAGTCATGTTTGTGAACGTCAGAGTTTTACGATGCCTCCTGGGACGTGTAGTTCCTCGCCAGCTGGAGGGTCGTAGTTTGGAGATCTCTGGACTGTAGACCCATCAGAGCGGAGTCCGTATTTCAGAAGGTCAGTCCTCTCATGTATAATAAGGACTTCTCCTAAATCTACGTATGGCAGTCACATTTCATACAACAGAGGAATGTAAACCTGTCCATCTGACCACACGGGGGCGCTCTGAGCTTAGATTTCATGGCCACTCCAGAACTGCTATCACTAAAATCATCATAATGATGAGAAATAATAATAATAATAATAATTTGTATTTATTACAAGCTGATATCTTTGGTGCCGCACTATTTGTAAGTCCTAAAAATGTATAGAAGCTAAAGAGGGCTCTGCCCACAAGAGCTTACAATTTAAAGCCCCACTCATGTAGAATAACCCCCCCCCCCCCCCCCCCCCGCCATATTTTTAAAGGGGTCTGCGCCACCTGCAGTGGAAAAACGAAACTACACCTACCTACAGGATGACAGATATGTTTGAAAAGTGACTGGAAATGCATTAATGAGAGTGAGGATCATATCTGTGATAGTGTAGTCTACCGCACTGCTCCCTCTCTTTTCTCCCCTCTCTCTCCCTCCCTCCCCCTCTCTTTCTCTCTCTCCTCTCTCCCTCTCCCCTCTCTCTCTCTCCTCCCTCGTCCCCTCTCCCTCCTCTCTCCCCAATCTCTCCTCTCTCCCCCTCCCCTCTCTCTCTTCTCTCTCTCCCCCACTCTCTCTCCTATCTCCCTCTCTTCCTATCTCCCTCTCCCTCTCTCCCTCCCTTGGCGAGATGCAAGCTACCATTGCTAATATATATTCTGTATATCCTGTTTTTGTATATTTTAGTTTTTGTTTTTGGATTTTATGATATATAATTAAATATTTTTTCTTAAATTGTATGTCCTTGTGATTGCCTGAAAAAGTCCGCCTTCCTACTACTTTCTGTAGTAATTCCTATTTTTGATTGAATTATTTCGGATGTTGGCTACATGTGAGTGCTTTTATGTTTCCCCGTTCCCTATTTTTGAACTCCCTCTCTCTCCCTCCTCTCTCCCCCTCTCTCTCCTCCCTCTCTTCCTCTCTCTTCTATCCCTCTCTCCTCTCTCCCCCACTCTCTCTCCTATCTCCCTCTCCCCTCTCTCTCTCTTCTCCCTTTCTTCCTATCTCCCTCTCCCTTTCTCCCTCCTCTCTCCCCCTCTCTCTCCTCTCTCTCCTATCTCCCTCCCTTCTCTCTCCTCTCTCTCCTATCTCCCTCTCCCTCCTCTCTCTCCTATCTCCCTCTCCCTCCTCTCTCCGCTCTCTCTCCTATCTCCTCTCTCTCCCCCCCCCTCTCTCTCTCCTCTCTCTCCTATCTCCCTCCCCTCTCTCTCCTCTCTCCCTCTCCCCCCTCTCTCTCCTATCTCCCTCTCCCCTTTCTCTCACCCTCTCTCTCCCCTATATTCCTCTCTTCTCCCTCTCTCTCCTATCTCCATTTCTCTCTCCTCCCTCTCTCACTCTCTCTCATATCTCCCTCTCCCCTCTCTTTTCTCCCCCTCTCTCTCCTCCCTCTCTTCCATATCCCCCTCTCTCTCTCATATCTTCCCTCTCTCTCCTATCTCCCTCTCCTCCCACCTCTCTCTCTCTCCTATCCCCCTCTCTCATCCCTCTCTCTCCTCCCCCCCTCTCTCTCTCTCTGTCTTCCCTCTCTCCCCTCTCTCTCTCTCTCCTCTCTCCCCTCTCTCCCCCTCTCTCTCCCCCTCTCTTTCCCCTCTCCCCCTCTCTAATCCCCCTCTAGTTCTCCTCTCTCCCTCTCTAATCCCCCTCTCTTTTTCTCTCTCTCCCCCCTCTCTCTCTCCCACCCTCTAATTTCTCCCTCTTTCCCCCTCTCTCTCCTCTCTCCCCCTCACTCTCTTCTCTTCCCTCTATTCTCCATCCTCTCTCTGCCTTCACCCTGTCTCCTCTTTCTCTCTCTTTCCCAGTCTCTGTCATCTCTCTCTCCCTCTCTCCTCTCCCCACCCCCCCTCTCTCTCTCCCCCTCTCCCTCGCCCCTTCTCTCTCTCATCTCCCTTTCCTTTCTCTCTCTCTCTCTCCCCCATTCTCTCTCATCTCCCTCTCCTCTCTCCCTTCTCTGTCTCTCTCCTCCCTCTCCCCTCTCTCTCCTCTACCCTCTATCTCTCCTCTCACTTTCTCTCTCTCTCTTATCTCCCTCTCCTCTTTCCACCCTCTCTCTCCCCCCACACTCTCTCCTTTCTCACACTTCCCCCTCTCTCTCACCTCTTTCTCCCTCTCTCTCCCCCCTCTCTCGTCTCTTTCCTCCCTCTCTCTCTCTGTCTGTCTTCTCTGTCTCTCCTCTCTCCTCCCTCCTCCAGTCCTGTCTCCACCCTGCTCAGAACACTCTGTATTTCTGGTATCGGTCACCCAGGGACGGAGGTAGGTGGATTGCTCGGAGGGGGGATACAGGGTCCCGGCTGTCTCTTCTCCCCTCCCCCATCCTGTATACAGTCTAAAATTGTTCTGTTTCAGTCTCAGGAAGAGAGCCAAGGGGTTTACCAATGTTTTCTCCTTCACATCATCACATTTACTGGATTAGCAGGCAGGGGGAGAATTTCTTGGGTTTGTAGAGCGAAATGGGAAAGCGACAGTTGGGGGAATAACATCCATCATGACCAGGGAGGGGTGTCTGCTGCCAAACTCTCCAGAAGATGTGCTGATTGAACTTCCTGCCCACCCACATGCAGGAGGAATGTACACAGTGGAGGAATCAGTACAGTGAGTGATAACATGAAACCTTCAGACCTGCACACAAAGTCTGGAAGGGGATCGGACACATTGGTGGTAAACTACAAATAAATCCAAGGAAAAGAAAAAAAGAAAAGACTAGGGTAATACCGCCCACCTTGGGATAACACACTGGGACAATACTGCCCACCTTGGGGTAACACACTGGGACAATACCGCCCACCTTGGGGTAAAACCACACACACTGGGATAATACCGCCCACCTTGGGGTAAAACCACACACACTGGGATAATACCGCCCACCTTGGGGTAACACACTGGGACAATACCGCCCACCTTGGGGTAAAACCACACACACTGGGGTAAAACCACCCACCTTGGGGTAACACCACACACACTGAGATAATACCGCCCACCTTGGGGTGTTCCAACTTTTGCTGTTAAAGACTGAGCTGGTATAGGACACTGATCAACAATGGGAGGGTCCTTGTATATTCAGTGTGGAGGAGGGACATTGTATGGTAAAAGGGGCACTGTATCTTTTGGGGCGGGGAGCTATATATTTAATGGGGGGCAGTGTTAGGGTTGCCAACCCATCCCTTTAAATCTGAACACATATTAATTACACAGGTTCTGTGGCTGATTAAGGTGGTAATTGAACTCACTCATGACTTACCTGCATTAGAATAGCCCCAGAACCTGTGTAATTCATAGGGGGTTATAAAGGAATGCGGTGGTAATCCTAGGCAGTGTATCTTCAGTTGGAGGGGCTTATATCTTGAAACCTACCAGAGGCTTACCCCAGACACCACCCATATGCACCTACCAGAGGCTTCCCCCAGACACCACCACCCATAATGCACCTACCAGAGGCTTCCCCCAGACACCACCCATAATGCATCTACCAGAGGCTTACCTCAGACACCACCCATAATGCACCTACCAGAGGCTTCCCCCAGACACCACCCATAATGCATCTACCAGAGGCTTCCCCCAGACACCACCCATAATGCACCTACCAGAGGTTTACCCCCAGACACCACCACCCATAATGCACCTACCAGAGGCTTCCCCCAGACACCACCTATAATGCATCTACCAGAGGCTTACCCCAGACACCACCCATAATGCACCTACCAGAGGCTTACCTCAGACACCACCCATAATGCACCTACCAGAGGTTTACCCCCAGACACCACCCATAATGCACCTACCAGAGGTTTACCTCAGACACCACCCATAATGCACCTACCAGAGGCTTACCCCAGACACCACCCATAATGCACCTACCAGAGACTTACCTCAAACACCACCCATAATGCACCTACCAGAGGCTTACCCCAGACATCACCCATAATGCACCTACCAGAGGATTACCCCAGACACCACCCATAACGCACCTACCAGAGGTTTACCCCAGACACCACCTATAATGCACCTACCAGAGGTTTACCCCAGACACCGCCCATAATGAACCTACCAGAGGCTTACCCCCAGACACCACCCATAATGCACCTATCAAAGGCTTACCCCAGACACCACCCATAATGCACCTACCAGAGGTTTACCCCAGACACCACCCATAATGCACCTACCAGAGGCTTACCCCAGACACCACCCATAATGCACCTACCAGAGGTTTACCCCAGACACCACCCATAATGCACCTACCAGAGGTTTACCCCAGACACCACCCATAATGCACCTACCAGAGGCTTCCCCCAGAGACCTCCCATAATGCACCTACCAGAGGTTTTTCCCAGACACCACCCATAATGCACCTACCAAAGGTTTACCCCAGACACCACCCATAACGCACCTACCAGAGGCTTACCCCAGAAACCTCCCATAACGCACCTACCAGAGGCTTACCCCAGACACCTACTATAACGCACCTACCAGAAGCTTACCCCCAGACACCACCCATAATGCACCTACCAGAGGCTTCCCCCAGACACCACCCATAATGCACCTACCAGAGGCTTACCCCAGACACCACCCATAATGCACTTACCAGAGGCCTACCCCAGACACCACCCATAATGCACCTACCAGAGGCTCACCCCAGACACCACCCATAATGCACCTACCAGACGCTTCCCCCAGACACCACCCATAATGCACTTACCAGAGGCCTACCCCAGACATCACCCATAATGCACCTACCAGAGGCTCACCCCAGACACCACCCATAATGCACCTACCAGACGCTTCCCCCAGACACCACCCATAATGCACTTACCAGAGGCCTACCCCAGACACCACCCATAATGCACCTACCAGAGGCTTCCCCTAGACACCACCTATAATGTACCTACCAGAGGCTTCCCCCAGACACCACCCATAACGCACCTACCAGAGGCTTCCCCCAGACACCACCCATAATGCACCTACCATAGGCTTTCCCCAGACACCACCTATAATGCACCTACCAGAGGCTTTCCCCAGACACCACCTATAATGCACCTACCAGAGGCTTACCCCCAGACACCACCTATAATGTACCTACCAGAGGCTTCCCCCAGACACCACCCATAATGCACCTACCAGAGGCTTCCCCCAGACACCACCCATAATGCACCTACCATAGGCTTTCCCCAGACACCACCTATAATGCACCTACCAGAGGCTTACCCCCAGACACCACCTATAATGTACCTACCAGAGGCTTCCCCCAGACACCACCCATAATGCACCTACCAGAGGCTTCCCCCAGACACCACCCATAATGCACCTACCAGAGGCTTACCCCCAGACACCACCTATAATGTACCTACCAGAGGCTTCCCCCAGACACCACCCATAATGCACCTACCAGAGGCTTACCCCAGACACCACCCATAATGCACCTACCAGAGGCTTCCCCCAGACACCACCTATAATGTACCTACCAGAGGCTTACCCCAGACACCACCCATAATGCACCTACCAGAGGCTTCCCCCAGACACCACCTATAATGTACCTACCAGAGGCTTCCCCCAGACACCACCCATAACGCACCTACCAGAGGCTTCCCCCAGACACCACCCATAATGCACCTACCAGAGGCTTCCCCCAGACACCACCTATAATGCACCTACCAGAGGCTTACCCCCAGACACCACCTATAATGCATCTAACAGAGTCTTACCCCAGACGCCACCCATAATGCACCTACCAGAAACTTACCCCCAGACACCACCCATAATGCACTTACCAGAGGTTTACCCCAGACACCACCCATAATGCACCTACCAGAAGCTTACATCTGAACATTGATACAAATCAGCAGCACATTTATACTCTGTAAATAAAACATTTGTGTACAAAAGCTGCACAGAAATACCTGAAAGTATCTCAAGCGTTGTATGTGTAACCGGTTCACCCGTCCCCCCACCCCCCATGGAGGGGGGGGGAAGTCTTAGGAGTCTAAAATGGGCAGGTATATTCACCAACACATTTCACACTACTTTACATTACAAAGTAAAATATGGATATTTTTTTCAGTGTGTGTGTGTGTGTGTGTGTGGGGGGGGGGGTTAAATCGTTTTTAAATAGTTTGTCTTTTGTTGATATTGTTTTGCTAAAATGACTTTATTTCTATGCAGTCCAGACACAGAAAATAACAAGAAAAACAAAACAAAACAGCACATTTTTCTACTTCGATCGGTTTAAAAAAATATTATTATTACAGTAGAAAAAAAGTAGAAATGTTTTTTGATATAGTTTCCTGTTTCAAGGGACACTGAAATGATGATTCTAGTACAAAAAAAGTTATTTATTAATGAAATAAAAAGTATTTTATATATTAACATTTTGCTTTTTTAAATGCAACTAAAATGGGATGGGATGTTTATAAACAATGTTACTTTGTATCTCTCTATCTCCTGTCTGATCAATGTTTATAAACAATGTTACTTTGTATCTCTATCTCCCGTCTGATCAATGTTTATAAACAATGTTACTTTGTATCTCTCTATCTCCTGTCTGATCAATGTTTATAAACAATGTTACTTTGTATCTCTCTATCTCCTGTGTGATCAATGTTTATAAACAATGTTACTTTGTATCTCTCTATCTCCCGTCTGATCAATGTTTATAAACAATGTTACTTTGTATCTCTCTATCTCCCGTCTGATCAATGTTTATAAACAATGTCACTTTGTATCCCTCTATCACCTGTCTGATCAATGTTTATAAACAATGTTACTTTATCTCTCTATCTCCCCTCTGATCAATGATTATAAACAATGTTACTTTATCTCTCTATCTCCCGTCTGATCAATGTTTATAAACAATGTTACTTTGTATCTCTCTATCTCCCATCTGATCATTGTTTATAAACAATGTTACTTTGTATCTCTCTATCTCTCGTCTGATCAATGTTTATAAACAATGTTACTTTATCTCTCTATCTCCCATCTGATCAATGATTATAAACAATGTTACTTTGTATCTCTCCATCTCCCGTCTGATCAATGTTTATAAACAATGTTACTGTGTATCTCTCTATCACCTGTCTGATCAATGTTTATAAACAATGTTACTTTATCTCTCTATCTCCCATCTGATCAATGATTATAAACAATGTTACTTTGTATCTCTCTATCTCCCGTCTGATCAATGTTTATAAACAATGTTACTTTATATCTCTCTATCTCCCGCCTGATCAATGTTTATAAACAATGTCACTTTGTATCTCTCTATCTCCCGTCTGATCAATGTTTATAAACAATGTTACTTTGTATCTCTCTATCTCCCGTCTGATCAATGTTTATAAACAATGTTACTTTATCTCTCTATCTCCCGTCTGATCAATGTTTATAAACAATGTTACTTTGTATCTCTATCTCCCATCTGATCAATGATTATAAACAATGTTACTTTGTATCTCTCTATCTCCCGTCTGATCAATGTTTATAAACAATGTTACTTTATATCTCTATCTCCCATCTGATCAATGTTTATAAACAATGTTACTTTGTATCTCTCTATCTCCCGTCTGATCAATGTTTATAAACAATGTTACTTTATCTCTCTATCTCCCGTCTGATCAATGTTTATAAACAATGTTTTTTTTAAATCATTTTTTTTTTTTATTTTTTATCACCGCATAACACATACCTACATCCAACAGTCTTGGAGTGGGTACTAAAACAATACATACAGGGAGTGCAGAATTATTAGGCAAATGAGTATTTTGACCACATCATCCTCTTTATGCATGTTGTCTTACTCCAAGCTGTATAGGCTCGAAAGCCTACTACCAATTAAGCATATTAGGTGATGTGCATCTCTGTAATGAGAAGGGGTGTGGTCTAATGACATCAACACCCTATATCAGGTGTGCATAAATATTAGGCAACTTCCTTTCCTTTGGCAAAATGGGTCAAAAGAAGGACTTGACAGGCTCAGAAAAGTCAAAAATAGTCAGATATCTTGCAGAGGGATGCAGCACTCTTAAAATTGCAAAGCTTCTGAAGCGTGATCATCGAACAATCAAGCGTTTCATTCAAAATAGTCAACAGGGTCGCAAGAAGCGTGTGGAAAAACCAAGGCGCAAAATAACTGCCCATGACCTGAGAAAAGTCAAGCGTTCAGCTGCCAAGATGCCACTTGCCACCAGTTTGGCCATATTTCGGAGCTGCAACATCACTGGAATGCCCAAAAGCACAAGGTGTGCAATACTCAGAGACATGGCCAAGGTAAGAAAGGCTGAAAGACGACCACCACTGAACAAGACACACAAGCTGAAACGTCAAGACTGGGCCAAGAAATATCTCAAGACTGATTTTTCTAAGGTTTTATGGACTGATGAAATGAGAGTGAGTCTTGATGGGCCAGATGGATGGGCCCGTGGCTGGATTGGTAAAGGGCAGAGAGCTCCAGTGCGACTCAGATGCCAGCAAGGTGGAGGTGGAGTACTGGTTTGGGCTGGTATCATCAAAGATGAGCTTGTGGGGCCTTTTCGGGTTGAGGATGGAGTCAAGCTCAACTCCCAGTCCTACTGCCAGTTTCTGGAAGACACCTTCTTCAAGCAGTGGTACAGGAAGAAGTCTGCATCCTTCAAGAAAAACATGATTTTCATGCAGGACAATGCCCCATCACACGTGTCCAAGTACTCCACAGCGTGGCTGGCAAGAAAGGGTATAAAAGAAGAAAAACTAATGACATGTCCTCCTTGTTCACCTGATCTGAACCCCATTGAGAACCTGTGGTCCATCATCAAATGTGAGATTTACAAGGAGGGAAAACAGTACACCTCTCTGAACAGTGTCTGGGAGGCTGTGGTTGCTGCTGCACGCAATGTTGATGGTGAACAGATCAAAACACTGACAGAATCCATGGATGGCAGGCTTTTGAGTGTCCTTGCAAACAAAGGTGGCTATATTGGTCACTGATTTGTTTTTGTTTTGTTTTTGAATGTCAGAAATGTATATTTGTGAATGTTGAGATGTTATATTGGTTTCACTGGTAAAAATAAATAATTGAAATGGGTATATATTTGTTTTTTGTTAAGTTGCCTAATAATTATGCACAGTAATAGTCACCTGCACACACAGATATCCCCCTAAAATAGCTAAAACTAAAAACAAACTAAAAACTACTTCCAAAAATATTCAGCTTTGATATTAATGAGTTTTTTGGGTTCATTGAGAACATGGTTGTTGTTCAATAATAAAATTAATCCTCAAAAATACAACTTGCCTAATAATTCTGCACTCCCTGTATATTACATAAATAGATACTGCATAAGTGGATGTTAGGGCAACTAATAACAGTATACCTATGAGATTAACATCTTGTGCCGTGTTGCGTAGGTGTTGTGTATGGTGGATCCCCCCCCCCCCCCCCCCCCCCCCGTGACCCCACCTCCCTTCCCCTTGCCCCCCACCCTCCCCTTCCCTACCCTTGTGAGCATGCAAATCTGGAAATGGGTGGGTTAGATTATAGACAAATGCCGCCTTTCCTGATGTTTAATGTTTGACGCAGGTAGGAGTGGGCACATTAGGCATATGCCCATACTCCGGAGTCAGAAATACCTACCCTGAAACCTCTTCTGCCAACTGCCATAGTCTCCATATTTTTACAAACTTGTCATGTTTCCCCTGAATGGTGTAATGTACCTTTTCGTTTGAAATTGTTTGTTTCATAACTGCTAACCAGTTCTCTATAGATAGGGGGCGCCTGAGCTTGCCATTTTTGTGCGATTATTTTGCGGGCCTGGAATAGGCATCTCAATATAGGTTCAAGGGTACCTTGCGGTACCTGGGTATCGTCCATACATCCCAAGAGGCAAATCCTGGCTGCTGGAACAAGGGCAGACCTGAATTTCTCATTTATCCGTGTTATAATACCCTCCCAGAAGCTGTATAGTTTTGGGCACTTCCAGACCATATGGAGGAGATCTCCTTTGTTGTTGCATCTTGGGCAACTCATTATTGGGTCTCCAGCCCAATTTGAACATTTTGTGGGGGGTGTAATAGACCCTATATAATAAGAATAGGTGAGACAGTCTTTGGGCCCGGGGCAATGGACGCCCAGGCTCCTTGACGGAGGATCCTCTCCCACTGGTCCGGGGAAATTGTGCCCAAGTCGCCCTCCCAGGCCACTTTGCTCTTCCGTGGGCCTTCTCTGCTTAATGCCCTTGCTCCCAGGCTACCATATATCGCAGAAATTAAGCCCTTGGCTTGTGTTGCCTCAATTACAGAGGACAGGGCAGACATCTGTGTCCACTCAACTGTTTTAGAGGCAAATTGTACTTGTATAGCGCGGCGAACCTGGAGGTATTTAAAGAAAGATTTGTTTGGGATTTTAAATTCACTCACTAAGTCTTGGAATGGCCTGATAGCATTGCCCTTGAAAATATGTTTTAGGCGACATATGCCTTTGTTCTCCCAGTCCCTCGAGACTTCTATACTTGCCATCTCCTGAAGATTGTTGTTGTTCCAGAGGGGGGAAAATTCTGACAGGCCCACATAAACAATGTTACTTTATCTCTCTATCTCCCCTCTGATCAATGTTTATATAAAAAATGTATCTCTCTATCTCCTATCTCCTGTCTGATCAATGTTTATATAAAAATGTTACTTTTATTTCTCCATCTTCTGACTGAACAATGTTTATAAACACTGGGCCAGGCATTCTTATTTTAACCGTAGCATATTCTATCTACAGCTGCAGTATTATCATAACAACTAGCTGCAGTCTAGAAATGTTGGCTATTGTTAGGGGGGAGCAGAGGGACAGAAGGAGAGGGCATACAGTGCCTTGAAAAAGCATTCACACCCCTTGAAATTTTTTTACACTTTGTCATGTTACAACCAATAATGTAAATGTATTTTATTGGGATTTTATTTTATTCATGAACAATGTTACTTTGTATCTCTCTATCTCCCGTCAGATCAATGTTTATAAACAATGTTACTTTGTATCTCTCATCTGATCAGTGTTTATAAACAATGTTACTCTGTATTTCTGTCAGGTCACCTGTGGCCAGGTGACAAATGCACCCTGATGGAGACAGGAGTGCACCGCAAGGTAGTAAACTCAATCGATGGAAAATTATCATTTGTTGCTAAAGGTGACCCCTTTCCAAGTAGCCTTTCCTTAAGTTACTTCCCTTTCCCTGTCCTATCCTTATTTAATAATAGTGAACCCAATAGCAGACTGCTGCGGATGGAATAGGAAATGTGAACCCAAGATTCCCCAGGGCGCGGAGTCTAAGGTCCAGCAGGTGTTCACCAGAACCTCTAGTGGTGAGGATGGCCTTCGCTGCAACTGAACCCAGGTCGCGGCCCCCGGAGTCCCCCAGGTCATGCTCCGTAGGAAGAGAGGGGAAGCAACCACTCAGGGCACAAGGAATAGTGATGGGTAAGCCAAGGTCGGGGCAACAGGCAGACAAGGGTAACCAAGGGACAAGGCCAAAGGTCAGAGTCACAGGCAAACAGGAATAGTCAGAGACGAGCCAAATTCGGTACACAGAAAGGTAAACGTAGCACACGGCAGACAGGAACACAAGCTAACCAACAAAGTTGAACAGCAAAGCAGACCTGCAGTGCAACAGTTAATATAGACTTCCTGGGATGGCCTGGGGTGGAGCCATACAGGGAGGAGAGATGATAAAAGGCACATGAGGAGAAGGTAAGCTGCCAGACATTATTGCATGCCTGATCAATGTTTATAAACAATGTTAATTTGTTTCTCTTTATCTCCCATCTGATCAATGTTTATAAACACTGTCAGACATTCTGTTTCGGAAAGCACCATCTTCTACAGCTTCTATATTTGCAAAGTGTGACAGACTCACCCGGGACAGAGGCTTTTGGAGGGGACTTAATTGCTAGCCTCTTGCCTTACGATCTTGGGTCCTGACATTTGGGCAAACGGTGCTCTGTGTGAGCTGTATGCCTGGGGACCCTTGAGGTGATGTTACTTTGGATCCTGGGCCATGTACCCCCCAAGACACACAGACTCTGGGAACCCTGTAAATGTCATATTAGAAAGACTGACTGATTCATAATGTTGGGACACATACTGTTAGGAGGTGCTGATGTAAACTCCAGCCACCAGCCTGTCTGTTGTCTGCTATAATGTAAATGAGTCTAGTGTGGCTTCTAAGAGTCTTTCACCCATTGTTGTCTGTGCTAAATAACCCTGAAATTGTATGAAGGAGTTCTGTGTTGACATGTATGATAATGTGTATTGTAGTTAGGGAGTCACATCGGCTGCTTTAAGGGATTAGTTCATTAGCTCATGTTAATTTATATTTCTGGTTACAGGTGTATTGTTAGAGTAATATGAGCAGGAGAGAGGAACCTCCTCTTTTACTGTATATAAGACTTGTATTTGTGTTCTAACCCATGTGGAAGAAAAATATATTTTAAATATATTTTAAAAAAACATTCCTAATATATTTTTCCCAAATATATTGCAATATATTTGAAATGCTACAATTTTGGCCAGATTCAATATATTTCAAAAATATATTTCAATATATTTGTGAATATATTATTGAATATATTGGGAAATGCATTGTGAAATATGTTGCAAATATACTCATAAATATATGTTAAATGTACTTCTGAATGCATTTAGCAATATATTTATGCAGCCATAAATATATTGCAACATGCATTTTGGAATGCATTGTGAATATATTCAGACATATATTGCTAAATGCATTCAGAAGTACATTTAACATATATTTCTGAATACATTCACAATGCATTCCAAAATGCACTTTGCAATATATTTATGGCTGCAAAAATATATTGCTAAATGCATTTAGAAGTACATTTAACATATATTTATGAATATATTTGCAACATATTTCACAATGCATTACCCAATATATTCACAAATATATTGAAATATATTTTTGAAATATATTGAATCTGGCCAAAATTGTAGCATTTCAAATATATGGCAATATATTTGGGAAAAAATATATTAAGAATGTTTTTTAAAATATATTTTAAATATAAATGTACTGAATGTAAAATAAAAAAAAAATACATTCCTATTACATTTTGAAAGGCTGTGCATTTATATATTGTATTTTATATATTGTGGGCCTATAAAACCAGCAAATATTTGGAAATAAAAAAACAATAACACAGTACAATACACACAACTTTATTAGCATGTAAATATACAAAAACTACAACACAGAGAATAGAAAGTGGTGTTAACTGTGGAAAATGACATTAATGACATAAAAGTTTATTTGTGGTATTCTGATGGTTCCCCATGTTTCCCTTCAGGTGATATTTCAACACCGCAATTTTTCTTGTAACAGCGTCACTGATCACACCATTTGAAGTCCAGGAAACTTTGCCAAAGTGGCAGCTTTAAAAAGTAAATGGAAAATATTAGACTTATTAGATTTTCCCTGTGAATCAAAAGCCATATAAGACCCTTTTCACACTGTAGCGCTGCTAAAGCTCCGGCGGTTTTTGCAACACTTTTTAGGCGTTTTTTTTTAAAGGGAAAAAGTACAGTTTTAATGCGCTTTTAAAGTGCTTTGGAAGCGCTGCCCATTAATTTCAATAGGCAGGTGCGTTTTAGGAGCGCTATTTATAGCGCTCCCAACCCGTCCCAGATGCTGCTTGCAGGACTCTTTCTAATGTTCCGCAAGCGCATCGCCCCAGTGTGAAAGTACTCATTGCACTGAAAGGGATGCAGTTTCATGAGCTTTTTAGAGGCTATTTCTAGTGCTAAAACGCCTGAAAACTGCCTCAGTGTGAAAGGGGTCTAACAGATGCAGCTGAGTAAATAAAACTAACCAAATTAAGCATGTATAAAAACATCAAAATATTGTAGACTTTTCAAAATCTGTATAATAATCAACATCTTGCCTACAACTTGTCTTATTAGTTCAGACTACTACCAGACTGAGCAAGATATCTTATTTTGAAACAAAAGTCAAATTGGCTTACAGTCTACATGTCAAAGCTGATGTTTACATAGGGTCTAACTGTACCCGCTTCTCTCCATCTGTCAGCCGCTTGGAGGCACCGCCTTGAAAGTTACTTTTTATTGAAGTGGTTGAAAAGGTACAAAGGTTTTTACCTTCATGTATTTTATGCATTAAGGTAAAAAAAAAAAAAAAACTTCTGTGTGCAGCAGCCCCCCTATACTTACATGAGCCCCCTCTCGATCCAGCGATGACCACGAGTGCCTTGTCTCTCCAGGGACTTGCACTGCTGATTGGCTTTCTGTAGTGGTGGGAGCTATTGGCTCCCGATGCCATCAATCACAGTCAGTGAGCTAATTAGGAGATGGGGCCAAGGAGCAGCTCAGTGTGTGTGTGTTGAAAAAACAGAGCTGTGGTTTAGGAGCACTGGCATGGGACCTGAGAAGAGAAGGATCTGGGCTGCTCTGTACAAAAACCCTTACACAGAGCAGGTAAAATATGTCATATTTGATATTTACAAAAAAGACAACGTTTTAATGTTTCGGTACCAAAAGAAATCCTACCTGTTTAGGCCTTGAGTACAACACTTGACAAGGAGATGAGCTCAAGTCTTTAGATGGGACAGAAGGTGATGCACACGATACACCCACACAGGATGAACTTCCACCATCATTCTTCAGTGCTATTAGCTGCGCTCTTGTTGTTGTTTTCATAGTATCCATTATGCCAGGTAACTCTATGGAAATGCATAAAAACATTTTAAGTAACATAATGGCCTATTTTCTCACTCCATATCCATTAATTTCATTTGTTAGAAATTGATGACTTGTGGAAAAATGTACTTTTACATGATTAGAGGGTTTCCTCCAGTCTGCTGCTGACCCATCCCCTCCACCAGATCAAAAATATTCCAGGAGGGTTTCTCCCAAGGTATAAGTAAAGATGTTCCACAAAACAAAAATCTTACTTGTGCATATAGTATGTAGTTACCTCAGTGCACTCACTGATACTATAATGAATGTAGTACAGTAAGCTCCCAGTTACTGTTATTTCTGGTTGCTTGAGATCTAATAGTAACTCTCAAGCATCCACCTCCCATGGCACCCTACCCCCTCCCACTTAGCAGCTAAAGGGGGTAGGGATTGGGGGCATTGTTTTACCACCCCCAAATTCACATGCGATGAGCCTAAAAAGTGCTATTGCCAAATGCAACTAAGGGCTCATTCATAATGCGTTATGCAATGCTCCAATGGGCCTCTGAGAAATTATACAAGGTGGTCAGGAGGCAAAATGTTAACACCAATAATTGCAGTGAAAGGCACAGGATTGCAGTGCGGTAGTACGGCAATTATAGGTTTTAGTCAGGTGTGATGAGGCAACATTGGAGGACACTTTGCCCTGTGATTAGGGTTGTCCCGATACCGATACTAGTATCGGTATCGGGACCGATGCCGAGTATTTGCGGGAGTACTTGTACTCCCGCAAATACCCCCGATACCAAAATAGAATAATTCATATTGCAGCCATGTCCTGTCCCTCATACCTGTAGCTATGATATGTCCCCCACGTATGCCGCCGCCGCCGCATACCGCCGTTAATCCCCCTGCATTATAGCGTAGCGTGCATTACAAGCTTTCGTTTTGAATACTTGTAAATGCCCGCGCCGCCATGTATAGACACTCCCCTTCTCGGGGATCCGTCCAATACCGAGCAAGGGGGAGTGGTGATGTTACGGGCGTGGGACACTCCCCTTGCTCGGTATTGGACAGATCCCCGAGAAGGGGAGTGTCTATACATGGCGGCGCTGGCATTTACAAGTATTCAAAACAAAAGCTTGTAATGCACGTTACGCTATAATGCAGGGGGATTAACGGCGGTATGCGGCGGCGGCATCATAGCTACGGGTATGGGGGACATACATGGCTTGCAATATGGGGGACATACATGGCTTGCAATATGTGGGGGACATACATGGCTTGCAATATGTGGGGGACATACATGGCTTGCAATATGTGGGGGACATACATGGCTGCAATATGTGGGGGACAGGACATGGCTGCAATATGTGGGGGACATGGCTGCATTTGGGGACATATTTAAAAAAAAGTATCGGTATTCGGTATCGACGACTACTTGAAAAAACATATCGGTACTTGTACTCGGTCCTAAAAAAGTGGTATCGGGACAACCCTACCTGTGATCTTTGACTTCTCCCATGTTGTTCGGGTAGATCTCCACCTCTCGAAGGTTGCCTACCTCTGCCCTAAAACACTGTAGAATGAAAAGGCAAATGATTGGTCAAACAGAAAATAAAGATAAAAATAACAAAGGCAGCAGAACTGGTGGAATAATAGACAATAAATAGATAAAAAATGAAAAGGCTGCACCAATATAAAACATTCTATGAAAATTAAAATTGAAAATTTCACCAATACCAATTCACATTGAAAGACTGGCATCCAGGGGCTGATATGCCAAAAACGGTGCACAATAATTAACTAATACAAAAAAATCAGAGTGCAAGGAAAAATTTGTATATAAATTCACAAAATTAATGTCAAATTATATGTATAAAACAATAAGAGGTTAATACGTCAAATCGGTGATCCCAAAAATTGTATGCCAACAGCACACAATTGGCAAACCAAACCTCTAAAATTCTTAATGATATCACCACAAAACTCAAACACTGATGACCAAATGAATAATGAAGGATGATGCAAATATGATGATCAGATACAGTGCCGGTTGAATGTGGCGATATAAAAAAAAAGGGAAGGTGCCCACCACCATAATTAAGTTGTCCGCTTACCAAAGGCAAGTTGTCTCAGTTGTTGGTTTTCTTCTTCCAAGTGCTTATTCCGGTTTTATATTCACCAGTTGTCAGTCAGTCTTGGTCAGGTGCTTTGACAGCGGCTGGCGCCCCATCTGTCAGAATCCGCCAAAAAAAAAAAAAAAAATTAGCTTTCCATCTCCACACAACACACACACACACACACACACACACACACACCCCCCCAGACACCGCTAACCTCCTTCTGCACAATTTATTTGATGGCAGCTGAATGTAAACAGCAGGGAGTGGGGGAACCATAGCCAGACTGCCATTGGCTGTTTCAATTTTAAAATTAGGCTGACTATTGTGCCCCTTCCCACTCCCTGCTGTCAATCAGCAGAGGAAGACCTGAAGAAGAATGTTCTCCTTCAAATCCTCTCCTTTGCTGATTGACAACAGGCAGTGGGCGGGTGCAATAGCATTGGCTACTGCAATTGCTACTGCAATTTAAAATAGTCAATAGCAACCTGGCTATTGATTTCCCTGCTATCTGCTCTTTTTTCCTGTATTCTGCCAGTGGCCAGTGGCTGTAAGAATACAAAAAAAAGGCCTAGGTGTCAACTGATATCAGGCTACTTCTGGGGCAGCTGGATGTAATATTAGTACCTCATATTGTTATCGGCCTGAAAGGTGGCCCATAATTGGTATCTGTATGGAAAAATCCATATCTAATGGCACCTAGTAGCAGAGCAGATAATAATATGCAAAAGGGGAGGGAGACATAAAACATTGGTAGCACCGTGCCCTGACATTATGGGGTATATTTACTAAAGGCAAATCCACTTTGCAGTACAAGTGCACTTGGAAGTGCAGTCACTATAGATCTGAAGGGGACAAAAAATAAAAAATAAAAAAAAAATTTCCTGTACATGATTGGATGATAAAATCAGCAGAGCTTCCCCTCATTTCAGATCTCTCTCTCAGATCTACAGTGACTGCATGTCCAAGTGCACTTGTAGTGCAAAATAGATTTTCCTTTAGTAAATCAACCCCTATGCTGCATGGTGAGTGGATATAGAATGGAAGCCGTATATTATATACAGCAATGTGCACTGAAGTATGCTACACAGTTACTGGATATAACATGGAAGCCATACATATTATATGCAGCAATGTGCACTGAAAGTATGATACACAGTTACTGGATATAACATGGAAGCCATACATATTATATGCAGCAATGTGCACTGAAAGTATGATACACAGTTACTGGATATAACATGGAAGACATACATATTATATGCAGCAGGGTGACATGCTGTGGAAGAGGAGCCCTATAATATTACATTACTGTGCACATGCTGTATAATAACTGGGAAGGTAAATGCACACAGAATGAGAACTTTTCAGCAGGAAATAGACAAATACAACTTTAACTCATACACCAAACTTTCACAATTCTAATATTATTTGATAGAAGGCTTACCTTTCATCCAGGAGAATACATCCAGCAGAATACATCCAAGACATTACAGAGAACTTCTCCACCATGCTGCCATGCTTTCCTTTTCAGAGGCCTTACCAGGAACAGGAAGTGAGAGGTGAAAGTTCACCCCTCTGGTTCCCACAGCTCACTTCCTGTAACACACCTCCTGTATTATGATTGCAGTCTCTCTGTTTAAAGAGTTTTCCCCAGGGCTGGATTTACATATTAGAAGATCGAAAGCACAGAAATCAGACCCATATCCCAATAAAAAAGAATGAGATAAAAGAAATTAGAAAAATATTTATACATGTAAGTAAGTTATGGAAGATGCATTCTATATATATATTTTGTATCTTCATTCTGGTATATATGTGTGTGTATATATCAGATATACTCTATGGGGCAGATTCACAGACATTTTGCGTAGCGTAGCGTATCAGAAATACACTACGCCGCCGTTTTTTACCTTGCTCTACGTGGAATTCAGGTAGATTTTCTCCGGTAAACGACGGCGGCGTAGTGTATTTCTCCCGTCGCAATCCATTTGCGCGAGTAGGGGGCGTGAAACATTTAAATTAGGCGCGTTCCCGCGTCGATCGATCTGCGCATGCTCCGTTCGCAAATTTCCCGCCGTGCATTGCGCGAAATCACGTTGTGACGTCATTCGTTGTTTATGTAGCGTACTTTACGGCCGATCCACGTCCCGACGAGTTACGTTAACAAAATAAAAATTTAAATAAATTCGAAGCGGGAACGACGGCCATACTTAACATGGGCTTCGTAAAGTTAGAGCAGCAAAAAGCTGCTCTAACATTACATAGTAAAAAATAGACGAAAACGATTGCGACGCCCGCTCGTATGTTCGTGAATCCCCGTAAAAACACATTTGCATATCCCGACGCACCAAAACGACGCAAACTCCTCCCAGCGGCCGCAAATAGATGGCAGCGTAGATCCGAAGGCTTACGAAGACGTAAGCCTCTTGGATCGAAGCCCGAAGCCGGCGTATCATGGTTTGAGGATTCAAACTAGTGATACGCCGCGCGGAATTTGAAATTACTCCTGTCTAACACCAGTTAGACAGGCGTAATTGTTTTGTGAATCTGCCCCTATATGTATATATATATGTGTGTGTGTATATATATATATATATATATATACACAGTATATACACACACACACATATATATACTGTATATACACACACACACAAGAATGCAGCTCTCATCACTTACATATTTATCTTCCAGCCCAGCCTAGTATTGGCACATGACAACAGTGCAGCTTGGGCAAGGATATGACATTTAACCACTTCCTTACTGGGCATGTATACCCCCTTCCTGACCAGGTGAAATTTCAGCTTGCGGCACTGCGTCGCTTTAAACTGACAATTGCGCGGTCGTGCGACGTGGCTCCCAAACAAAAATTGGCGTCCTTTTTTTCCCCCACAAATAGAGCTTTCTTTTGGTGGTATTTGGTCACCTCTGCGGTTTTTTATTTTTTGCGCTATAAACAAAAAAGGACGACAATTTTGAAAAAAAAAATACAATATTTTTTACTTGTTGCTATAAAAAATAGCCCAATTTAAAAAAAAAAATAATTCAGTTTAGGCTGATAAGTATTCTTCTACATATTTTTGGTAAAAAAAAAATCGCAATAAGCGACTGGTTTGCGCAAAAGTTATAGCGCCTACAAAATAAGGGACATAATTATTATTTTTTATTATTTATTTTTTACTAGTAATGGCGGCGATCTGCGATTTTTATTGCGACTGCGACATCATGGCGGACACATCGGACACTTTTGACACATTTTTGGCGCCATTTACATTTATACAGCGATCAGTGCTATAAATATGCACTAATTACTGTATAAATGTGACTGGCAGGGAAGGGGTTAACACTAGGGGGTGAGGAAGGGGTTAAATGTATTCCCTGCATAGTGTTCTAACTGTGGGGGGAGGGGGGTGACTGGGGGGTGACCGATCTGTGTCCCTATGTACAAGGGACACAGATCGATCTCCTCCTCTCCAGAGACAGGACGCTGTCTCTGTGTAAAACGGCAATGAGAGATGATCTCATAAGTTTACATATGAGATCATCTCTCATTCGCCCACAGATCGCATCGCAAACGGCCACTCTGATTGGCCGTGTCCAAGGGACACGGCCAGTACACAAGTTCCCCGCTGCACGCTCTGGAGCGCGCGCTGGGAACAAAGAAAGGGGCTGCCGTGAAAACGCCGCAGCCCGGAGAATTAGAACCACCCTGCGGCCGCATATAGTCGTACGGCCGTAGGGAAGTGGTTAAAGCGGAGTTCCACCCAAAAGTGGAAGCTCCACGTATTTGCCTCTCCCCCCTCCCCCTACTTTGCCACATTTGCCACCTTTCGGGGGAGGGGAGCAGGTTCCTGTTTTTGACAGGTACCCTTCCCCCCTTCCGAGAGATCTCGCTGCCGCGGATGCGTTCCCGATGATTTTCTGCATGCGTGTTTTTTGATGCATTCCAGGGCATGTTTGGTGTGTTTTTAAAGCATTCCAGTGCATTTTCCTCTCTTTTTTCCTCAACCTTAAATAAGGACATGTGTGTTGCAGTGCGTTCAGGTGCATTCTAGTGCGTTTTTGATGTGCTTTACAGTGTTCCATTACAGTCCAGTGCAGGAAAAATGCAGCATGCTCTACTTTTTATCTGGAACTGCAAGCACTGGTGTGAATTATGCCATTGAAAACCATATAACTTACTTTCCATGCAAAAAAAAAATAAACGCATATTTATTTTCCTTGCCCACTCAGATCTACAGCGACTGCACTTCCAAGTGCACTTTCCTTGCAATTTCAAGTGCACTTTGCACTTGTAGTTTGCACTTGTAGTGCAAAGTGGATTTGCCTTTAGTAAATAACCCCCTTTGTGTAGCTGCTGAGTTTTAATTTTGTGCTGGGGAGAACTGTAATATGCCAATTCCTTTTAATTGGCTGCTGGAATTACCCTTCGGCAGGTACTAAGTCCAAACAATGGACTGGACTTAGTATAAAAAGAATATACAGTATATATACTATATATATTATATTGCCAAAAGTTTTGGGACACCTGCCTTTACACGCACATGAGTTTTAATAGCATGCCAGTCTATAACAGCTTCAATTCCTCTGAGAAGGCTGTCCTATGGGAATGTTTGACCATTCTTCCAGAAGCACATTTGTCAGTTCAGGCACTGATGTTGATGAGAAGACCTGGCTCACCAGTCTCCACACAAATCATCCCAAAGGTGTTCTATCAGGTTGAGGTCAGGACTCTGTGCAGGCCAGTCAAGTTTCTCCACCCCAACCCACTCATCCATGTCTTTATGGACCTTGCTTTGTGCCCTGGTCCAAATCATTTGGTGGATAATGGTGTGTGTGGGGGGGGGGGGATTATGGTGTGGGGTTGTTTTTCAGGGGTTGGGTTTGGCTCCTTAGTTCCAGTGAAGGGAATTCTTAAGGCCTCAGCATACCAAGACATTTTGGGAAAATGTCATGCCCCCAACTTTGTGCGAACAGTTGGGGGACGGCCCCTTCCTGTTCCAACATGACTGATCATCAGTGCACAAAGCAAGGACCATAAAGACACTGATGAGCGAGTTTGGTAATAATTGTGCAACTACTGATTCATGGATTAAACAGAACATTGAATATTTATATCCAGAGTTTCTCTTGGTACCGTGTAAGCAGACAAGACCCTTGACTGTGGAGGTGGATGTCTGTGAATGTTCTCATTCATTCAGGTCAATCAATATAACTGGACTTGCTGTATCTTAAGACGTTTTGCTGGTCCGCCGACAAGCGTTCTCAATTCAGAATGACTTATACAAAAATTCTTTGGGAATGGAAAGTGGATGCGAGAGGTTTTATCTGCTTTGTATTAAATGGATTATGTGCTTAAAATCTTATTATAAAAAAAATTATATTTTATTAAATCTTTTGGTTTTTATTTTATTTTTTTTTTATTTTAAAAGAGTAAAATACAAAACAAAATGGGAGTGGGTCTCTTATAAATGTATTCAGAATGTTATCTATGACATAGTTTACAAACATATCAGACAAAATATATGTTGAAATGTCTTTATTAGACATTAAATATTTTCAGAAAAACATATTTTAAAAATATATTTTCCTAAATATATATCTTTGTAAAATACATTTAAATTATATTTTTTGAATGCATTTACAAGTATATTTAAAGATATATGTTTAAATGCATTTTTTTATATGTTCAAAAATATCTGGACCATATATTTACAAACATATATTTTTCACATATATGCCTTTGGAAAATATATTAAAATTATATTTTTGAACGCATTTACATATATGTACAAATATATGTGTGAAAAAATCTGAAGAATATATTTAAACAAAATATATTTTCCAATATATGTCTTTGAAAAATGCATTTAAATTATATTTTGGAATGCCTTTACAAGTATATTTAAAAATATATTTTTAAATGCATTTTTTTAGATGCTCAAAAATATCTGTCAAATATATTGAAAAAAATATATTTTTAAAATATATGCCTTTGGAGAAATATATTTGAATTTACATTTTTGCATAGATGTAAAAATATATTCGCGTAGGCCAATATATTGTAAATATATTTAAAATATATAATTTTTTTTAATAAATATATTGGAAATATATTTTTCTTCCGTATGGGAATAAACAGTCCATGTTCAGCAATCAAGCGAGTATTGTCTTGTTTTGTGCTTGTCAGCGGTTGGAATATCTGATATCTATATTCAGACTGGGAGGAAGTGGTATATGACGAAAGCACTCAAACGGAGTGTGGGACGTTCTGTTACACATATCAACTTCCAGCTGTGGAAGGGGGTGGGGTAGCAGTGTTTTAGAAGGGCAGAGCATACAGCACACGCCCTGTGTACGTCGATTAGTTGTTTTCGGGTGTATATAGTATTTCCAGTGTCTACAACTGTTTAAATCATGATATAGTCCACTGACACGTGCAGCTCTTGGTGTGTTAGAAAGTGACTACTGACCAGTCTATAGCAGTCCAACCTTTATGGTAAAGTAAGATGATCCAGGATAATACATTAGCGGGTCCCTGGTAGTAAAGGAGCTATGTAATGTCCAGTTCCTGGTGGCCCCAGAGATGGGTATTGCCCAGTCCATGGTGATTGTAGTTACCAGGTTTTGCCCAATCCGATATGATTATTGCCCAGCCCATGGTCCTCCATTTACAAAGATGTTGTCCAGTCCTTAGTGCCTTTATATTTGTGTATTGCCCAGTCAACGATTAACCAGGTTCATAGACGATGCCAAGTTCATGGTGTCCACAGACGTGTATTGCCCAGTCAACGATTGTCCAGGTTCATAGACAAGGCCAAGTTCATGGTGTCCGCAGACGTGCATTGCCCGGTCAACGATTGTCCAGGTTCATAGACAAGGCCAAGTTCATGGTGTCCACAGACGTGTATTGCCCAGTCAACGATTGTCCAGGTTCATAGACAAGGCCAAGTTCATGGTGTCCACAGACGTGTATTGCCCAGTCAATGATTGTCCAGGTTCATAGACAACGCCAAAGTACATGGTGTCCACAGACGTGTATTGCCTGGCCAATAATTGTCCAGGTTCATAGACAACGTCAAGTTCATGGTGTCCACAGACGTGTATTGTCCAGTCAATTGTTGTCCAGGTTCATAGACGATGCCAAGTTCATGGTGTCCACAGACGTGTATTGCCCAGTCAATGATTGTCCAGGTTCATAGACAATGCCAAGTTCATGGTGTCCGCAGACGTGCATTGCCCGGTCACTGATTGCCAGGTTCATAGACGATGATCGCCAAGTTCATGTGTTCCCGCAGACGTGCATTGCCCGGTCAACGATTGTCCAGGTTCATAGACAAGGCCAAGTTCATGGTGTCCGCAGACGTGCATTGCCCGGTCAACGATTGTCCAGGTTCATAGACAAGGCCAAGTTCATGGTGTCCACAGACGTGTATTGCCCAGTCAACGATTGTCCAGGTTCATAGACAAGGCCAAGTTCATGGTGTCCACAGACGTGTATTGCCCAGTCAATGATTGTCCAGGTTCATAGACAACGCCAAAGTACATGGTGTCCACAGACGTGTATTGCCTGGCCAATAATTGTCCAGGTTCATAGACAACGTCAAGTTCATGGTGTCCACAGACGTGTATTGTCCAGTCAATTGTTGTCCAGGTTCATAGACGATGCCAAGTTCATGGTGTCCACAGACGTGTATTGCCCAGTCAATGATTGTCCAGGTTCATAGACAATGCCAAGTTCATGGTGTCCGCAGACGTGCATTGCCCGGTCAACGATTGTCCAGGTTCATAGACGATGCCAAGTTCATGGTGTCCGCAGACGTGCATTGCCCGGTCAACGATTGTCCAGGTTCATAGACAAGGCCAAGTTCATGGTGTCCGCAGACGTGCATTGCCCGGTCAACGATTGTCCAGGTTCATAGACAAGGCCAAGTTCATGGTGTCCACAGACGTGTATTGCCCAGTCAACGATTGTCCAGGTTCATAGACAAGGCCAAGTTCATGGTGTCCACAGACGTGTATTGCCCAGTCAATGATTGTCCAGGTTCATAGACAACGCCAAAGTACATGGTGTCCACAGACGTGTATTGCCTGGCCAATAATTGTCCAGGTTCATAGACAACGTCAAGTTCATGGTGTCCACAGACGTGTATTGCCCAGTCAATTGTTGTCCAGGTTCATAGACGATGCCAAGTTCATGGTGTCCACAGACGTGTATTGCCCAGCCAGAGATTGTCCAGGTTCATAGACGATGCCAAGTTCATGGTGTCCACAGACGTGTATTGCCCGGTCAACGATTGTCCAGGTTCATAGACAAGGCCAAGTTCATGGTGTCCACAGACGTGTATTGCCCAGTCAGAGATTGTCCAGGTTCATAGACAACGCCAAGTTCATGGTGTCCACAGACGTGTATTGCCCGGTCAACGATTGTCCAGGTTCATAGACAAGGCCAAGTTCATGGTGTCCACAGACGTGTATTGGCCAGCCTCTGGTCCTCCATTGTCATAGACATTGGCCAGTCCTTGGTGCCTTCACATATGTTTTTTTCCCCATATTATAGTTGTGTATTGGTCGGTCCCTCTTTTCCCAAGTCCCATTGGCTGTGAAGAAGACGGTCTGTTTGGTTTTTATTATTTAAGGTTTCAATGTCAATTTAATATGAATATATATATATATATATTTTCAGAAACTGTTACAATGCAGAAAGAAGCCTACCAGGATCCTCCTCCTAATTATGAAGCCATCTCCACCACCGCCCCTCCCGAGAGCTACCCGATCTCATCACACACCGGAGAAAGTGCGCTGGTTAAAGGGGTCCCTCCAGGACTCCAAAGACTGCTACAGGTGAGACCCTTCCTAATAATGTCTAGGATCATCCATAATAATAATACAAGCGTTTTGAAAGATGAGCAACTTTTTTTTAAAATCATGACTCGGTTTGTGAGTGTTGTCTCGCATAACAAGCAGAATTCAGGCTAATGGGGTGTGCAGTACCGCATGTAGCCAGAGGTGAGGGGGCGTCGGTGACACTCGGAACGGTATGGAGCCGTTCGGAAATACTCGAAAACACTTCTAAATACTCGTTTCCAAGTGTTTACGAGACTTTCCAAGGATTTTCCGAGTTCCCAAGTATTTCTCAGGCTCTCTGGCGCCCCCCTCCACCTCTGGCCACTTGCGGTATTGCATACAATAGAAGTCAATGTGGAACAAATTATTTTCGTTTCCATTGACTTCTATGGGGAAGCTTGCTCTGATATGCGAGTGCTTTGAATTACGAGCATTCTCCCGGAACAGATTATGCTCGTAATCCGAGGTTCCACTGTATATTGAGTGAGTTCATGAAAATAAGCTGAACCAAATCCAGACTTTAAAGGCGACAAATGCCAACCACCTTCTTGTATTTAGGAAGCATTCACATGTGTTCTTAACCACTTAAGGACCCCTTCACGCCGATATACGTCAGCAGAAGGGCACGGCTGGGTACAATCATGTACCTGTACGTGTCTCTTTAAGCCCAACCGTGGGATCACGAGCGTGCTGCCAGTGGTGCGCTAACGACTCGGTCTGAAGCTCCGTGACCGCACCCGCGGGACCCGCAGGCCGGATGGCCGCCGGAGTTCCGCGATCGGTCACCGGAGCTGAAGAAAGGGGAGAGGTGAGTCTAAACACACCTTCCTTGTTCTTCATTGTGGCAGTGTCATTGATCGTCTGTTCCATGTTATAGGGAAACACGATCAATGATGTCACATGTCCAGCCCACCCCCCTACAGTAAGAAACACATATGAGGTCACACTTAACCCCTTTAGCGCCCCCATGTGGTTAACCCCCTCACTACAATTGTAATTTCCACAGTAGTCAGTGCATTTTTATAGCACTTTTCGCTGTGAAAAATGACAATGGTCCCAAAAATGTGTCAAAATTGTCCGAAGTGTCCGCCGTAATGTCGCAGTCATGAAAAAAAAACGCTGATCGCCGCCATTAGTAGTAAAAAAATATATATTAATAAAAAATGCCGTAAAACTATCCCCTTTTTGGTAGACGCTATAAATTTTGCGCAAACCAATCAATAAACGCTTATTGCGATTTTTTAACCAAAAATAGGTAGAAGAATACGTATCGGCCTAAACTGAGGAAAAAAAATTATATATATTTTTGGAGGATATCTATTATAACAAAAAGTAAAAAATATTGCATTTTTTTTTCGAAATTGTCGCTCTATTTTTGTTTATAGCGCAAAAAATAAAAACCGCAGAGGCGATCAAATACCACCAAACGAAATCTCCATTTGTGGGGAAAAAAGGACGCCAATTTTGTTTGGAAGCCACGTCGCACGACCGCGCAATTGTCAGTTAAAGCGACGCAGTGCCGAATCGCAAAACCTTAACCTGCATAATGCTCCGGGTCTTAAGTGGTAAAAGAATTGAACGATGCGCTTCCACCTCGGGATAGTTTTATGGCATTTTTATTAATATTTTTTGTTACTAGTAATGGCGATGATCAGTGATTTTTATCATGACTGCGACATTGCGGCGGACACTTTTGATGCTATTTTGGGACCATTCACATTTATACAGCGATCAGTGCTATAAAAATGCACTGATTACTATATAAATGACACTGACAGGGAAGAGGTTAACCACTAGTGGGCGAGAAAGGGGTTAAGTGTGTCCTAGGGAGTGATTCTAACTGTGTGGGGGATGGGCTACCAGTGACACAACATTGATCACTGCTCCCAATCACAGGGAGCAGACGATCAGTGACCTGTCACTAGGCAGAACAGGGAAATGCCTTGTTTACATAGGCCTCTCCCTGTTCAGCCTCTACGTGACATGATCGCGGGACACCGGTGCACATCGATTCTGTGGGTCCCGCGTGCACGTTCCCGGAGTTCGCGGAGGGGCGTGCGCGCACCCGCAAATGCGGTTAACCACATCCTGCCTGGCCTATAGCAGAATGACGGCCGAGCGGGGGATCAGTTATCCTGATTGATATGCCAGGACACTTTCTACTCCCCCTGGCCACAGCGTGGACCTCCTAAAGTTTGAAGGACAGTAAACTGGCCCTTTGTTTAGAACGTTTTGAGACCCCTGATCTAGAAGAATGGAATAGTAACTCTTCTCTTGTCTTTTCAGATGAACCAGATCTCCGTACAAGAGAAATGTAAGAACCCCACCACTTTCTCCTTTTCCATTAGTGAATGATAACGGACACAACGACAGAGATAATCATAGAATTGTTGGACTTCCTCAAATGTTCTCACTTTACTCAAAACTGACTTCCTCGTCTTCCCACGGGGGCCCTTGTGGAGCTCATCTCTGGTAGGGTGACCACATTTTCAAAGTGCCATTCAGGGAGACACCCTCTGGACCGGAGAGTGTGAAGAAGATTACACCGGCCAGTCCCCTGTTGCATGCCACTGGGCGCCAAAGATTTGGAGAAGGAAGAGGTGCCCCTGGGTGCAGACAGCAGTTCAGCACTAAGCACGGGCCTCCCTCCCGGCCTCACTAGTCTGACGTTACTGGTTGCTAGGTGCCAGGCGGATGCTGCCCTAGCAACCAGATCTGACAATGTAATTCGCAGGGTGGCTGTGTCCTTCATTTCGGGACACTGTATTGGAAGGTGCCCGGGACCCAGGACAGAGATGGCAATTACGGGACAGTCCCGGGCAATCCGGGACACGTGGGCGCCCTAATCTCCAGGGATAATGTGTTTTTCATGTTAGAGGAGTACGTCTAGTACAACATCTCCTCTTATCTTGTTCTGCAATCCTCATAGAAAGTCTGTCTTCAGAGGCCCCACATTTCCTGTACAGGGGACCAGAGACCTGCACTTGCTCTTGGTGTGGCACTTTACCAGTCCCTTTAAAACCACCCAGTAGGTTGAACCCCATTTACTCTAATTTGCTGTAATCAGGTCAGAGCTTCTTCACTTATTACCATTAACTACTTCCGGACCGCTGCAGGCCGATATACGCCGGCACTTTGAAGCGGGATGTTTTTATTATGGCAGAAGCTAGCTACCATAATCCCAACATCCTTGTCTTCAGGCGGTGGTCCGGTTTACGATAATGGTGGTCTCTGCGGCAGATTCTCTGCGAGATCACTGTTATCGGCGGCGGGGGAGGGGGCCAACCTCCCACCACTCTCCTGCGCCCTTACCGTTTACTGGAGCCATCGGCAAAGGCGGAGGCGATCGGGTCTTGTCCATGGCTGGGTATGGATATAAGGGAAGGTAAGATGGCCTCCACCTATCTCCATACCATCGCAGGGCGGTGTCACTTCCACCCAATACTCTTAACCAGTTCCCTACCGAGCCATAGTAATATGACGTCGGCAGGAATTGTCTCTCCCTCAGAGTGGACGTCACATGACGTCCTTTGCATTGCGCCCGCTAGGGGGTGCGCCGCGATGTCTGCCAGGCACCCGCAATTTCCGACAATTCACGGCAGGAGTGTGGTCTACCACCTGTCAGAGGTGAGGAGATCGATATGTGTTCCCAGTACAGAGGAACACAGATCGGTCTCCTCCTCTTGTGAGTCCCCTCCCCCTACAGTTAGAATCACTCCCAGGGAACATATTAACCCCTGCAGCGCCCCCTAGTGTTAACCCCCTTCCCTGCCAGTCATATTTACACAGTAATCAGTGCAGTTTTATAGCACTAATTGCTGTATAAATTTAAATGGTCCCAAAAGTGTCAAAAGTGTCCGATATGTCCGCCGTAATGTCACGGTCACAAAAAACCTGACAGGCCGCAGGAAAAGAGGGGGGACAAAGGAGCGCCCCCCCTGCTGAACTGTACCAGGCCACATCCCCTCAACACGGGGAAGATGCTTTGGCGTCAGATGGATGTGGCGTGCCCGTGACGTACACGGGTGATCCCGCCCCCCTCTGACGCCACAGGGACAATGCAGGAAACACCTGTGGCATCAGAGGGAGGCGGGGTCACCAGTGATAAACTTGGGCTGAACTGTTTATCCATCTCTAATTCCCAGCATTGCTTTCACTGTCAGCTCCCAGTCACAGAGTGATGATCGTAAGTCTATAGGACATGCTTCTGATCACTGTGGCAGCCAAGCACAGACATCATGATCAGGAAGCCCATCTAACGGCATTATGATCCCTTAAAGGGCTAATAGCTTATGGAGGGATGGGGGCTAGTCTATTCTTTTTCATACGAAAACTGGACTTTATATCACTTTTAAAAAAAATATGTCTACTAAGGTTGCATAATTTCCTTTGCAATCACTTCCAATGTCCTTTTCTTTTTTTCCCGCAGTCACAGTGTCACAAGGCTGGGGGCGGAGCTTTGATGTTCTGGATCAGATGGGTCAGCGGATGTATCAGGCCACCCAGTATGTGCAGTGCTGTGGGCCCCTCTACGATCTGAAGGTTCGAGACAACGCGGGTCAGGAGGTCATGGCGTTGCTGGAGAGCCGGGCGTGTCGCTGTTCTCATCTGGTTGGTGGCCTTTAGATTATTTATTGTGTATATCACTAATGCTGTTGGTAATGAGACTTTATTGTTGGGAATGAATATTCATCTCCATCTCTCCAGGAGCTACATTGCAAATGTTCTAAGTAAACAGATTTGGCCCCAGGAACATTCTCCTGCTCTCCAGTAGCTATGTTTCCAACGTTCTAAGTCAATGGATTTGGTCCCAGGAACATTTTCCTGCTCTCCAGTAGCTACATTGTCAATGTTCTAAGTCAACGTGTTTGGTCCCAGGAACATTCTCCTGCTCTCCAGTAGCTACATTGCCAATGTTCTAAGCCAATGAATTTGGTCCTAGGAACATTCTCCTGCTCTCCAGTAGCTACATTGCCAACGTTCTAAGTCAATGGATTTGGTCCTAGGAACATTCTTCTGCTCTCCAGTAGCTACATTGCCAACAATCTAAGTCAACGGATTTGGTCCCAGGAACATTCTCCTGCTCTCCGGTAGCTACATTGCCAATTTTATAAGTCAACACATTTGGTCCCTGGAACATTCTCCTGCTCTCCAGTAGCTACATTGCCAACGTTCTAAGTCAACGAATTTGGTCCCTGGAACATTCTCCTGCTCTTCAGTAGCTACATTGCCAACGTTCTAAGTCAAAACATTTTGTCCCTGGAACATTCTCCTGCTCTCCAGTAGCTACATTGCCAACGTTCTAAGTCAACACATTTGGTCCCAGGAACATTCTCCTGCTCTCCAGTGGCTACATTGCCAATGTTCTAAGCCAATGGATTTGGTCCCAGGAACATTCTCCTGCTCTCCAGTAGCTACATTGCCAACGTTCTAAGTCAACATGTTTGGTCCCAGGAACATTCTCCTGCTCTCCAGTAGCTACATTGCCAATGTTCTAAGCCAATGGATTTGGTCCTAGGAACATTCTCCTGCTCTCCAGTAGCTACATTGCCAACGTTCTAAGTCAACGGATTTGGTCCCAGGAACATTCTCCTGCTCTCCGGTAGCTACATTGCCAATGTTCTAAGTCAACACATTTGGTCCCTGGAACATTCTCCTGCTCTCCAGTAGCTACATTGCTAATTTTATAAGCATTTGGTCCCAGGAACAATAACCTGTTTTGCTTGTGTCTATCTAGCAAGGATTACTTTGTGGTAAAATCAAGGAAGCTGAGACTTCTGCAGTGTGTAAATGTGCTTTTACTATACAAAGATGCTGTACATACCAAACTATTACAATATTAGGAATACAATACAAGAGATTGGTGCAGTCAAACAAGCTGGGGATATACATAGGAAGGCAGATATAGCAAAACATCCGGCAGAGAATAGTCAAAGTTCAGGCAGAGGTTTTGCAGCAGGAGATCAAGCAGAATAGCAGAATCAGAGTCAAGACAAGCCGGGGTCAGGTTTTGGAGATAATAAGGATAGTCAGGAAAGCCTGGTCAACAAGATCAAGGGGTAGGCACAGAATGTAGGCTACAGGGAAAGACTGCAGATCAGACAGCAAAGGCCCCAGTGCAAATGTCATCCTTATATATGCCATTTGGCCCCAATGTTAAAGGGCCACACACACCCACGCACATGGTGCGCATACCCATCCACGCATACGCGTTAGGGATTCCTAGTGCAAATGCGCCAGGCAGACCCACCCCAAAGCAACTTGTCCCCATGTTGATGAGAACAAGGGCCTCTTCCCAACAACCCTGGCCGTTGGTTTTCAGGGTCTGCGGGCGGGGGGCTTATCGGAATGTGGGAGCCCCATTATTAAGGCCCCCACCTTATGTGAATGAGTATGGGTTACATCGTACCCGTACCCATTCACCTGGGGGAAAAAGTGTCAAGAAAAAAAACACACTGCACAGGTTTTTTAAGTAATTTTTTAGGCAACTCCGGGGGTCTTCTTCCGACTTCTCCGCTCTCTGGTTCTTTCTAGACATGTGCAGACTGGAATATTTTGTTTTGTCTTTTCGTTTTCGTTTGGAAAATAAATTTATTTAGTTACTCCCGAAAATCGTTTTGATGTATTTCCTTTTTCGTTGGGGAATAGCTTTCGTCCGAAAATCCAATAATATTTGGTTTCTGTCGAATGGTCAAAAGAATATTCGACGGAACGTCGAATCTTTACTTCGAATCGTATATTTCCGTATGAATATTCTGCCTACAAGAATTCTAATGTTGTATGACTAGTAATAATGTCAAATCTATTTTCTCATAAATCGAAATCTAATCTCTGTAATGTCGAATCTATTATTTCTATAGTGTCGAATCTTTTCCCTATAATGTTGAATCTCTATATCGAATTTTTACCGCAACGAAAACGAAAATAAAGTATTTTTTATGTCGGATCTTTCGGTTTTCGTTTCTTGCGCTTTTTGGACGAAAATGCATTCTAACGAACACGAATGCACATGTCTTGTTCTTTCTGCCTTCTGCCGAGTTTGTCCGCTATCTTCTTCCAGCTCTTTTACTAGCGGTGGCCCGGTCTTCTCCTTTCTTCCGACTTCGGGGGTCTTCTTCTGACTTCTCCGCTCTCTTCTCCCGCCTCTCCGATTCTTTCTGCCTTCTGCCTGGTTCCTCCGCTATCTTCTTCCAGCTCTTTTACAAGCGGTGGCCGGTCTTCTTCTTTTTTCCGACTTCAAGGTCTTCTTCTGACTTCTCCGCTCTCTTCTCCCGCCCTTTGATTCTTTCTGCCTTCAGCCGGGCTCCTCCGCTATCTTCTTCCAGCTCTTTTACTAGCGGTGGCCCGGTCTTCTCCTTTCTTCTGACTTCGGGGGTCTTCTTCTGACTTCTCCGCTCTCTTCTCCCGCCCTCCGATTCTTTCTGCCTTCTGCCTGGTTCCTCCGCTATCTTCTTCCAGCTCTTTTACTAGCGGTGGCCGGTCTTCTTCTTTTTTCCGACTTCAAGGGTCTTCTTCTGACTTCTCCGCTCTCTTCTCCCGCCCTCCGATTCTTTCTGCCTTCTGCCTGGTTCCTCCGCTATCTTCTTCCAGCTCTTTTACTAGCGGTGGCCGGTCTTCTCCTTTTTTCCGACTTCGGGGGTCTTCTTCTGACTTCTCCGCTCTCTTGTCCCGCCCTCCGATTCTTTCTGCCTTCTGCCTGGTTCCTCCGCTATCTTCTTCCAGCTCTTTTACTAGCGGTGGCCCGGTCTTCTCCTTTCTTCTGACTTCGGGGGTCTTCTTCTGACTTCTCCGCTCTCTTCTCCCGCCCTCCGATTCTTTCTGCCTTCTGCCTGGTTCCTCCGCTATCTTCTTCCAGCTCTTTTACTAGCGGTGGCCCGGTCTTCTCCTTTCTTCTGACTTCGGGGGTCTTCTTCTGACTTCTCCGCTCTCTTCTCCCGCCCTCCGATTCTTTCTGCCTTCTGCCTGGTTCCTCCGCTATCTTCTTCCAGCTCTTTTACTAGCGGTGGCCCGGTCTTCTCCTTTCTTCTGCGGTGGCCGGTCTTCTTCTTTTTTCCGACTTCAAGTCTTCTTCTTTTTTTTCGTCTTCTTCTGACTTCTCCGCTCTCTTCTCCCGCCCTTTGATTCTTTCTGCCTTCAGCCGGGCTTCTCCGCTATCTTCTTCCAGCTCTTTTACTAGCGGTGGCCCGGTCTTCTCCTTTCTTCTGACTTCGGGGGTCTTCTTCTGACTTCTCCGCTCTCTTCTCCCGCCCTCCGATTCTTTCTGCCTTCTGCCTGGTTCCTCCGCTATCTTCTTCGAGCTCTTTTACTAGCGGTGGCCGGTCTTCTTCTTTTTTCCGACTTCAAGGTCTTCTTCTGACTTCTCCGCTTTCTTCTCCCGCCCTTCGATTCTTTCTGCTTTCAGCCGGGCTCCTCCGCTATCTTCTTCCAGCTCTTTTACTGGTGTTTGGCAGGTCTTCTTTCCTCTTCTCTTCTTCGCAGTTGACACAACGCTTTCTCCCGTTGCGCAACTATTTATATAGGCATGGGGTGTGGTCACCGGGTGATATCCAATAGATTTTAGTTAGGAGTATCAACGTAAAGGAGGCTGAATACAAATGAACGTCACACACTCAGTTAAATATTGATTTTAATTTTATTAGTATCCATGACCACAGAATTCAGCAGTATTTTCACAGGGTTTGGGTTGGAGCTGTAGCCTTTTGGGCATTATAAGTAAAGCATCCCTGCAAATGTTTTCAAAATGTTACTAATTTCCAACTTGTAAAAAGTAGAATTGGAACAAATGCCATTGTTTTTCGGAGAAAGTAGTCGGTTTCAGTTGCTGACGTTCTAATACTTGTGTCTGTTCTAGGTGGAGGTGATTGTCCCATCATATGGGCTCGTTGGATTGGTCACTTTGCACTGGAACACCTTTGTCACCCATTTGTCCATTATGAACCCCTCAAAGGAGGTTATTCTTCTTATTCTGGGCCCCAGCTTCCAGACCAGCATCTTCGGGAATGTAACCTTTGAGGTATTTCGAAAAGGAAACTCTAATGAACATAGATCCCAGTCCATGCTGGGGTTCTGGGGGAGGCAAGTTGGATCTCACAGACTGGGTGAGGATGGATTTTGACTAGGTGTTGCTGATTTTTTACAACCATCTAAATCAGATGTCTCCAAACTGCGGCCCAGGAGCCAGATGCGGCCCTATGCTTGCCCTGGGAACACTTTTTTTATATACTGATACCAACAATGGAGCATAACCCCCACTGAGACCAGTGAAAGAGCACAATTCCTCCCAATTACAATAATGGGGTACAATGACACAATTGGGCCCAATTTCTCCTAATGACACCAGCAATTGGGCCCAACTCTTCACAATGTCAATGACACCAACAATTGGGCACAACTCTTCCCAATAACACCAACAATTGGGCCCAACTCTTCCCAATGACACCAACAATTGGGCACAACTCTTCCCAATGACACCAACAATTGGGCCTAACTTTTCCCAATGACACCAACAATTGGGCCTAACTTTTCCCAATGACACCAACAATTGGGCCCAACTCTTCCCAATGATGCCAACAATTGGGCCCAACTCTTCCCAATGACGCCAAAAATTGGACCCAACAATGGGGAACAATTCCTCCCACTGACACAAACAATTGGGCCCAATGATGGGGCACATCTCCTCCCAATGACATCAAAGTGGTCTACTGCTCATATTCCCCATTGATGTTGGGAGCTTTTCTACCCCCAATAGCCATAGCCTGGCACTCCTAAAGCCCAAAGGGACAGTAAACTGGCCCCCTGTTTATAAAGTATGGATAACCCTGATCTAAATGATTGTTGTATCCCACCAACTAAAGATCAGCCCCATCACCCTGATCAGTATGCAATGGGATCAGACCAATGATGGGATTCCAAGCTTGGTGCCTCCAGTCTTCCAACTACAGTACATCTGTAAACTTGGATTTTTGCTGTCTTTTGTGTTCATGTTTGAGAGTAAATTTCTCAACTATAATTGAGACACAACTATGAGACTTTCCAATTTTTAAAGTGCAACCTGAATCTTTTTTAACTGTTATGAGTAAAATCACTTTACTGTACTTCTTGCCTATGCAATCCTTGACTAGGCTAATAATTTCCAACACCTAGAACATCCAAGTTCATTCCATCTATCGCTCTTCCCTATTGTATCTAGTGTACCCAACTGTCATCACCTCCACCCACCGCCATCTCCTTCCCTATTGTCTCTAGTGTACCCAACTGTCATCACCTCTATCTACAGCCATCTCCTTCCCTATTGTATCTAGTATACCCAACTGTAATTACCTCCATCCACCGCCATCTCCTTCCCTATTGTATCTAGTGTACCCAACTGTCATCACCTCCATCCACCGCCATATCCTTCCCTATTGTATCTAGTGCACCCAACTGTCATCACCTCCATCCACTGCCACCTCCTTCCCTATTGTATCTAGTATACCCAACTGTCATCACCTCCACCCACCGCCATCTCCTTCCCTATTGTATCTAGTGTACCCAACTGTCATCACCTCCACCCACCGCCATCTCCTTCCCTATTGTCTCTAGTGTACCCAACTGTCATCACCTCCATCCACCGCCATATCCTTCCCTATTGTATCTAGTGTATCCAACTGTCATCACCTCCATCCACTGACATCTCCTTCCCTATTGTATCTAGTGTACCCAACTGTCATCACCTCCATCCACTGCCATCTCCTTCCCTATTGTATCTAGTGTACCCAAATTTCATCACCTCCATCCACTGCCATCTCCTTCCATATTGTATCTAGTGTACCCAACTGTCATCACCTCCATCCACCGCCACCTCCTTCCCTATTGTATCTAGTGTACCCAACTGTCATCACCTCCATCCACTGCCATCTCCTTCCCTATTGTATTTAGTGTACCCAACTGTCATCACCTCCATCCACTGCTATCTCCTTCCCTATTGTATCTAGTGTACCCAACTGTCATCACCTCCATCCATTGTCATCTCCCTATTGTATCTAGTGTACCCAACTGTCATCTCCTTCCATATTGTATCTAGTGTACCCAACTGTCATCACCTCCATCCATTGCCATCTACTTCCCTATTGTATCTAGTGTACCCAACTGTCATCACCTTCATCCACTGCCATCTCCTTCCCTATTGTATCTAGTGTACCCAACTGTCATCACCTCCATCTACTGCCATCTCCTTCCCTATTGTATCTAGTGTACCCAACTGTCATCACCTCCATCCACCGCCATCTCCTTCCCTATTGTATCTAGTGTACCCAACTGTCATCACCAGGGCCGATCCGCCCTATAGGCTGACTATGCAAGCCGCCTAGGGACCCCGCAAAGCTCCGGAGGGCCCCCCCAAATTACTAGAGGCCCCCCCTGGTGAGAAGTCATTTTTGGCCCCTCACCCTGCTTCTCAACTCACTGGCTGCATGGGAGAAGAGGTAAAAAGTCAGCACCCCCCGCTTCTCACTTTAATGTAAGATGTCATTTCCGACAGCAGAACACCCCCTCCCCCCCGCTTCTCAACTTTAATCTGACATGTCACTGTCTGCAAAATGTGACATGTCATTTTTTGCTTAGGGCCCCAGGGAGGTCAGGATCGGCACCGGTCATCACCTCCATCTCCTTCCCTATTGTATCTAGTGTAACCAACTGTGTACCCAACTGTCATCACCTCCATTCACTGCCATCTCCTTCCCTATTGTATCTAGTGTACCCAACTGTCATCACCTCCATCCACTACCATCTCCTTCACTATTGTATCTAGTGTACCCAATTGTATCACCTTCACCCACTGTCATCTCCTTCCCTATTGTATTTAGTGTACCCAACTTCCATCACCTCCATCCACTGCCATCTCCCTTACCTATTGTATTTAGTACACCCAACTGAAATCATCTCAAGCTATTTTATATTGTCCATTATTTAGATGGTTGTTTATTTCCATGGTTCTTAATTTCTGTATTTTTCTCCATATCTCTGGGGGTTTCTGTTTCTGATACCTCTGTGACCCTTTTTCCTTTAAGGTAAAATCTCGGGATGAGCAGCATGTGGTAGGCATGATAAAGGGTGAGGGGAACCAGTACACGGTTACATTTCCGATGGACATGGAGGTGACCATGAAAGCCATGATACTGGCCTCCTGCTTCTTTCTGGTAAGGACACCTCCATCCTTCTCTTTACATCTCTGTACTATTTACTGCAACAGTTTTAGGGGACACATACCCAATATATGTGTATTAGCTTTGTATTCCTCTATCCTCCTATCTGTATTTCCAATTGGTTATTACAGTGCACCAGAAGAATCAGAATCTGGGCTGATTTTACCATCTTCTGAAAATGTGGATCCAGTACATTCCCGGGACCCTCCTGCACCCCCCCTCCCAGTGAAAACAGTGACTTTGTGAAATTCAGAGTCTAACCACGTCTCCTCCATACTTCCCACAATAGAGTTCTGAGCCCTTTGGCCTCTATTACCTATCTGAGAGACACTTAGGCAGTGTTGTGATATAATGTAGAAGGTGGGTGCCTATGTTACATCATTATTTTTGTCTGCTCTCCCACCCTAGGTGTGCATGCCGGGCTACCCTCCGGTATTAGCATGTGTTTGTTGCCAAAATGGCATTCTAGTCAGCTCGAGTGGTGAGGACGAGATTAAGTTCATGTCTAGCAGAATCCAATAGCTTCAGATTATAACTAGCTCTTTTTTATGTTGGGCTCTCAGGGATGCGTAAGTATTTTCAAGCTTAACAATATCCGCCAATCTTTTCCTCTTAATTCTGGAAGCAAGTTGGATAAGCTTGTCTCTGATAGTGGCTTTATGGGCCGCCCAGATAACCTCAGCGAAACTGACCCAGTATCATTAAAAGAGAAATACTCGGACAAAGCCAAATTAATTTTAGCCACGTTAGTGGGATCAGAGAGAATGGATTCATTAAGTTGCCACTGAAAAGGTTTAGATCTATGATAGGGTTTGTGCAACGTTACTGTTACCATAGAGCAGTGATGGCAAACCTTTTTGAGCCCGAGTGCCAAAACCGCGACACAAAACCAAATTATTTCTTTCAAAGTGCCAACACAGAATTAAACCTACCAGCGGCTCCCCAAGGGACCAAAAATGTACGATTCTGCCAGATTCGCTCAGAATGCAGGGTTCAGGAATGCATTGTGCTCAGAATGCACTGTGCAACATACACTGACCTACCTGATACATGCACTGATCTACCTGACTATAACACTCACCTACCTGACACATGCACTCACCTACCTGACCATTAAACTCACCTACCTCCGGGGATTCGGGGAGGCAATAAGCTGCCAAACAAAGTCGGGATGGTGGAGGAAGAGTGCACATGACTGGCTGCCCACCTTCCTGCCAACATCACTGGCACCTATGCAAAGAAGGGAGCCAGTGTCCTGTCGAGTCAGTGCAATTGACTGCCTGCCTGGGGGAATCCCCTGGCGTGCCGACAGAGAGGGCTTGGAGTGCCAGCTGTGGCACCCGTGCCATAGGTTCACCATCACTACCATGATCCGTGAGCGGAGTATATATGATATGGGCACTAATGACAATGGGAAGGTGATTCGTAGACATGAGGATGTGGTCAATCCTAGCATACAATTGATAAGGGCTGGAAAAATGGGTGAAGTCCCTGACCTTCGGGTTCTGTTCCCGCCAAACATCAGCTAAACCATGAGAATGGACCATTCTAGCAAATTTTACTCCAGCTCTTGTGGGACGGGTAGGGGAGATTTTGGATGGGTTAGATTTGTCGAGTCAGCCATCGAACGCCATGTTGGAGTCCCCCCCAAAAAGGTCATTCTAGTTAAAGGTTTTCTTCATATAGAAGGGCAATTCATCACACACAGAGATGCTAAAAAAAGTGTTCATGGCTAAAGTTCATTCTCTATCACCATATCTGCACATTGTATTGGACAAGCCTCTCAGTGTTACACTCTAGTGTTACAAATATACAAAATAATGACTGGATCTGTGCTTCTCTCTGCTGCAGGATTCCATTATTAATGACAAAAGGAGATACGTGGCAAACCGTCCGAGCAGCGACTAAGCAGATGTTGAAGTCTCAAGATGTGAACTGGTCTTCCCATGTCATGACTACAGATGCAAATACCGAGTGGTCAGAAAATAAGAAACTCTGTTCAGTATCTTGTTGAAAAATCTTTGTCCTTATCCCTGAAGTTACTCTATGATGGTTCTGTAGCTCATTGGGGTTAAAGCTGGTCTAGGTTCATGCACTGCAGGTTTAATTTAGATAATATTTGGGCCAAAATTTAAGGTTGAAAACCATGCGCTAACCACAGATGATGGACACCGAGACTCTCTTTTTGATTCTGCCATACTAAGTATTCCGATCGCAAAAATCTCATGCTTAGTAGAGAAACCTGCCTATCAGAGCCAGATTTGGAGATTTTCTCATGACGAGTGAACATCCCATTCCTAATGGAAATGGCAACCTGTCAGAGGCAGTTTCAAAAGAATCCACATCACAAGCAGAGATTTCATACCTAATAGAGATACCAGCCTGCAAGAGCCAGTTTGGAAGGAATTATGTCAGGAGCTTGTAGCGTTCCTGCTCCATCACAGCTGCTGGTTCCAGCATCCTGGTTTTAGCTATGATGCATCCTTGTCTGTCCACCGGCAAGGTGATTAATGTGGCCAGTCTCTGGCAGGACACCAAACCTGAGTTAAGCCAGCCAAGCCTGCAGTCATATGCACATACTCCAAGCTCTCTGTTTGCCTGACCTGCCCTGCTAGTTTGGATTCCTTTATTGACAACCTCAGATCGGATATTGACTGCTCTCTGAACTCTGACTATTCCGAACCCTGCCTGCCTTGTAGCTGGACTTACATTGAACCACTCTGCCTGTCGGCCAACCACAAGTACCTGCCTATGGGTGGATAACAAACCTGATTTAAGCCAGCCAAGCCTGCAGTCATTTGCACATACTCCAAGCTCACTGTTTGCCTGACCTGCTCTGCTAGTTTGGATTGCTTTATTGATGACCTCAGATCGGATATTGACCACTCTCTGAACTCTGCCTACCTTTTGACTACAGATTTGACTCTGACTATTCTGAACCTTGCCTGCCTTGTACCTGGACTTACATTGGACCACTCTCCCTGCTGCCAATCACAAGTACCTGCCTATGGGTGGAGAACAAACCTGATTTAAGCATGCCAAGCCTGCAGTCCTATGCACATACCCCAAGCTCTCTGTTTGTCTGACCTGCTCTGCTAGTTTTGATTCCCTCGTTAACGACCTCAGATTGGATATTGACTAATCTCTGAACTCTGCCTGCCTTTTGACTACAGATTTGACTCTGACTATTCTGAACCTTGCCTGCCTTGTACCTGGACTTACATTTAACCACTCTGCCTGTCTGCCAACCACAAGTACCTGTCTCTGGGTGGAGACCAAACCTGATTTAAGCCAGCCAAGCCTGCAGTCCTATGCACATACTCCAAGCTCTTTGTTTGTCTGACCTGCTCTGCTAGTTTGGATTCCTTCATTGACAATCTCAGATCGGATATTGACTACTTTCTGAACTCTGCCTGCCTTTTGACCATGTATTTGACCCTGACTATTCTAAACCTTGCCTGACTTGTACCTAGACTGTCATTAAACCACTCTGCCTGTCTGCCAACTGCAAGTATCTGTTTGCTTTGCTCAGTTCACACATGCCCCGGCCTGGTGGCCAGGCACTATAGCATTGTGTATAAGTCCTGGGGGTAAATGAGTACCAGTAGGCCTGCTTGCTTTATGGGAAAATGGGCTGCTATAGGTGAAGAACACAGAAGCCAGCTATAGTGTCTGACCACCTGCATTGGGGGTAAGCGTGACAAATATTCAACACAAGTGGAATCCTATTCATAACAGAGATACCAGCCCATCAGAGAGAGTTTTGAGGGACTCCTCATCACAATCAGACATCTAAAGTTTGTACCAGTCTACTGTAGCCAGTTTTTGAGGCTTCCACATCACAACAAGACACCCCCTTCCTAAGAGAGATACCAGCCAACTAGTTTGGGGGATGGATCACTTTGCAAAATTTACCAAAGACAATGACCTCCTGGTGGAAAGGAACTTCTAGCTGATGACATGGATGGACAGGACGCAGTGACGGAACTATAGGGGTCGCTGCAGTCCCACTTGTAACTGGGCCCTGCCGTTATGCCTCTGTGCGAGGCCCCAAGACCCATCATCTCTCCCTGCACCTCTGTGGACCCTGATGTAGGTGGGGGATCTCTGGGGACCCTGATGTAGGTGGGGGATCTCTGGGGACCCTGATGTAGGTGGGGGATCTCTGGGGACCCTGATGTAAGTGGGGGATCCGCACTCAGATATGTAACGATAGATATATACACACACACACACATATATTATATACATGTGTATGCCTGCCCAAGTGTATGACTTTCTTTACTTTGCTGCTATGGGTTCTAGCCCCAGATCTTATGTAGACCCAGAAATAACCCTGGTGGGGGGCCCTTCGTGGTTTCTTGCACCAGGGCCCTGAAGATTCTAATTGTAATAAAGTTTGTTAAATATTATCTAGTCTGCAGTGTAATTCTTATGTTTGAAAAAGGTGGTCTTTACATTCATCTCTGCATTTGGATCCACATATCTGTGTGCCTGAAGACCGTGGTAAATCCATAGTTTAGCTGGCTTAAACAGATATTATGTGCCATGCAATGTGTGCTATGGTGCTGCCCGCAGTGGTTGGTGGTCATGGTGAAAGGGGGATGTTCATCGCCACTCTAGCCAAAGTGGCCATTGCTCACCTGGATAGGTCCCTCTCACTGACCTAGCAGCTGGGATGGCGCAGAAAGCAAAGTCCAGTCTCTGCCACAGACCTTATTTTGTTGATGAGACACTTTGTTCTGGAATCCTCTGCCACAGGATTCAGCACCCGGATCTCTTTAGCTTTGCTTGGGTAGAACTTTAGATCCGACAGGCGACACTGTCGGTACACGGTGCATCCTTCGATGACGTTTCCAGGCCTTCTCCCAAGATACCAGCCTCTTGCATGGTCCTCTCCAGGATAGGTCCTTCCCTGGCTTCCTTCATTAAGTGGCTTCCTCCTGCAGGACAGACAGCACAGGACCACCTCCAAAAGGCAGGCCCCAGCCAGACTACTACTGGGCCCACCAGACGAAGGCGTGACCCCGGACCAACATGGTCCCGGAGTCAGGATTCAGGACACGCACCTCAGGCCAGACAGACCCCTCGCCAATGGCGTCTGTCCCTTAAATAACGCTCCCCAGCATGCACAGCGAAACAACCACTCCCACTGATTTTCTGCTGAGGGGGACACTCAATACACCCTGACCATGCTGCTGCCACCCTTGGCCTGGGGTGGTTATAACACCCCCAAGCGATGGTGGAACTCCCAGCACAGTCATGGCTAGAACCAGAGCCAACCCAAGGTCACAGGCGCCTGGGTGCAGAAATATTTCTGGCGCCCCCACATGGGCGTGGTCATATTACTAACTCCTCCCCTTTACAAATGTTTCTATGGCTACAACTCAAACACAGAGGTGCTCCCCTAAGAAGTCTTAAGGTGTCCCCCATCAGAGCCCCCAGAAGGTGTCCCCCATCAGAGCCCCCCCAGCAGGTGTCCCCCATCAGAGCCCCCCCACAGCAGGTGTCCCTCATCAGAGCCCCCCACAGCAGGTATCCCCATCAGAGCCCCCCCACATCAGGTGTCCCCATAGATCAGTACTTGACCAATAGATCCCTGTAGCTCGGGCGCGCTGGGAACAGAAGCACATTACAGGGGGCGGGGCATACGTGGCATCTTTGGTTACTTGGAGGGTGGCACTCGGAGAGCATTTCTGGGAGTGCACGGGATGATTGGCAACCCAGGAGCCTCTCAACACACTGCCTATGGTAGAAGAGGGGGGTGGGGCAGACAGGAGACTGCTCCATGCACACCGGACAGAATTAATTAGTGGAGCCTAGTGCCAGAACGTGTTCCGGTAATAGACTCCGCTGTGGTACCAAACCCGGAATCCGGGTATGTGCTGTCAGTTGTCAGCGGAGAGAGAAAGTGGGGTGGGAAACCGCAGCACTCGCTACATGTGCTCCGTCTCTGGACACAAACAAGGAGGAGGGAGGGGAGCACTTTGGAACTTCGGCGCCCCCACCTCTGCGGTGCCTGGGTGGGGAGCACCCTGTACACCCTGCCTAGGATCGGCCCTGGCTAGAACAGAGGCTAAATTGCCCATAATTACACTTGTCTGAGCCAAATAACAGCTCAGACCCCACTAAATTTAATGCAGCGCCTGTTCAAGAGGACCAGGGCACTACATAAACATGGCCCCATCGCCCCGCGCCACAGCCTCTGTGATCTTTCCCTCCTCCCAGTCTATAGCTCTCTCTCTCTCTCTCTCTTATCTCACTAACTATTATGGTTAAATTATGATTGCTGCGTACATTTTTGTATTTTTAGTTTATTTTACTTCAGAGATTGTCTTATTTTAAGCACTTCAATACCGGCCTATCGTCATATGACGTCCACAGATGGGATCTCCCATCCTGGACTTTTACTGGGGATATCTGAATGATGGGTGCAGCTAGAGGCAACATTCAGATATCCATGTCTTCAGCCGGCGATCCTGCGCACCATAAGAAGGATCAGAGCGGCGCTTGATCGTTCTTATAGGCGGCGGGAGGGGGGTATGTCCCGGTGCTTCTCCGGGCTCTCCCGTCCCATTGGAGGCCCAGAGAAGGAATCGTTTGGCAGGAAGCATAGAGATGACTGGTGGCCAGATGGTCACCAGTCATCTCCATAACCATTGGAGGACCCGGGCGCGATGTGATGACGTCACTCCCGGGTTACCCGTAAGTAAACAAAGCCGTGATTGCGGCTACTAAGCATCACTGATCATGAGATTGGTGAAATTGTTTTCACCAATCTCATGATTTCCAGCCTGAAGGAGAGATGTGAGGGTCTTATTGACCCCGCATCTCTCCATAAAGAAGACCTGTCACACACATTCCTATTACAAGGGATGTTTACATTCCTTGTAATAGGAATAAAAGTGATAATAAATGAATAAATAAAAAGTGCAGCTAGAATAAAATAAATAAATAACTAAGTAAAGATAAAAAAAAAACAATAAAAAAAAAAATTGAAACGCCCCTGTCCCCGGTAGCTCGCGTGCAGAAGCGAACGCACACGTAAGTCCCACCGACATATGTAAACACCACATATGTGAGGTATCGCCGCGTGCGTTAGAGCGCCAGCAACAATTCTCGCACTAGACCTCCTCTGTAAATCTAAACTGGTAACCTGTAAAAATTTTCAAAGCGTCGCCTTTGGAGATTTTTAAGTACCCATGTTTGGCGCCATTCCATGAGTGTGCGCAATTTTAAAGTGTGACATGTTAGGTATCTACTGTATTTACTTGGTGTAACATCATCTTTCATATTTTCCAAAAAAATGGGCTAACTTGTGTTTGAAAAAATTTGGTGCAAATACAGTGCGAGATAAAAAGTTGCAATGACCGCCATTTTATTCCCTAGGGTGTCTGCTAAAAAAAAAAAACATATATAGGGCCAGATTCAGGTAGAGTTAGGCTGGAGTATCCATTGATCCGCCAGCCTAACTGTCACTTTAAGCCGGCGTTTTTGTTTTCTGTAACCAGAAAACAAGAAACGCCGGGTTGGAGTTCCGATGCGATCGGCGCAATTGAATTTCGCCATCGCATCGTTACTTCAACTTAAAAATGGCGCCGGGGGCGTTCTCGCCGATTTACGCTCAAAAAATATGTTAATCAGCGGGAATCGGCAATTCACGATCTTTTTTTCGGGCGCGACGCAGTGACTTTACGACGTTTCCGGAAGCGATACGCGGCGTATAGATAAAGCAGCCCCCTAGTGGAGTATCCTATGTTAAGTATAGGCGTCGTCATCGCGTCGGAAAAAAAACAAATCGCGTCGCTTGCGTAAAACATTCATGAATGGGGATGTGACGTCATTGACGTTCACTGACAGAATTTGGAGCATGCGCACTGGGATGCATTGACCCTCGACGCATGCGCAGTACGTTCGCCGCGGGATCGCGCTTAGTTTGAATACTACACGCCCCGTACCCGCCCAATTTGAATTCCGCCGGCTCATTTGCGATGCGCTGCCGCAACTTTAGGAGCAAGTGCTTCATGAATAACAGCACTTGCTCCTAAAATTTCGGCAGAGTAACGTAAATGAGAAGCGTTACTCCAGAGCAAAGATGCTCCAATCTACCTGAATCTGGCCCCTAATGTTTAGGAGTTCTGCGTCATTTTCTAGCAAAAGAATGATGATTTGTACATGTAGGAGAGAAGTGCCAGAATAGGCCCCCCGGTATGGAGGTGGGTATAAAAGCCCAGGATTGAAGGGGTTAACATACTTTAAAAACGTTGTGTATTGGTGATGTTTGGGCCTTGAAGAACGGAGGTAGACACCCAGAAAACTTGTCCTGGAAATTTGGATGTTGTGTGTAAATATTGTTCTCATACTTCTGACCAACGCATTTGTGGTATTACAAGGGGCAATTGCTGGTTGCCACGTATAGTCATTGAGATTCTTCTTCCAGGTGAATGTAATGGGAGACTTTTATTGTAGTGAGAGTTCGATGTGTCAGACTCTCCCACGTGACGCAATAATTGAAGGTTATTGTGTGAGTAGGAGGGTTGAGGTGTACGGATGTTGTGTATTCAGTCACCTTTTCCTTCCCTCCTCTGGGAGATTCAGACCTTTCACAATCCCAGCAATCAGAGATGGCACTCCAGGGGGGACTTACGTCATTACAAACAGGAGCGCACGAGCAACTGACTCAGAATGTCCCCGGACTTGTTTTATTACAAAAACCTTCGGACCCGACCAGCTGGTACCACTGGTGTCACAGGAGTGTCTGTCCTTATCATGATCTAAGGACCTTCCCGTGTGTACAATGTCTTACTACTCAATTGTAAAATGGGTTAATGATATACCTGTCGTAGAATCACGCCCATTTTAAATAAAATGCCCCGCCCCTAATTAAAGTACATTCTCTGCCTGCAGTAGCTTGCTGGACATTTGACGTCTCTGGAAACTTTTTTTTTTTTTAATGTTGGCAACTACATGGTTGGGGAAGTTCTGTACGCCTTAGTCTGATGTCCTCTGCCCGGCACGGGAAAGTCCCAGCAATTGTACCATCCTCACCTTTTCCTGGGACTCCTCCTCCTCTGATCTCCTCCTCCACATCCTCCTCTGATCTCCTCCTCCTCTGATCTCCTCCTCCTCTGATCTCCTCCTCCTCTGATCTCCTCCTCCTCCTCTCATCTCCTCCTCCTCTGATCTTCCCCTCCACCGATCTCCTCCTCATCTCTTCCCATGTAGAAATTGACTTCCACCTTCTCACCATTTCTCACACTCTGATCTTCTACCATGTAAGTCCTTTTATTCTTATTACTTATTGATTATTGAATTGATCAGGACATTGGTCACATCTCTCTCTACATTCATCGAGAGTTTATTCTCATTATTATTACTTATTGATTATTGAATTGATCAGGACATTGGTCACATCTCTCTCTACATTCATCGAGAGTTTATTCTCATTATTATTACTTATTGATTATTGAATTGATCAGGACATTGGACACCTCTCTGCCCACATCGAGAGTTAATTCATATTTTTATTGATTATTGAATTGATCAGAACATTGGTCACATCTATGTCCAGAATCAATTAAACTTATTTTATTCTTATTACTTATTGATTATTGAATTGATCAGGACATTGGTCACATCTCTCTCTACATTCATTGAGAGTTTATTCTCTTTATTATTACTTATTGATTATTGAATTGATCAGGACATTGGTCACATCTCTCTCTACATTCATTGAGAGTTTATTCTCTTTATTATTACTTATTGATTATTGAATTGATCAGGACATTGGTCACATCTCTCTCTACATTCATTGAGAGTTTATTCTCTTTATTATTATGTATTGATTATTGAATCGATCAGGAAATTGGTCACATCTCTCTCTACATTCATTGAGAGTTTATTCTCTTTATTATTACTTATTGATTATTGAATTGATCAGAACATTGGTCACCTCTCTGTCCACATCGAGAGTTAATTCATATTCTTATTGATTATTGAATTGATCAGAACATTGGTCACCTCTCTGTCCACATCGAGAGTTAATTCATATTCTTATTGATTATTGAATTGATCAGGACATTGGTCACCTCTCTGCCCACATCGAGAGTTAATTCATATTCTTATTGATTATTGAATTGATCAGGACATTGGTCACCTCTCTGTCCACATCGAGAGTTAATTCATATTCTTATTGATTATTGAATTGATCAGAACATTGGTCAAATCTATGTCCAGAATCAATGAAACGTATTTTATTCTTATTACTTATTAACTGTTATATTGATCAGTAGACATGTGAACACTGAAATCTTTTGTTTTGTAATTTCGTTTTCGTCCGAAAAATAAATTTATTTAGTTTCTTCCGAAATTCATTTTTAATGATTTTGTTTTTCGTAAAAAAAAAAATGCATTCGTCCGAAAATCCAAATTAAGGTCGAATCTGTCATTGAAGGCTTATGGTGTCTGTCAAACAGGGCCAATCCTAGGGTCACAGGCGCCTGGGTGCAGAAATATTTCTGGTGCCCCCACATGGGCGTCGTCATTTTACTAACTCCTCCCCTTCACAAATGTTTCTATGGCAATGACTCAACCACAGAGATGCTCCCCCACAAAGTCTTCATTACCCTGGGATCCTTACATGATCTTTTAACAATAAAAAAAATACAGGAAGAGAAGCAGAGTACTTTATTGGGACCTGGAGGGGGCCTCTATGGTGGACACAGAGAGGGCTTCTGTTAGAGTCTGTTAGATGTTCGGCGCCCCCTCCTCTGCAGGCGCCTGGGTGCAATGCACCCTGTGCACCCTGCCTAGGATCAGCCCTGCTGTCAAATGTTCTAAGGAAAAAAAGACAGAATCTTAAAAAAAAATAAAAATTGACTCTTCAAGTCTCTCTATGTCGAATCTTTTCTCTCTATGTTAACTCTTCTTCATGTCTCTATAATGTCTAATCTTTTCTCTCTATAATGTCTAATCTTTTCTCTCTGTAATGTCGAATCTTTTCTCTCTATAATGTTGAATCTTTTCTCTCTATAATGTCGAATCTTTTCTATTTATAATGTCAAATCTTTTCTCTCTATAATGTCCAATCTTTTCTCTCTATGTCAAATCTTTTCTCTTTATAATGTCGAAAATTTGCTCTCTATAATGTCAAATCTTTTCTCTCTATAATGTTGAATCTTTTCTCTCTGTAATGTCGAATCTTTTCTCTCTATAATGTCAAATCTTTTCTCTCTATAATGTCCAATTTTTTTCTCTCTATAATGTCTAATCTTTTCTCTCTGTAATGTCGAATCTTTTCTCTCTATAATGTCGAATCTTTTCTCTCTATGTCGAATCTTTTCTCTCTATAATGTCGAATCTTTTCTCTCTATAATGTCGAATCTTTTCGCTCTATAATGTCGAATCTGTTCTCTCTATAATGTTGAATCTTTTCTCTCTATAATGTTGAATCTTTCCTCTCTATAATGTTGAATCTTTTCTCTCTGTAATGTCGAATCTTTTCTCTCTATAATGTCCAATTTTTTTCTCTCTATAATGTCCAATTTTTTCTCTCTATGTCAAATCTTTTCTCTTTATAATGTCAAAACTTTGCTCTCTATAATGTCGAATCTTTTCTCTCTATAATGTCGAATCTTTTCTCTCTATAATGTCGAATCTTTTCTCTATATAATGTCGAATCTTTGCTCTCTATAATGTCAAATCTTTTCTCTCTATAATATCGAATCTTTTCTCTCTATAATGTTGAATCTTCTCTCTCTGTAATGTCCAATTTTTTTCTCTCTATAATGTCGGATCTTTTCTCTCTATAATGTCGAATCTTTTCTCTCTATAATGTCCGATCTTTTCTCTCTATAATGTCAAATCTTTTCTCTCTATAATATCGAATCTTTTCTCTCTATAATGTTGAATCTTCTCTCTCTGTAATGTCCAATTTTTTTCTCTCTATAATGTCGGGTCTTTTCTCTCTATAATGTCGAATCTTTTCTCTCTATAATGTCGAATCTTTTCTCTCTATAATGTCAAATCTTTTCTCTCTATAATGTCGAATCTTTTCTCTTTATAATGTCGAATCTTTGCTCTCTATAATATCGAATCTTTTCTCTCTATAATGTCCAATCTTTTCTCTCTATAATGTCCAATCTTTTCTCTCTATAATGTTGAATCTTTTCTCTCTATAATGTCGAATCTTTTCTCTCTATAATGTCGGATCTTTTCTCTCTATAATGTCGAATCTTTTCTCTCTATAATGTCAAATCTTTTCTCTCTATAATGTCAAATCTTTTCTCTTTATAATGTCGAATCTTTGCTCTCTATAATATCGAATCTTTTCTCTCTATAATGTCCAATCTTTTCTCTCTATAATGTCCAATCTTTTCTCTCTATAATGTTGAATCTTTTCTCTCTATAATGTCGAATCTTTTCTCTCTATAATGTCGGATCTTTTCTCTCTATAATGTCGAATCTTTTCTCTCTATAATGTCGGATCTTTTCTCTCTATAATGTCGAATCTTTTCTCTCTATAATGTCGAATCTTTTCTCTCTATAATGTCGAATCTTTTCTCTATATAATGTCGAATCTTTGCTCTCTATAATGTCAAATCTTTTCTCTCTATAATATCGAATCTTTTCTCTCTATAATGTTGAATCTTCTCTCTCTGTAATGTCCAATTTTTTTCTCTCTATAATGTCGGATCTTTTCTCTCTATAATGTCAAATCTTTTCTCTCTATAATGTCGGATCTTTTCTCTCTATAATGTCGAATCTTTTCTCTCTATAATGTCAAATCTTTTCTCTCTATAATGTCGAATTTTTTCTCTTTATAATGTCGAATCTTTGCTCTCTATAATATCGAATCTTTTCTCTCTATAATGTCCAATCTTTTCTCTCTATAATGTCCAATCTTTTCTCTCTATAATGTTGAATCTTTGCTCTCTATAATATCGAATCTTTTCTCTCTATAATGTCCAATCTTTTCTCTCTATAATGTCCAATCTTTTCTCTCTATAATGTTGAATCTTTTCTCTCTATAATGTCGAATCTTTTCTCTCTATAATGTCGGATCTTTTCTCTCTATAATGTTGAATCTTCTCTCTCTGTAATGTCCAATTTTTTTCTCTCTATAATGTCGGATCTTTTCTCTCTATAATGTCGAATCTTTTCTCTCTATAATGTTGAATCTTTTCTCTCTATGTAGAATATTATTGTAATAGAGTTAAGGTTAGGCACATTCGACCACAACTAAAACGAAAATAAAGCATTTGTTTATGTCGTATCTTTCGGTTTTCGTTCTCTGTGCTTTTGTTATCGTTTGTTAAAACAATATCGAAAATACCTGAAATTCGGAAGAAAACGAATGCACATGTCTATTGATCAGGACAGAAATAATCAAAGAAAAAAGTAAGGAGACTTTAACAGGCAGGGGCCCCCTATTAGACAGGGCCCATGGGCTTGAGCCCAGTCAAGCCCAACGGTAAGTCAGTCCCTCTTTCCACCAGTCCGGTGAGCTGTGAGGAAGATCGTCTTTTCGGCTTTTCATCATTCGTGGTTTCAATGTCACTATAATATGTATTTTATTTTTTTTCAGAAACAGTTACAATGCAGAAAGAAGCCTACCAGGATCCTCCTCCTAATTATGAAGCCATTACAACTACCGCCCCTCCCGAGAGCTACCCAATCTCATCATACACTGGAGAAAGTGCGCTGGTTAAAGGGGTCCCCCCAGGACTCCAAAGACTGCTACAGGTGAGACCCTTCCTTGTAATATGTATGATCCTTCCATTCTACTTGTTCATTCTCTATAAGCACAACACAAGGGCAATTTAATAAAAAGACAATATCTGTGTGACGGGAGTCACTTTGGGTGGCGCAAACAAACGAAAAACAAACAATTGCAGCCTCACTGTGCCCATCAAATGCAGCCACTGTGCCCATCAAATGCAGCCACTGTGCCCATCAAACACAGCCACTGTGCCCATCAAATGCAGCCACTATGCCCATCAAATGCAGCCACTGTGCCCATCAAACACAGCCACTGTGCACATCAAATGCAGCCACTGTGCCCATTAATTGTCACCACTGTGCCATGCCATGAAATGCAGCCAGTGTGCCATCAATTGTCGCCACTGTGCCATGCCATTAAACGCAGCCACTGTGCCATGCCATCAAACACAGCCAGTGTGCCATCAATTGTCGCCACTGTGCCATGCCAAACGCAGCCACTGTGCCATGCCATCAAACGCAGCCACTGTGCCATGCCATCAAACACAGCCACTGTGCCATGCCATCAAACGCAGCCACTGTGCCATGCTATCAAACGCAGCCAGTGTGCCATCAATTGTCGCCACTGTGCCATGCCAAACGCAGCCATTGTGCCATGCCATCAAACACAGCCACTGTGCCATGCCATCAAACGCAGCCACTGTGCCATGCCATCAAACACAGCCACTGTGCCATGCCATTAAACACAGCCACTGTGCCATGCCATCAAATGCAGCCACTGTGCCATGCCATCAAATGCAGCCAGTGTGCCATCAATTGTCGCCACTGTGCCATGCCAAACGCAGCCACTGTGCCATGCCATCAAACGCAGCCACTGTGCCATGCCATCAAACGCAGCCACTGCGCCATCAATTGTCGCCACTGTGCCATCAATTGTCACCACTGTGCCCATCGTCACCACTGTGCCCTGTAGCATGTTGCCAGATTGGCCCCAATGCCAAACGCACCCACTGTGCCATCAATTGTGGCCACTGTGCCCTGTAACATGCTGCCAGATTGCCCCCAATGCCAAACGCACCCACTGTGCCATCAATTGTCGACACTGTGCCCTGTAACATCCTGTCAGATTGCCCCCCGCCCGACACTTACCTTTCTGGGGTCAGCTAATCCTCCTTCCACCGCCCCTCGATATCTTCTCCCACCCTTGATGACGCTTCAGCCAATCAGGTTACCAGTTACCAGAACTGGTGAACCTGATTGGCTGAGACGCTTGTCAGTGTTAAGCAGGGAATGCACCCCCCGTGCGTCCCCTGGTTGACTATTTGGAAGCTGATTACAGCCCTCAGGATGTAATCACAAAGCCTATCAGAGCCGCTGGGTCTGATATGCACTTCCAAAGCCAACCAGCTGCTGTTATTCAGATGGCCGGCGCTCGCCAGGGGGCCGGCCATCTGATTAGTGGGCGGCAGCGACAATACATAGATTCATGCAATGTATGAATCTGTGTATTGTGTTCAGTGGCGGTGCAGGAAAGAGAGGGGGCGGCGCTCCTGCGCCCTCTTTGGACGCACCGCCACTGCCTGGAGAGCTATGTAAACTTTGTGTCCAGCTTCCCCGGCCCCTCTTATGTGTAAATCACCCTGCGTCTCTAATAGGGGCACAGGGTGATCGATAAATCCAGACTGATCTGTACTGATTGGACTCATACCCCGTACACACGATTGGATTTTCAGAAAAGTCCGATATGAGCTTTTGAATGGAAATTCAGACCGTGTGTCGGCTCTATCGGACTTTTGCTGTAGCAATCCTGACGCGCAAAATTCCGAAGCATGCTCGGAAACAATTCGATGTATGCTCGGAAACTATTCGACACATGCTCAGAAACAATTCGACGCATGCTCAGAAACAATTCGACGCATGCTCGGAAGCATTGAACTTAATTTTCTCGGCTCGCCGTTTTGTTGGACGTCACCGCGTTCTTGATGGACGAAAGTTCAGAGAACTTTTGTGAGACCCTGTGTCTGCAAGCCAAGCTTGAGTGGAAATTCCGTCGGGAAAAACCATCCAAGGTTTTTCCGATGGAAAATCCGATCATGTGTACGGGCATCACTGTACCTTGGAATGTTGTGTGTGTGTATATATATATATATATATAGTATATTGTATATTGTCTCATATTGTTGTGTACTCTTTGCTGTGATGGTTTGGGGTGTGACTGTATTCTATTGTGACTGTCTGCCTCAAATATTATGGGATGTGTAAGTGTGTTTGCTGGGAGGAAAGAGGGAGGGGGATTCCTCCAGCAGCCCCCCCTGCTGATAAGACTGTTTACTGATAAGAAGTTTGAATACACCTGACTTGTGTGTATTGTCATTGGACAGTTTAACCCGCCTGAATCCAAGGGTGGGGGGGGGGGTGTCTCTGAGTTATTTATCTGTTGTAACATGTGCTGGAAGAAAGTCAGTCTGCTGGTTTTTACCTTACACTGTGTTGCGGCTGTTGAAGGGGGGGCTAAGGGGTCTTGGATAGTGCTGGTTCTGGACAGAGGAAGCATTGACGGTGGACATAGTCCTGTTGAGGACGAGGGTTGGTCACAATCTCGTTCCTGTGTCCTGTCTTTGGTCACCCTCTAGAACACAGATGTCAAACGCAAGGCCCGTGGGCTGAATCCGGCCCCCCAGGCCATTTCATGTGGCCCTCGCACGCTCCAGCCCTCCTCCAGACACTTACTTTCTGATTTCAAGCAATGCATCTAGCTACTTCCCAGCAGCAGCATAAGGAAAGACAGGTGCACTGTGATGTAAGGGAGAGTGGGGGGCTCAACCTCTGATGGTGGGGTGGCTCTTGACATCTAATGTAAGGGGAGGGAATGCGCTGGACATCTAATCTTACTGATACCACCGGCCCTTTTAAGGGCCATTATAATGCCCATGCGGCCCACGATGAAATAGAGTTTGACACCCCTGCTCTAGAAGAATGGAATAGTAACTCTTCTTCTCTTGTCTTTTCAGGTGAACCAGATCTCCATGCAAGAGAAATGTAAGAACCCCACCAATTCCTCTTTTCCATAACCAATCACAATGGACAAAAGGCAAAGATAATAATGTAGCATTGTTGCTGAACTTTCCGTAACTTTCTTACTTTAAAAAAGCTTCCCCTTCTTTCCATGAGGGCCATTGCAGAGCTCTCCAGGCAATTTTTTTTTTTTTATATGTTAGGAGAGTACGTGTATTGCACATTGATTGCCCTAGTACAGTGACAGTGCATTTTTTTATAGCACTGATTACTGTATTAGTTTCACTGTAACCCAAAAAAGTGTCAAAAGTGTAAAGCCTCGTACACACACTCGGTTTTCTCGGCAAGAACCAGCAAGAAAACTGCTGGGAGAGCTTTCTTGCCGAGTACACCATGTGTGTGTGTGTACGAGGACGAGAAAAAGAGAGAACCTGCTCTCTGTTTTCTCATCGTGAGATTCCCGCCAGTGTTTTCCTGCCGAGAAACCCGAGCATCTGCATACTTTTTTTTTTTTTTGTATTTTGTGCATGAACTCGAGAGAGAGGAGCCGGACTGCATCCTTCTCCATGCCCCCGGTGGCAATGGCGGGTGTGAGGGGGGGCCTCCCACTCACCCCGCCCTACCTGCTCCACTTGGGGCCCAGCAGGACCCCAACAGGGCAGAGGGACTCCCCCTATAGGGGAGTGAGGGGGTCTAGCCCGCCCAGCCAGCCCCGTAGGTCCTTCGCCTCTCTTTATTTGGGGTGGGGTGGGCGTATTAAGCACAGGCGTACCTTGCATAGCACACCCACCGGGAGCCGGGCTGAGACCACCAAACTCAACTCACATGTAGCCGAGACCGGGATCCGAGCCCTTGGCTGCAGAGGTGAACGGCTTGTCAGCGCAGTGCCAATCACGTTGAGCCACCACAGCTCCCTTCCTAGGACACTCTTAACCCCTTCCTCGTCCCTAGTGGTTAACCCCTTCCCTACCAGGGTCATTTTCGCGGTAACATTTTTATAGCACTGATCGCTGTGAAAATGACAATGGTCCCAAATTAGCGTCAGAAGTGTCCGAAGTGTTCGCCATAATGTCGCAGTGACGATAAAAATCGCAGATCGCCGCCATTACTAATAAAAAATAATATTATTAAAAATGCCATAAATCTATCCCCTATTTTGTAGACGCTAAAAAATGGTAGAAGAATACGTATCGGCCTAGACTGAGGAAAAAACATTTTTTTATAGATTTTTTTTGAAGATTCTTATTATAGCAAAAAAATAAAAAAAAATCTTGAATTTTTTTCGAAATGGTCGCCCTATTTTTGTTTATAGCGCAAAAAATAAAAACCGCAGAGGTGATCAAACACCACCAAAAGAAATCTCTATTTGTGGGGGGGAAAAGGACGTCGATTTTGTTTGGGAGCCGCGTCGCACGACCGCGCAATTGTCAGTTAAAGCGACATCAGCGCCGGATCGCAAAAAGTGCTCTGGTCAGGAAGGGGCTAAATTCTTCCGGGCTGAAGTGGTTAACCCCTTCCATACCGGGGGGCACTTACGCACCTTCCTGCCCAGGCCAATTTTCAGCTTTCAGCGCTGTCGCACTTTGAATGACAATTGCGCGGGCGTGCTACACTGTACCCAAACCAAATTTGTATCATTTTTTCCCCACAAATAGAGATTTCTTTTGGTGGTATTTGATCACCTCTGCGGTTTTTATTTTTTGCACAACAACTAAAAAATGACAGTAATTTTTGAAAAAATTTCAGTTTTTATTCTTTTCTGTTTATTTTTTTGTAAATAAGTATGTTTTCTTTTTCAATTATGGGCACTGATGAGGTGGCACTGATGGGCACTGATGAGGTGGCACTGATGGGCACTAATGAGGTGGCACTCATAGGCACCGATGAGGTGGCACTGAGGCCATGTACACACGGGTAGACATGTCCGATGAAAACCGTTTTCATCGGACATGTCTGGAGGGATATTTTGGTCTGATGCGTGTACACCCCATCGGACCAAAATCCGATGGTCAGAGAAGGCGGTGACGTAGACGACACCGACGTGCTCAAACAAGGAAGTTCAATGCTTCCACGCATGCGCGGGATTTCGGTCCGATGGTTGGGCGTACTAACCAGCGGACATGTCCGATGGACAGGTTTCCAGCGGACAGGTTTCTAAGCATGCTTAGAAACTTTTGTCCGCTGGAAACCTGTCCGCTAGGCCGTACACACAGTCGGACATGTCTGCGGACCAGTTTCAGCGGACATGTCTCCACGTGTGGACACGGCCTGATGGGCACTGATAAGCGGCGCTGGTATGCTGCACTGATGGGCACTCATAGGCGGCACTGATGGGCACTCATAGGCGGAACTGATGGGCACTCATAGGCGGCACCAGGCACTCTTTGGGGGCACTGATGGGCACTCATGGGCGGCACTTATGGGTGGCACTGATGGGTACTTATGGGTGGCACAGATGGGCACTGAGGGGTTGGCACTGATGGCATTGCTGGGCATCATTTCAATGAGTGCCCATGTTGCCAGTCAGTGCCCATTCAATGCCCCTTGTGTTCAATGTTTTTTTTTTTTTTTATTGTTGTTGTTTTTTACATTTTTTTTGTTTTGTTATCTGGGGACACTCCCTGGTGGTCCAGTTTTGGCATCCAAGGGGGAGCTGCGCTCATGAACAATCAGCACAAACCCCCGCTGTCAAGAGAGCCGCTGATCGTCTCTCATCTACTCGCGTCTGTCAGACGCTAGTGAGGAAGAGCTGATCAACGGCTCTTCCTGTTTACATCGTGATCAGCCGTGATTGGACACGACTGATCACGTGGTAAAGAGTCTCCGCCGGAGGCTCTTTACCGAGATCGGAGATGCGGGGTGTCAGACTGATACCCCGCATCGCGGAGCTGCACGATCCCGTGGGCGCGCGCCGGAATGTAATCCTGCAGGAAGTCAATAGCCGTCCAGTCAGGATTACAGAACCACTTCCCGGACATCAATTTACTATTGACTGGGTGGGAAGTGGTTAACCACTTCCCGACGGCCGCATGTACATATACGTCCACAGAAGGAACCGTTAAGGCAGATGGGCGTATATATACGTCCCTGCCTTTGCGCAGGTCGGGGGTCTGATCGGGACCCCCTCCGCTACATGCGGCGGTCAGAAACCCGCGGGGAGCGATCCGGGACGAGGGCGCGGCTATTCGTTTCTAGCCGCCCCCTCGCGATCGCTCCCCGGAGCTGAAGAACGGGGAGAGCCGTATGTAAACACACCTTCCCCGTGCTTCACTGTGGCGGCTGCATCGATCGAGTGATCCCTTTTATAGGGAGACCCGATCGATGACGTCACACCTACAGCCACACCCCCCTACAGTTGTAAACACACACAGGGAACACACAAATCCTACAGCGCCCCCTTGTGGTTAACTCCCAAACTGCAACTGTCATTTTCACAGTAAACAATGCAATTTTATAGCACTTTTTGCTGTGAAAATGACAATGGTCCCAAAAATGGGTCAAAATTGTCCGATGTGTCCGCCATAATGTCGCAGACACGAAAAAAAATCGCTGATCGGCGCCATTAGTAGTAAAAAAAAAAAATGCAATAAAATAATCCCCTATTTTGTAAACGCTATAAATTTTGCGCAAACCAATCGATAAACGCTTATTGCGATTTTTTTTAACAAAAATAGGTGGAAGAATACGTATCGGCCTAAACTGAGGGAAAAAAAATGTTATATATGTTTTTGGGGGATATTTATTATAGCAAAAAGTAAAAAATATTGCATTTTTTTCAAAATTGTCGCTCTATTTTTGTTTATAGCGCAACAAATAAAAACCGCAGAGGCGATCAAATACCACCAAAAGAAACCTCTATTTGTGGGGAAAAAAAGGACGCCAATTTTGTTTGGGAGCCGCGTCGCACGACCGCGCAATTGTCTGTTAAAGCGACGCAGTGCCGAATTGTAAAAACGCCTTTGGGCATTTAGCAGCATATTGGTCCGGGGATTAAGTGGTTAATGAAAAAAAAAAATAGTTTTTTAATTTTTTTAGATTGTTTTTTTTTTATAGCAGAAAGTGAAAAAAAATATATATATATATATATTTATTTTTAATTGCTGCTTTGTTTTTGTTTATAGCGCAAAAAAAAAAAAAAAACGCATCAAATGCATCCAAAAGAAATCTCTACTTGTGGGAAAAAAGGATGTACATTTTCTTTGAGTCAAGCGTCGCACGACCGCGCAATTGTCAGTTAAAGTTGCCGTATCGCAAAAAATGGCCTGGTCATTAAGGGGTTAAATCTTCCGGCTTCAACTTTATTTTGTCATTTTATTTCTTTTCCATTTTTTCCTCTCTGTGTATTTATTCAAACTCCGCCCACAATTTGTCCTCTTGGGTTTGGTCGTGTGTGTTCAGAGCAAGGTGCGTTGTTTACTTTTCTTCTCTTCTTTGTTTATACAAAATACTTTTCGAATCACCCGGACACACCCGGACATTCCTTAAAGTGATCCGGAGTCACTCGATATTTGTTGTACCTTTGGAACCCGATGACGTTCCTGTTATCCCAGCCCCCCCGCCGGCCCCATCAGAGGAGCTCCTGTCCTGTTTGTATTGGTGTGTGCGCCGTCGCCGATCCTCTGCCTCTGTAAAGCAAATACAAAGGTCGGTCGCGCCGACAACGATCGGATACTCTATTCTGGCACTCCTTACTTACATGTAAAAATCATCTTTTTTTTTTTTTGCTAGAAAATTACTCAGAACCCCCAAACATTATATATGGTTTATTTTTTATCAGACACCCTAGGGAATAAAATGGCGGCCGTTACAACTTTTTATGCCACGCGATGTTTGCGCAACAACTTTTCAAATGCATTTTTTTGGGGAAAAAAAAACAGTTTCATGGATAAATAAATAACAAAACAGTAAAGTTAGCCCAATTTTTTTTGTATAATGTGAAAGATGACGTGGAGTAAATAGAAACCTAACCTGTCACGCTTTAAAATTGCGCACGCTCGTGGAATGGCGCCGAACTTCGCTACTTAAAAATCCCCATAGGCGACGATTACATTTTTTTTTTACCGGTTACATGTTTTGAGTTACAGAGGAGGTGCTAGAATTGTTGCTCTCTCTCTAACGCACGCGACAATACCTCACATTGAACGGCGTTTAGATATGTGGGCGGGACTTATGTGGGCGGGACTTATGCGGGCGTTCGTTTCTGTGGAGCTTTAATTTTTTGTTTTATTGTTTATTTCATTGCAATGTTTTATTTATTTTTTGTTCACTTTTATCCCTAGTACAAGGAATGTAAACACCCCTTGTAATAGGAATGTTGCATGACAGGTCCTCTTTATGGAGAATTATGGGGTCTATTAGGCCCCACCTCTCTCCTCCCAGGCTGGAAATCATCACATCAAAAAAAAAAATACAGATCTTTCCAGCCGAGATCGCCTCTTTGTCATGCGCGGCCTGGATGTGACGTCATAACGTCGAGCCCGGGCCTCCGACAGTCATAGAGATGACCGAGGGCCATCTGGTCACCGTAAATCTCTATGGTCGTCATCCGGTGGTGGTGGATTCTTTTTTCGGGCCCCAATAGCGCAGGAGGGCCCGGAGAAGCCCCGGAAGGTGGCGGGAGGGAGGGGGACGTCCCCTCCCGTCACCTGTAAGAGCGATCATGCGGCTGAACTGACGATCATTCTTACGTTGCGCAGAATCGCCGTCAGAAAATAATGATATCTGAAAAGATGCCTGCAGCTGCACCCGTCATTCAGATTCCCCCACTGAAAGTCAAGGACGTCATATGGCGTACGGCGGGCGGGAAGTGGTTAAACCCAAAAATAGAGGTATATTTGATGGAAGCAGAGGTCCTGGAGAATAAAACGGTGGCAGTTGCAATTTGTTTTATGTCTCACGATATTTGCGCAGCTGTTTATCAAAGGCGGATTTCCAGGACAAGATACACTAAGTTGAATTTTAGTGCAAATAAGCAGATCATTTATGGTAATATATAAAAGATGAAGTTACATCGAGAAAATAGATACCAAACATATCAAGCCTTAAAGCGAGACTAAAGTCCCAATACTTACCGGTGCGATGGTCCTGCACCGGTGACGGCATCTTCTACTGAGTGCGTCTTTGGGCCTCTTCATTGGCTATCGGAGGATGACATCACTTCTGCACAGGAGGTGGTCCATACCTCCCAACATTCTGAGATGGGAACACCTATTAAAAAAGTACGTAGGCCTAGGACACACCCCCTTGTCACGCCCCCTTAACCACTTCAGCCCAGGACCATTATGCAGGTAAAGGACCTGGCCCCTTTTTGTGATTCTGCACTGTGTCGCTTTAACTGACAATTGCGCGGTCGTGCGACGCGGCTCCCAGACAAAATTGGCGTCCTTTTTTCCCCCACAAATAGATCTTTCTTTTGGTGGTATTTGATCACCTCTGCGGTTTTTATTTTTTGCGCTTTAAACAAAAATAGAGCGACAATTTTGAAAAAAATTCAATATTTTTTACTTTTTGCTACAAATAAATATTCCCCCAAAAATATATAAAAAAATACTTTTTTTTTCCCCTCAGTTTAGGCCGATGCGTATTCTTCTACATATTTTTGGTAAAAAAAAAATCGCAATAAGCGTTTGTCGATTGGTTTGCGCAAAATGTATATCATCTACAAACTAGGGGACATTTTTATGGCATTTTTATTAATATACATTTCTTTTTACTAGTAATGACGGCGATCAGCGATTTTTTTTGTGACTGCGACATTATGGCGGACACTTCGGACACTTTAGGACACATTTTTGGGACCACTGTCATTTTCACAGCGAAAAGTGCTATAAAAATGCACTGATTACTGTGAAAATTACAATGGCAGTGTAGGGGTTAACCACTAGGGGGCACTGAAGGAGTTAGGTGTGCTCTAAGGGAGTGATTCTTACTGTAGGGGGGGCGGGGCTGTAGGCGTGACGTCACTGATCGTCGTTCCCTATATCAGGGAACAGACGATCAGTGCCACTGCCACACAGAAGAACGGGGAAGGTGTGTTTACACTCACCTCTCCCCGTTCTTCAGCTCCTGTGACCGATCGCGGGACACCGGCGGCGATTGGGTCCGCGGGTCCCAAGGGAGCGGTCACAGAGCTTCGGACCGGTCACGATCGCGCCGCCGGCGGCACACTCGCGACCCTCCTCGTGGCTGGGCTCTTAAAGGCATTGTACAGGTAAGTGGATGTTCCCAGCTGTGCCCTTCTGCCAACGTATATCGGCGTGAAGGGGTCCTTAAGTGTTTTTTTACCACTACTATTCCTTTATACAGCGGAACCTTGGATTACGAGCATAATACGTTCCAGGAGAATGCTTGTAATCCAAAGCACTCGCTTATCAAATCGAGTTTCCCCATAGAAGTCAATGGAAACAAAGATAATTCGTTCCGCATGGACTTCTATGGCATGCAATACCACATGTGGCCAGAGGTAGGGGGCACCAGAGAGCCTCGGAAATGCCTGTGGACAGCTCGGCTGATCTTGGAAACCCTCCAAAAGGTTTGGAAATACTTGGGTACAGAGTATTTCCAAATGATTCAGAGTATTTCTGAACGGCCTCAAACCGTTCCAAGTGTCACCGGCGCCCCCGCACCTATGGCCAAATGTGGTACTGCACACCCCATTAGCTTGAATTCTGCTCGTTTTACGAGACAACACCCACAAACTGAGTCAGAATAATAAAAAAAAAAGTTACTCGTTATTCAAAACGCTCGTTAACCGGGTTACTCGTAAAGCGAGGTTCCACTGTGTTGGTTTTTGAAATTTACAAATGCAACAATTTAGAAATCAGATGAGGTTTGGCGCTGGGAAACACTTTTTGAACGATAAAAAGTGCATTATGTATACAACTATAGAGATCAGACCAACCTGAGGGACAAACGAGGGGGAAACCGGGACAGAGGGACAAATCAGGGACAGTCCCTTGAAATCCTGGACAGTTGGGAGCTATGGTGGTCATCCCGGCCCACCACTGTAGCAGTTCAGCGTACAGTGCCGGAGGAGACGGGGAAGCAGGCAGGTGGGGGTATTTTCTTGCAGAAGAGGCCAAATATAAAAACTTTGGCTGGACATTTAAAAACATACTTTAGTACAGGGCTCGACAAAATCCGGGTGCCTGGTCGCAATTGCGACAAGAAATTGTGACCTGGCGCCCGCGCCCGCCAGTAATTGAGGCCGCGGCCTAAGGAAGCTTAGGCCGCAAAGACGCAGCCTCAATTCCCGCGACGGGTGCGCCGCGATTCCGCAGAGCGGTGGAGGTGGATCCTGTGTCTCCGTGCGGGCCCGCGCCCACCCGTAATTGAGCCCGTGGCTTTGCCGCCGTCTGCAGGCCTTCTGCGATCTGGCGCCATCTTGTGGTGGCCGTTTGGCATTACAAGTAAAAGCTGCAGGGGGGGAGATGTGAACCGGCTCCATAGAGAGTTGGACACAATCTACTGCTATGCGAATTGGATGCGGGGAAAGCCAACCTTAAGGAGAACCAAAAACCGAGATAGTCGTATTTATATCCTTAACTCCAGTCGTGTGTCTATATGGGGCAGCATGGCGGTGGTCTTCATTCTATGCTTCTGTGCTTGGAATGGGCCGTTGTGCATCCTCAGCACTGTGACCTCGATTTCACCAACGGCTCCCACTCACACAGTGACGATGGTAAGTCTGTAGGATGTAGTTCTGATCACATGATCACTGTGACAACCAAGCAGAAGGATCACATGATCACTGTGACAACCAAGCACAAGAATCACATGATCACATGTAACGCTATTAAAGGGCTGATGGTTTCTGGAGCCATGGAGGGACTTTATAATTAAATTTTTTAACATCAAGTCTCATAATCTTTATTATATTTCCTTACAATGTCCATTTTCTTTTTTCCTGTAGTTACAGCATCACAAGGCTGGGGGCGGAGCTTTGAAGTTCTGGATCAGATGGGCCAGCGGATGTATGAGGCCACTCAGACAGTGAAGTGCTGCGGACCCATCTATAATCTGAAGGTCCAAGACAGCGCGGGACAGGATGTCATGGAGTTGTTGGAGCACTGCGGGTGTCGCTGTTCTCATTTGGTTGGTGGATTTTATATTATTTATTTTACTCCAATTGCTACATTGCCAATGTTCTAAGACAATGAAATTGGTCCCAGGAACATTCGTCCGAGGGAGGGATTATTGTCTTTGGAATGATGGGCGCTGGTCACCTCAGTTGGGATTACACCTTCTCCTTCTCCGTCTCCTTCTTCTCCTTCAACTTCTCCTTCTCCTTCAACTTCTCCTTCTCCTTCAACTTCTCCTTTTTCTTCTCCTTCTCCTTTAACTTCTCCTTTTCCTTCTCCTTCAACTTCAACTTCAACTTATTTTTCTCTTTCAACTTCTCATTCAACTCCTTCTTATCCTTCAACTTCTCCTTCAACTTCTCCTTCAACTTCTCCTTCACCTTCTCCTTCAACTTCAACTTCAACTTCTGCTTCTCCTTCAACGTCTCCTTAGCCTTCAGATTCTCCTTATCCTTTAACTTTTCCTTATCCTTCAACTTCTCCTTCAACGTCTCGTTTAACTTCTCCTTCAACTTCTGCTTCCCCTTCAACTTCTCCTTATCCTTCAGCTTATCCTTATCCTTCAACTTTTCTTTATCCTCCAACTTCTCCTTCAACTTCAATTTCTCTTTCAACTTCTTTAACTTCTGTTTCTCCTTCAACTTCTCCTTCAACTTCTCCTTCAACTTCTCCTTCAACTTCTCCTTCACCTTCAACTTCACCTTCTCCTTCAATTTCAACTTCTCTTTCACCTTCCCTTTTAACTTCTCCTTCAACTTCTCCTTATCCTTCACTGTCTCCTTAGCCTTCAGATTCTCCTTATTCTTCAACTTCACCTTATCCTTCAACTTCTCCTTATCCTTCAACTTCTCCTTATCCTTCAGCTTCTCCTTATCCTTCAGCTTCTCCTTATCCTTCAACTTCTCCTTATCCTTCAGCTGCTCCTTATCCTTCAGCTTCTCCTTATCCTTCAGCTTCTCCTTATCCTTCAACTTCTCCTTATCCTTCAGCTGCTCCTTATCCTTCAACTTCTCCTTATCCTTCAACTTCTCCTTATCCTTCAGCTGCTCCTTATCGTTCAGCTTCTCCTTATCCTTCAGCTTCTCCTTATCCTTCAGCTTCTCCTTATCCTTCAACTTCTCCTTATCCTTCAGCTGCTCCTTATCCTTCAACTTCTCCTTATCCTTCAACTTCTCCTTATCCTTCAACTTCTCCTTCAACGTCTCGTTTAACTTCTCCTTCAACTTCTGCTTCCCCTTCAACTTCTCCTTATCCTTCAGCTTATCCTTATCCTTCAACTTTTCTTTATCCTCCAACTTCTCCTTCAACTTCAATTTCTCTTTCAACTTCTTTAACTTCTGTTTCTCCTTCAACTTCTCCTTCAACTTCTCCTTCAACTTCTCCTTCAACTTCTCCTTCACCTTCAACTTCACCTTCTCCTTCAATTTCAACTTCTCTTTCACCTTCCCTTTTAACTTCTCCTTCAACTTCTCCTTATCCTTCACTGTCTCCTTAGCCTTCAGATTCTCCTTATTCTTCAACTTCACCTTATCCTTCAACTTCTCCTTATCCTTCAACTTCTCCTTATCCTTCAGCTTCTCCTTATCCTTCAGCTTCTCCTTATCCTTCAACTTCTCCTTAGCCTTCAGCTGCTCCTTATCCTTCAGCTTCTCCTTATCCTTCAGCTTCTCCTTATCCTTCAGCTGCTCCTTATCCTTCAACTTCTCCTTATCCTTCAACTTCTCCTTATCCTTCATCTGCTTATCCTTCAGCTTCTCCTTATCCTTCAGCTTCTCCTTATCCTTCAACTTCTCCTTATCCTTCAGCTTCTCCTTATCCTTCAGCTTCTCCTTATCCTTCCACCTCTCCTTATCCTTCCACTTCTCCTTATCCTTCAGCTGCTCCTTATCCTTCCACTTCTCCTTCAACTTCTCTTTACCCTTCTGCTTCTCATTATCCTTCAACTTCTCCTTATCCTTCAACTTCTCCTTATCCTTCAGCTGCTCATTATCCTTCAGCTTCTCCTTATCCTTCAGCTTCTCCTTATCCTTCCACCTCTCCTTATCCTTCAGCTTCTCCTTATCCTTCAGCTGCTCCTTATCCTTCAGCTTCTCCTTATCCTTCAACTTCTCCTTCAACTTCTCCTTCAACTTCTCCTTACCCTTCTGCTTCTCATTATCCTTCAGCTTCTCCTTATCCTTCAACTTCTCCTTATCCTTCAACATCTGCTTCTCCTTTAACTTCTCCTTCAACTTCTCCTTCACCTTCTCCTTTAACTTCTCATTCAACTTCTGCTTCTCCTTCAATGTCTCCTTCTACTTTACAACATGAGGGCAGACAGTCCAGTTACAATACAATTAAATACAAGAGCAATCAGGGGGCCCTTCTCCTTATAGCTTTCAATTAGGGTTGTCCTGATACCGATACTGAGCCTTTGCGCGAGTATTTGTACAAGGCCATTCTTTTCCAGAGCAAGCAGTCGGTTTCAGTTGCTGACGTTCTAAAACTTGTGTCTGTTCTAGATGGAGGTGAGTGTCCCATCATACGGGCTTATTGGATCGATCACTTTGCACGTGAAAGCCTTTGTCACCCACGTGTCTATCATGAACCCATCAAATGAGGTTGTTTTGATGATCCTAGGACCCAGCTTCCAGACCAGCATCTTCGGGAACGTAACCTTTGAGGTATTTAATAAAGGAAACTCTAATGAGAAAAGAGTCCAGTCCCTGCTGCCGTTCTGGGAGAGGTAGGCTGGTTCTCATGGATTGGATTTAGACCAATATAGGATATTGCTGTTTTTTATAAGATATTGTATCCCACCAACAAAGGATCATGCCTGTTACCCCCAGAATGGCATGCAATGATATGAGACCAATGATAATGAGGGTAAGCTTGGTGCCTCCAGTTTTTCATCTACATAAAAAAAAAAAATTTGGTCTTTTGTTTTCATGGCTGGAAGAAACTGTTACCTCAACTATAACAACTATAATATCTCCCTATTGTATCTAGTGTACCCAACTGTCATCACCTCCATCCACCACCATCTCCTTCCCTATTGTATCTAGTGTACCCAACTGTCATCACCTCCATCCACCGCCATCTCCTTCCCTATTGTATCTAGTGTACCCAACTGTCATCACCTCCATCCACTGCCACCTCCTTCCCTATTGTATCTAGTGTACGCAACTGTCATCACCTCCATCCACCACCATCTCCTTCCCTATTGTATCTAGTGTACCCAACTGTCATCACCTCCACCCACCGCCATCTCCTTCCCTATTGTATCTAGTGTACCTAACTGTCATCACCTCCATCCACTGCCACCTCCTTCCCTATTGTATCTAGTGTACGCAACTGTCATCACCTCCATCCACCACCATCTCCTTCCCTATTGTATCTAGTGTACCCAACTGTCATCACCTCCACCCACCGCCATCTCCTTCCCTATTGTATCTAGTGTACCTAAATGTCATCACCTCCATCCACCACCATCTCCTTCCCTATTGTATCTAGTGTACCCAACTGTCATCACCTCCATCCACCACCATCTCCTTCCCTATTGTATCTAGTGTACGCAACTGTCATCACCTCCATCCACCGCCATCTCCTTCCCTATTGTATCTAGTGTACCCAACTGTCATCACCTCCATCCACCGCCATCTCCTTCCCTATTGTATCTAGTGTACCCAACTGTCATCACCTCCATCCACCACCATCTCCTTCCCTATTGTATCTAGTGTACGCAACTGTCATCACCTCCATCCACCACCATCTCCTTCCCTATTGTATCTAGTGTACCCAACTGTCATCACCTCCACCCACCGCCATCTCCTTCCCTATTGTATCTAGTGTACCCAACTGTCATCACCTCCACCCACCGCCATCTCCTTCCCTATTGTATCTAGTGTACCTAACTGTCATCACCTCCATCCACCACCATCTCCTTCCCTATTGTATCTAGTGTACCCAACTGTCATCACCTCCATCCACCACCATCTCCTTCCCTATTGTATCTAGTGTACGCAACTGTCATCACCTCCATCCACCACCATCTCCTTCCCTATTGTATCTAGTGTACCCAACTGTCATCACCTCCATCCACCGCCATCTCCTTCCCTATTGTATCTAGTGTACCCAACTGTCATCACCTCCATCCACCGCCATCTCCTTCCCTATTGTATCTAGTGTACCCAACTGTCATCACCTCCATCCACCGCCATCTCCTTCCCTATTGTATCTAGTGTACCCAACTGTCATCACCTCCATTCCCAGCCATCTCCTTCCCTATTGTATCTAGTGTACCCAACTGTCATCACCTCCATCCACTGCCATCTCCTTCCCTATTGTATCTAGTGTACCCAACTGTCATCACCTCCATCCACCGCCATCTCCTTCCCTATTGTATCTAGTGCACCCAACTGTCATCACCTCCATCCACCGCCATCTCCTTCCCTATTGTATCTAGTGCACCCAACTGTCATCACCTCCATCCACTGCCATCTCCTTCCCTATTGTATCTAGTGTACCCAACTGTCATCACCTCCATCCACTGCCATCTCCTTCCCTATTGTATCTAGTGTACCCAACTGTCATCACCTCATCCACTGCCATCTCCTTCCCTATTGTATCTAGTGTACCCAACTGTCATCACCTCCATCCACCGCCATCTCCTTCCCTATTGTATCTAGTGTACCCAACTGTCATCACCTCCATCCACCGTCATCTCCTTCCCTATTGTATCTAGTGTACCCAACTGTCATCACCTCCATCCACTGCCATCTCCTTCCCTATTGTATCTAGTGTACCCAACTGTCATCACCTCCATCCACCGCCATCTCCTTCCCTATTGTATCTAGTGCACCCAACTGTCATCACCTCCATCCACCGCCATCTCCTTCCCTATTGTATCTAGTGTACCCAACTGTCATCACCTCCATCCACCGCCATCTCCTTCCCTATTGTATCTAGTGTACCCAACTGTCATCACCTCCATCCACCGTCATCTCCTTCCCTATTGTATCTAGTGTACCCAACTGTCATCACCTCCATCCACTGCCATCTCCTTCCCTATTGTATCTAGTGTACCCAACTGTCATCACCTCCATCCACCGCCATCTCCTTCCCTATTGTATCTAGTGCACCCAACTGTCATCACCTCCATCCACCGCCATCTCCTTCCCTATTGTATCTAGTGTACCCAACTGTCATCACCTCCATCCACCGCCATCTCCTTCCCTATTGTATCTAGTGTACCCAACTGTCATCACCTCCATCCACCGCCACCTCCTTCCCTATTGTATCTAGTGTACCCAACTGTCATCACCTCCATCCACTGCCATCTCCTTCCCTATTGTATCTAGTGTACCCAACTGTCATCACCTCCATCCACCGCCATCTCCTTCCTTATTGTATCTAGTGTACCCAACTGTCATCACCTCCATCCACCGCCATCTCCTTCCCTATTGTATCTAGTGTACCCAACTGTCATCACCTCCATCCACCGCCACCTCCTTCCCTATTGTATCTAGTGTACCCAACTGTCATCACCTCCATCCACCGCCACCTCCTTCCCTATTGTATCTAGTGTACCCAACTGTCATCACCTCCATCCACTACCATCTCCTTCCCTATTGTATCTAGTGTACCCAACTGTCATTACCTTCATCCACCACCATCTCCTTCCCTATTGTATCTAGTCAACTCCAGGCATTGGAATTTAAGGATAAAGAGTAACAGTTCTTGTTGTCTACTATTTGTCTAATATTTAGATGGTTGCTGTTCTCATGGTTCTTATTTTCTGTATTTTTTCTTTATCTCCCGGGGGGTTTCTGTTTCTGACACCTCTGTGACACTTTTGCCTTGAAGGTGAAATCTCGGGATGAGCAGTATGTGGTGGGGATGATAAAAGGTGAGGGGAACCAGTATACCGTCACATTTCCGATGGACATGGAGGTGACCATGAAAGCCGTGATATTGGCCTCCTGTTTCTATCTGGTAAGGACACCTCTATTTATTCCTCTGTCCTTCTTTATATTGCATGCGATGTATTGTGAAATGGTCATGGATGCAGTGATACTAAGACAGTGTTGTACTTTTATTGTCACACAATAACAATCTCTCCTAGTTGCCTCCATATGCATCCATGTGTCTACGCCCCAAGTGGCACCCACCCAAGTAAGTCTCTCCTATCAGAAGGAAGACATGTGACCAATCTGAGCCACTGGGCGGGGTTAGTCCACATAGATGGGTGTGACTTACTTGGGTGGGTGCCACTTGTGTACACATGGATGCATATGGAGGCAACTAGGAGAGATGAGCCATTGACCATCTAGGCTCTGAAGAAAATGGGTCTTCTGCCCATCTTTACTCCCTTTTCAGAACATGGGTCTCCTGCCCATCTTTACTCCCTTTCCAGAACATGGGTCTCCTGCCCATCTTTACTCTCTTTCCAGAACATGGGTCTCCTGCCCATCTTTACTCCCTTTCCAGAACATGGGTCTCCTGCCCATCTTTACTCCCTTTCCAGAACATGGGTCTCCTGCCCATCTTTACTTCCTTCCAGAACATGGGTCTCCTGCCCATCTTTACTCCCTTCCAGAACATGGGTCTCCTGCCCATTTTTACTCCCTTCCAGAACTTGGGTCTCCTGCCCATCTTTACTCCCTTCCAGAACTTGGGTCTCCTGCCCATCTTTACTCCCTTCCAGAACTTGGGTCTCCTGCCCATCTTTACTCCCTTCCAGAACATGGGTCTCCTGCCCATCTTTACTCCCTTCCAGAACATGAGTCTCCTGCCCATCTTTACTCCCTTCCAGAACTTGGGTCTCCTGCCCATCTTTACTCCCTTCCAGAACATGGGTCTCCTGCCCATCTTTACTCCCTTCCAGAACATGGGTCTCCTGCCCATCTTTACTCCCTTCCAGAACTTGGGTCTCCTGCCCATCTTTACTCCCTTCCAGAACATGGGTCTCCCTTCTGACCCTAACTTTCCTGACATAAAGACAAGATATTCCAGTGGATTATTAAGAGTTCCTCTTATCTGGCACTGTGTATCAGAATCTCTACCCTTTGAATGAGACCCCAGACCTAAATTTGCCAGACAGTAGCAGATCAAATCTTCCTGAATTCAGTCAATTCTAGTTTTAGCCGCAATATATTACCTATAAATTACAGAAGAATCAGTATCTGGGCCAATGAAAATTTGGATTTAATGCAGCCCAGGAACCTCCTGGACCCCCAGTGTAAACAGCGACTTTGTGAAGATCAGAGTCTAGCCACATCTCCTCCATACATCCCACAGCGGGGCGCTGAGACCTCTAATATCTATTTTAGAGTCTCAGGCAGTGATGGAAGATCTTGGATCTTGGGGGGGGGGGGGTGCCTCTTTAAAAAGTTTTTTTCTTTTGTACTCCCTAAGTGTGTTCGACATTAGCACGTATCTGCTGTCAAATTTAGTAAGGGAATTCATCACACACAGGGATACTAACAAAGTGTTCATGGCTTGTTCATTGTCTATTACCATTGTATTGGATGAGCCTCTCATTGTTACACACGAGTGATACAATTATACAAAATAATGACTGGAATTGTGCTTCTCTCTGCTGCAGGATTCCATGATTTATGCCAAAAGGAGAAACGTGGCCACCCGTCCGAGCAGCGACTGAGCAGATGTCGAAGTCTCATGATGTGAACTGGTCTTCTCCTGTCATGACTACAGATGGAAATACTGAATATCTAGAAAATAAGAAACCCCATCCAGTATCATGTTGGAAAAACCTATTCTCCGATAACAGCTGTCATCTGTTGCAACCCGTGGGGTAATCAAGAACAGAGGCCATCCTTGGGACTCTGATTTGGCTGCAGCTAAATCCATTGGGAATTTTGAACACAACCTTTAGTCTTTATCCATTAGAAATTTTGTAATCACCAATCTGCCCCACATTAATGGGATTGCCATCAGTCCCCTGCCTCTGACCCCCCAGGCTTTTACACACTATCTTGATTGGTTGGTATTTACGCCTTCAAGTGTCTCCCATGTCCGCCATGGGGGGATTACCTTTGGGCGCCTCAACAGGTGCTGCATTGTGCTCCATTGGCCTCTACTGATGAGAATGTTTGACTCCTCCTGAGGAAGCAGCTGTACCCACAAAACATGTAGAGGATCACACTAAGATATACTTCTCAGCTCCCCATACTACCTATAGGGGTCATTTGTTCCTTTGGAACCACCTGTACTAATTATGCACGGTTGTAATTAGCGGTCTATCATTTAATGTACAAATCGTTTTTTTAACTGTGTTTTTTTTTCTTAATAAATTGTAAATTTTATTATAACTTTGGCCTAATCCTTTGGTACCGAGAGAGTCCTAATTATTTCGTATGCCAGGGGGATGTTTGGATCAGCCTCAGTGTTAGGTATGAGGGCGTACCTGGTCGTCAGAGCCTAGTCGCAGGAGGCGGCCTCTCGTGCAACTCTGGCTCGGGAGCCGCTGGATTTGGAACAGCGGGCTCAGGAGCGCAGTGGGGTAAGAGTGCCTGGATGATGGCAGGAATCAGGCACGGCGCTGGTCCTTCCGGGCAGCTGAAGCAGAGGAAGAGAGTCAGCGACTCTGGTGCAGAAGCTTGCGATTCTGTAGCTGGTGCAGGAGCTAGCGACTCTGGAGCTGGAAGAGAGCCGTGTTAGGACAGCGTGGGTTTAGACAGAAGCTGGGTCAGGCGAGCCAGGTCAGACACGTAGGCAGGCAGAGGGTTCAGCAGGCAAAGCATAGTCGGATTTCAGGCAGGGAGGTCTGGCAACGGTAAACAGCAGTAGACGAGGTCAAGGCGGGCCAAGGTCGGGCTGGAGAGGTTTGGGTAGTCAGACGGAGCCGGGTCGGTACAGGAGCAGATTCAATCAGAGTAACGGGTTAGATCACACATACGCTGCAGATCAGACAGCAAGAGGCTGCTGCAGCTGGCTGGCTTTTAAACACACATTGGCGCCAAACTAGCGCTAACATGCACGTGCGCGCTCCCGCCGCACGCGCACCCGTCATGCATGCGCGCGCACCGTTGGCGCATGCGCACACGCCGGGGACCAGTGGCAGATCCCTGACACCCAGGCATTATTTTCCAATACTCTTAAAAGATAGATAGCAGCCCCTCATCATCGGTGTCAATCCATTTGTCATGGATATGCAGTAATGTTTGTGTGTCAGTTTACCTCCTCCATGTGTTCACCTTAGGGGCCAGCCACTCTCACCTGGCTGCCTAAATAATCTCTCCTCTAGCAGGGCTCCACCCCAGGGCCTATCAGGGATCTCTATATTAATCTGTGCACTGCAAGCCATCCGGGCTGATCAACGTTGTTTGTTAAGCATTGTGTGTTTGGGTTCCTGCTTGCCGTGTGCTACGTTTATCTCTGTGTACCGATCTTGGCTTGTCCCCGACTACTGTTGTTTGCCTGTGACCCTGACCTTTGGCCTGTCCCTTGTGTATCCTCATCTGCTTGTCTCCCCGACCTTGGCTTAACCCTTCACTATCTCTTGTCCTGAGTGGCTGCTTTCCCTCTCTCCCCACGGAGTGTGACCTAGGGGACCCTGGGGGCCACGACTTGGATTCAGTTGCAGCTAAGGCCAATTTCACCACTAGAGGCTCTTGTGAATACCAGCTGGATCTTAGACTCCACACCCTGGGGAATCTTGGGCTCAAGCTTCCTGTGGGATCCCTGTTTGAGCTCCAGTGGACCTGTCCTCCATATCCACTCTGTGGTCCATTCGCAGCAGTCTGCCATAAGGTTCACTACCTTGTGGTTCACTCCTGACTCCAACGGGGTGCATCTGGCCACAGGTGACCTGACACCATTCCTAATAAAGATACCGGCCCACCAGAGCCAATTTGAAAGACTCCTTGTAAGGAAATGTCCCACACGCCACTTGAGTGCTTTCTTCATATACCACTTCCTCCCAGTCTGAATATACATATCAGATATTCCAACCGCTATCAACAACAAACAAGACAAGACTTGTTTAGTTGCTGAACATGGACTGTTTATTAGAACCAAAATACAAGTCTTATATACAGTTAAAGAGGAGGAGGTCCCCTCCTGCTCATATTACTCTAACAATACACTTGTAACCAGAAACATAAATTAACATGAGCTAATTAACTAATCCCTTAAAGGGTCACTAAAGGAAACATTATTTTTTTTTTTTTTGCTGAAATGACTGTTTACAGGGTATAGAGACATAAAAGTTAACTGATTCCTTTTAAAAATGATTAAAAATAGATAAAAATCAATCATATAATGTGCCTACAGTTTAGTTTCACTTTTAAACTGGTTTCATGTTTCTGTGAAGTAGAGAGACACACAGAACAAAAACAAACAAATCCAGGGCAGTGTTTTGTTTTTAAAATGAATCCGATTTTGAGGAGTTTTAAACACACAGTAATGGCAGCTTGGACCACAGTGAAAAGCTGCCATGAGATTTTTCACAAGGAGCCAGACAAGCAGGAAGTGTGGAGATCAGAGCAGAATTACAGAAAGTTCAAAGCAAAAACGAACAATGAGGACATGAAACCAGGACTGCAGTAAGGTAAAGGAAGCTATTTAGCTAAAAAAAAAAAATCCTTTAGTGATCCTTTAAAGCAGCTGATGTGACTCCGTGCCCATCAGGATTTCACTACAGGTCAAACTTGTTGTCACCGAGCTTCACAAAGTAGATTATACATTATCATAAGTATAAACACAGGACACCTTCTCACAATAGCAGGAGCTCCAGTAGGAGTCGGACCGTCTCTTACATTGTACAGAGGCCAATGTGATTAGCTCTCTCAACTAACATGTTGTGTTCAGAATCAAACAAACCAAGAATAATCTTTACATCTATCCTGGGAGATATTGTGGATAGATATCACTGTCCCATTTTAAGTAATCCAAGTTATATTTTGTCAGTGACTTAGACATAAGAGGTGCATGGGGAGCTGATACAATGGTTTCCCGACTTTTCCAAGGAATTCTGGGTTCCGCAGGCCCTCCCGTCACACTCCTCATCACAAGCGGACATCTCGTACCTAGTAGAGATACTGGCTCACCAGAATCAGTTTGGAAGGAAGCTTCAACACAAGTGGAATTCCATTCATAATAGAGATACCAGTCTTGAGGGACTCCTCATTCATCTCCTTCCTATACTTTATACCAGTCTACTCTAGCTACTGTAGTTTTGGAGGCCACCACATAACCAGCACACATCATCGAGAGATATCAGCCAACTATTTTTGGGATTGATCATTCTGGAAAACTTACCAAAGACAATGAGTTTTTTGGTGGAAAGGAACTTCTACCTGTTGGCATGGATGGATGGGATGTGACGTGGTATTCCCCCCCCCCCAGCATAAGGTTGCTGAAGTCATCCAGGCTTTGAATGGTGGAATCTTGATACTGTTTCATGTGCCAATATAATATGTTCAGAATGCTACACTAAGTCACAAAGTAGGCATGATTTAACAGCTTAAGGTCAGGGTGCCAAGGTGGGCATGCTAAGTCATTTTCAGTTGCACACAGAAGATCAATATACCGTATATACTTGAGTATAAGCCAACCCGAATATAAGCCGAGGCACCTAATTTTACCACATAAAAATGGGAAAACATATTGGGCCAGATTCAGGTAGATGGGAGCATCTTTGCTCTGGAGTAACGCTTCTCATTTACGTTACTCTGCCGAAATTTTAGGAGCAAGTGCTGTTATTCAGGAAGCACTTGCTCCTAAAGTTGCGGCAGTGCATCGCAAATGAGCCGGCGGAATTCAAATTGGGCGGGTACGGGGCGTGTAGTATTCTAACTATGCGCGATCCCGCGGCGAACGTACTGCGCATGCGTCGAGTGTCAATGCATCCCAGTGCGCATGCTCCAAGTTCTGTCAGTGAACGTCAATGACGTCACGTCCCCATTCATGAAAGTTTTACGCAAACGACGCGATTTGTTTTTTTTCCGACGCGATGACGACGCCTATACCTAACATAGGATATTCCACTAGGGGGCTGCTTTATCTTTACGTCGCGTATCGCTTCCGGAAACGTCGTAAAGTCACTGCGTCGCGCCCGAAAACGATCGTGAATTTCCGACTCCCGCTGATTAACATATTTTTTCAGCGTTAATCAGCGGGAACGCCCCCGGCGCCATTTTTAAGTTGAAGTAACGATGCGATGGCGAAATTCAATTACGCGGATCGCATCGGAACTCCAACCCGGCGTTTCTTGTTTTCTGGTTATAGAAAACAGAAACGCCGGCTTAAAGTGACAGTTAGGCTGGCGGATCACTGGATCCGCCAGCCTAACTCTTCATGAATCTGGCCCATTGACTCGAGAATAAGCCTAGGGTGTCCATCTGCATGCCTCACTGTGCCTTACTTTGCCTCACTGTGTCCATGCCTCACTGTGCCCATGCCTCACTGTGCCTTACTTTGCCTCACTGTGCCCATGTGCATGCCTCACTGTGTTCATGCCTCACTGTGCCCATGTCTCATTGTGCCGATGTGCATGCCTTACTGTGTCCATGCCTCCCTGTGCCCATGCCTCCCTGTGCCCATGCCTCACTGTGTCCATGACTAGACTTACATTTAACATGGGAGTATAAAGAAGGGGTGCCTGGCTTTGAAAAATCAGTGCTCCCTGGCTGTAGGTCCCCCAGACAACAATACTGTATGTACTCGAGTATAAGCCAAACCCAAATATAAGCCGAGGCACCTAATTTTACCACAAAAAAATGGGGAAACGTATTGACTTGAGTATAAGCCTAGGGTGTCCATCTGCATGCCTCTTTGTGCCTCACTATGTCTCACTGTGTCCATGCCTCACTGTCCCCATGTGCATGCCTTACTGTCCCCATGCCTCACTGTGTCCATGCCTCACTGTCCCCATGTGCATGCCTTACTGTCCCCATGCCTCACTGTGTCCATGCCTCACTGTCCCCATGCCTCACTGTGTTCATGCCTTACTGTGTCCATGCCTCACTGTGTCCATGCCTTACTGTCCCCATGCCTCACCGTGTCTATGCCTCACTGTGCCCATGACTAGACTTACGTTTAACATGGGAGTATATAGAAGGGGTGCTCGGCTTTGAAAAACCGGTGCTCCCCAGCCATTGGCCCCCTAGACAACAAACGTTGCACACTTGTAGAGGAGAAATGGGGCTACATGTGTGCCAAGTTTCGGGTCCAGGGGACCTACAGACAGCTGGTACCGTCATGGGAGTCTATGGAAAGGGTGCCCAACTTTGAAAAATCAGTGCTCCCCGGCCGTAGGTCCCCCGGACAACAAACTTTGTACACTTGTAGAGGAAGAGTGGGGCTACATGTGTGCTGGCTGGTACCGGGTCCCCAAAGTCCGGGAGATCGGCGCAAAAAGGTGACTCGAGTATAAGCCGAAGGGGGCATTTTCAGTACACAAAAAAAATGTGCTGAAAAACTCGGCTAATACTTGAGTATATACGGTAATTTGTTATTTCTCATTGCAACCTAATTGTAATAAAGTTTGTTAAATACTATCAAGTCTGTAGGTTAATTCTTATGTTTGAAAAAGGTTGTCTTTACTTTAATCTCGACACTTGGGTCCACACATTTTTTTCGAACTGATTTTCCCAAACCTGAAGACAGTGGTAAGTCCATCATGAAGCCGACCTAAACAGAAAATATGGAAGAAGTGTGCGCTGCTGAAATGAACATCCTGCAAGCCAGGGGGCGCTGCTAGGATTGCAAAATACTTGGGGAACCTTTGAACATTCCAAGGACAGTAACACTCTGGCACTCACCACTGCAATTAGTATGACCAAATTGTGTTAACCACTTCAGCCCCAGACCATATTGCTGCCCAAAGACCAGAGCACTTTTTGCGATTCGGCACTGCGACGCTTTAACTGACAATTGCGCGTTCGTGCGACGTGGCTCCCAAACAAAATTGGCGTCCTTTTTCCCCCACAAATAGAGCTTTCTTTTGGTGGTATTTGATCACCTCTGTGTTTTTTTTTCTTCTTTGCGTTATGAACAAAAATAGAGCGACAATTTTGAAAAAAAAACAATATTTTTTTATTTTTTGCTATAATAAATATCCCCAAAAATATATATAAAAAACAATTTTTTCGTCCGTTTAGGCCGATACGTATTCTTCTACATATTTTTGGTAAAAAAAAAATCGCAATAATCGTTTATCGATCGGTTTGCACAAAAGTTATAGGGCCAGATTCTCAGACGAGTTACGTCGGCATATCTCGAGATACGCCGCGTAACTTCTAAGAAGCGCCGACGTATCTGTCTTCCGTATTCCGAAAACAAGATACGCCGGAATATTGCTTAGATACGAGCGGCGTGAGTCTCTTACGCCGTCGTATCTAAGTTGCATATTTACGCTGGCCGCTAGGTGGCGCTTCCGTCGATAAGCAGCGTCGAATATGCAAATGAGCTAGATACGCCGATTCCCGAACGTAATTGCGCCCGGTCGTCGTATTTTACGTCGTTTGCGTAAGCGTAAAGTTACCCCTGCTATATGAGTGGTAACTTTGCGTAGGTGAGGCGTCCGCAATGTTAAGTATGGACGTCGGGACAGCGTCGGTTTTTACGTCGTTTACGTTGTTTGCTTAAGTCGTTCGCGAATAGGGATTTGCGTAAGTTACGTTCACGTCGAAAGCATTGACTATTTGTGACGTGATTTCGCACATGCGCACTGGGATACGTCCACGTACGGCGCATGCGCAGTTCAAAAAAAGCCTCAAAAACGTGGGGTCACACACATTTACATAAAACACGCCCACCTCTTCCACATTTGAATTACCTGGGCTTAGGCCGGGCCATTTTACGCTACGCCGCCGTAACTTAGGACGTAAGTGCTTTGAGAATACGGCATTTGCGTCCAAAGTTGCGGCGGCGTAGCGTAAATTGGATACGCTACGCCCCGCTCGAATATACGCCGGGATACGAGAATCTGGCCCATAGCGTCTACAAAATAGGAGATAGTTTTATGGCATTTTTACTAATATATATTTTTTTTACTTGTTATGTCGGTGATCAGCGATTTTTATCATGACTGCAACATTATGGCGGACACATCGGACACTTTTGACACATTTTTGGGACCATTCACATTTATACAGTGATCAGTCCTATAAAAATGCACTGATTACTGTGTAAATGTGACTGACAGTGAAGGGGTTAACCAGTAGGGGGCGGGAAAGGGGTTAAGTGTGTCCACCATTGGTCACATGAACTTCATTATACCATGTTCAGTTCCAAACCTTCTCACCATTGGTCATGTGATCTTCTTGACAGCCTGATGAGCCCCAAACCTTCTCTTAATTGGTCACATGATCTTCTTCACAGCCTATTGAGTCTCAAACCTTCTCACCATTGGTCACATGATCTTCTTGACAGCCTGATGAGTCCCAAACCTTCTCATCATTGGTCACATGATCTTCTTGACAGCCTATTGCAGTGATGGCGAACCTTGGCACCCCAGATGTTTTGGAACTACATTTCCCATGATGCTCCTGCACTCTGCAGTGTAGATGAGCATCATGGGAAATGTAGTTCCAAAACATCTGGGGTGCCAAGGTTCGCCATCACTGGCCTATTGAGTCTCAAACCTTCTCACCATTGGTCACATGATCTTCTTGACAGCCTGATAAGTCCCAAACCTTCTCATCATTGGTCACATGATCTTCTTCACAGCTATTGAGTCTCAAACCTTCTCACCATTTGTCACATGATCTTCTTGACAGCCTATTGAGCCCCAAACCTTCTCATCATTGGTCACATGATCTTCTTGACAGCCTATTGAGTCTCAAACCTTCTCATCATTGGTCACATGATCTTCTTGACAGCCTATTGAGTCTCAAACCTTCTCACCATTGGTCATGTGATCTTCTTGACAGCCTATTGAGTCCCAAACCTTCTCATCATTGGTCACATGATCTTCTTCACAGCCTATTGAGTCTCAAACCTTCTCATCATTGGTCACATGATCTTCTTCACAGCCTATTGAGTCTCAAACCTTCTCATCATTGGTCACATGATCTTCTTCACAGCCTATTGAGTCTAAAACCTTCTCATCATTGGTCACATGATCTTCTTGACAGCCTATTGAGTCTCAAACCTTCTCATCATTGGTCACATGATCTTCTTCACAGCCTATTGAGTCTCAAACCTTCTCATCATTGGTCACATGATCTTCTTGACAGCCTATTGAGTCTCAAACCTTCTCATCATTGGTCACATGATCTTCTTCACAGCCTATTGAGTCTCAAACCTTCTCATCATTGGTCACATGATCTTCTTCACATCCTATTGAGTCTCAAACCTTCTCACCATTGGTCATGTGATCTTCTTGACAGCCTGGTGAGTCCCAAACCTTCTCATCATTGGTCACATGATCTTCTTCACAGCCTATTGAGTCTCAAACCTTCTCATCATTGGTCACATGATCTTCTTGACAGCCTATTGAGTCTCAAACCTTCTCATCATTGGTCACATGATCTTCTTCACAGCCTATTGAGTCTCAAACCTTCTCACCATTGGTCACATGATCTTCTTGACAGCCTATTGAGTCCCAAACCTTCTCATCATTGGTCACATGATCTTCTTCACAGCCTATTGAGTCTCAAACCTTCTCATCATTGGTCACATGATCTTCTTGACAGCCTATTGAGTCTCAAACCTTCTCATCATTGGTCACATGATCTTCTTCACAGCCTATTGAGTCTCAAACCTTCTCATCATTGGTCACATGATCTTCTTGACAGCCTATTGAGTCTCAAACCTTCTCATCATTGGTCACATGATCTTCTTGACAGCCTATTGAGTCTAAAACCTTCTCACCATTGGTCACATGATCTTCTTCACATCCTATTGAGTCTCAAACCTTCTCACCATTGGTCATGTGATCTTCTTGACAGCCTATTGAGTCTTAAACCTTCTCACCATTGGTCACATGATCTTCTTCACAGCCTATTGAGTCTAAAACCTTCTCACCATTGGTCACATGATCTTCTTCACAGCCTATTGAGTCTCAAACCTTCTCATCATTGGTCACATGATCTTCTTGACAGCCTATTGAGTCTCAAACCTTCTCACCATTGGTCATGTGATCTTCTTGACAGCCTGATGAGCCCCAAACCTTCTCTTAATTGGTCACATGATCTTCTTCACAGCCTATTGAGTCTCAAACCTTCTCACCATTGGTCACATGATCTTCTTGACAGCCTGATGAGTCCCAAACCTTCTCATCATTGGTCACATGATCTTCTTGACAGCATATTGCAGTGATGGCGAACCTTGGCACCCCAGATGTTTTGGAACTACATTTCCCATGATGCTCCTGCACTCTGCAGTGTAGATGAGCATCATGGGAAATGTAGTTCCAAAACATCTGGGGTGCCAAGGTTCGCCATCACTGGCCTATTGAGTCTCAAACCTTCTCATCATTGGTCACATGATCTTCTTCACAGCTATTGAGTCTCAAACCTTCTCACCATTGGTCACATGATCTTCTTCATAGCCTATTGAGTCTCAAATCTTCTCATCATTGGTCACATGATCTTCTTCATAGCCTATTGAGTCTCAAACCTTCTCATCATTGGTCACATGATCTTCTTGACAGCCTATTGAGTCTCAAACCTTCTCATTATTGGTCACATGATCTTCTTCACAGCCTATTGAGTCTCAAACCTTCTCACCATTGGTCACATGATCTTCTTCACAGCCTATTGAGTCTCAAACCTTCTCACCATTGGTCACATGATCTTCTTCACAGCCTATTGAGTCTCAAACCTTCTCACCATTGGTCACATGATCTTCTTCACAGCCTATTGAGTCTAAAACCTTCTCATCATTGGTCACATGATCTTCTTCACAGCCTATTGAGTCTCAAACCTTCTCACCATTGGTCATGTGATCTTCTTGACAGCCTGATGAGTCTCAAACCTTCTCACCATTGGTCACATGATCTTCTTCACAGCCTATTGAGTCTCAAACCTTCTCACCATTGGTCACATGATCTTCTTCACAGCCTATTGAGTCTAAAACCTTCTCATCATTGGTCACATGATCTTCTTGACAGCCTATTGAGTCTCAAACCTTCTCACCATTGGTCATGTGATCTTCTTGACAGCCTGATGAGTCTCAAACCTTCTCACCATTGGTCACATGATCTTCTTCACAGCCTATTGAGTCTCAAACCTTCTCACCATTGGTCACATGATCTTCTTCACAGCCTATTGAGTCTAAAACCTTCTCACCATTGGTCACATGATCTTCTTCACAGCCTATTGAGTCTCAAACCTTCTCACCATTGGTCACATGATCTTCTTGACAGCCTATTGAGTCTCAAACCTTCTCACCATTGGTCACATGATCTTCTTCACAGCCTATTGAGTCTAAAACCTTCTCACCATTGGTCACATGATCTTCTTCACAGCCTATTGAGTCTCAAACCTTGCTCCCAATATTGCGCTGGCGTAGCGTATATTCGTAGGCGTAAGTCAAAGTAGGTGGAAGTGGGCGTGATACATTTAAATGAAACGTGACCCCATGCAAATGATGGGCTGAGCTTCAGACAAGTACTTAAAATGAACTGCGCATGCGTCGTGCCTTGGACGCATCCCAGAGCGCATGCTCACAGTCACGTCGAAACAACTGGCTGAGATACGTCCAATCACTGCCTACGACTTGAACGTAACCTACGACCAGCCCTATTCACGTAGTACTAGGTAAACAACGTAAAATTCAATGGCGTCCGTTCCCTGGTCCATACCTTTGCATGAGTTGCGCCTCCAATATGGGGAATAACTTTACTTCGGACATACGACTTACGCAAACCGCGTATATTATGCGTCGGGCGCAAGTACGTTCGTGAATCGGCGTATCTCCCTAATTTGCATATTTGCATCAGGAGTGCCAAATGCGTCCAGCGTTAATATGCGTCCACTCTACGCCGACGTAGGCAAGTTACGTCGGTGGACTGAAGCCTGTTTTTAGGCGTATCTTAGTTCTGTGGGCACGGCGCACAGATACAACGGCGCATATTTACACTTACGGGGGTAGATTCACATAGAGATCCGACGGTGTATCTACTGATACACCGTCGGATCTGTGAGATCCGACGCTCGGATCTATGCGGCTGATTCCTGAAATCAGGTTCCGCATAGATCTCCCTTAGAGCCGACTGGTGTAAGTGAATTACACTGTCGGCTCTTAGGCTGCATTCTCCCGCCGTCCGCTAGGTGGCGCTTCTTTTTTTCTACGCGACGAATATGCAAATGAGGAGAACCGCCGATTCAGAACCGACCGTCGCTTTTTTTTTACGTCGTTTGCGTTCGGCTTTTTTCGGCGGATCGTTACCCCTGCTATATGCGGGGTAAGTGCGGCGGATCCTATGTTAAGTATGGCCGTCGTTCCCGCGTCGAGTTTTAATTTTTTTACGTCGTTTACGTAAGTCGTCCGGGAATACGGCCATACGTTAATTGCGTAAACGTCGAAAACAATGACGTGCTTGCGACGTCATTTAAAGCAATGCACGCTGGGAAATTTAGCCGGCGGCGCATGCGCAGTACGATCGGCACGAGGACGCGCGTGATTTAAATAGTAAACTCCCCCTAGCCGCGGAATTTGCATTCCGCCGGGGGATTTACGATCCGCCAGGGCTACTTACGAGGCAAGTGCTTTCTGAATACAGCACTTGCCTCAAAAACTGGCGCAGGCGGATCGTAAAAAAGATAGATCACGCGGATCAAAAGATCCGCTGATCTACATGAATCTACCCCACGTGGCGTATCTCGAGATACGTCGGTGTAAGTGCTTTGTGAATCCGGGCCATTCTCTTCTTCTAATTTGGTTCAGTGCCAAACCTTCTCACCATTGCGCAAGTACTGTTATTCACATAGCAGTTGCGCGTAAACTTGCGCCAGAGTAACGATAATGCGCTGGCGTAACCCGACGCAAGTGGAAGTGGGTGTGATCATATGTAAATGATGGGCGGAGCCCAGCGCAGAGGCTTACGTTCAGCGCATCATCCACGGAGCATGCGCAGTGAGTGCGGCTCAACTCACCCCCTTGTGCGCATGCTCACAACTTCCGTCGGCACCACTTCCCGGGAAACGTCAGCGCAATGCCTTCCGTTGGGCGCTTAAAAGCGCAGGCGGAAACGCCATTCCGGCGCAAAAGTAGTTCCGTTTCCCCCCACCCCAGGGAAGATACTTTTGCTCTGTAATGGCTGCTCCCGCTACCCCCAGAGAGAGGAGGAACCTTAATTTTAATTCCCAGGAGGTCTCGGTTATCATCTCAGCGATGGAGTCTGTGAATGATTTGCTTCATGGGAAAAAAAGCCGCAAGACCACCCGGGAGAGGAAGCAGGGCATCCTGGAGTCCATTGCTGCCAGGGTGAATGTCTTGGGGTACTCCACCCGGAGTGCTTCTGACATTCAGAAAAAAATAAATGACTTGCGGCGCAAGGTCAGGGGCAAGGTGGCCACCATCAGGAGGCATGAGAGGGGCACAGGTGGTGGTCCCCCATGTCCGGTCACCCTGACCGCGGAGGAGGAGGTGGTCTCTCGCTGCCTGGACAGGGAGCAGTTGGAGGGGGTCCCAGGCTATGACTCCATGGAGGAAGGCTCCAGGACAGGTAAGTGTTTTTTATCCCCTATTTGATTTGTTGCATTTGGGGGGGGGGAGGGTACATGTGCCAAGTGTGTGGGACCACCAACATGTGTCTGCTTTGTGTCATCCACAGATGACGGAGCTGGGCCATCATCGGTCAGCGTCCATTCCACCCCATCCCCCCCACGCCATCGTGTGCCCGAGCCCATGGGTGGTGAAGACACCGAGGTGGAGGAGGAGAGTGGCCACACCACACCTGCCGAGGGGGTTATGGAGGATCCTGCTGTGCCACAGCAGGACTTTACTTTAGTTTTGGAGGTCTCCTCCCCTTCTCCTGGGCCATCTGTTATCCCCTCCCCCATCCTTGGAAGCCCCTCAAGGGCGACTCCTTCCCCCCGGGGACAACCATCTTCTGGCCCCAGGAAGGCGACCCAGAAGACCAGGGGGGTGTCTGATGTTGTCCAGGACCAGTTGGCGAGGGATCACGCCAGACAGACTGAACAAATGGGGGCCATAGTTGGCCATTTGGAGAAAGTGTCTGACATCCTGGGCTCCGTTGCCCAGATAAGCAACGCAGTCCAGGATGTCAGCTGTAACTGCGCTGCAGTGGTCACCAGTTTGGGGGAGGTGCATGGTGATATTACGCAACTCACTGCAGCCGTCCAGGCCAACACTGCTGCCATCCAGGGTAACAGTGCTGCCATCCGGGACCAGGGGAGGCTGAGTCGGCGGGCCCAGCATTACCAGGTCACCCGTCAGCTCCGGATGCAGGCCCAGACGAACTCATACCTCGGCCGGATAGCCATGGCCTTGGAGGGCATGCAGGCCACACCTGCCAGGAGTGGCCCACCTGGGGATCAGCCACCTCCAGATGCCCCCCCACCCCCACCCACTCCACCCAGGCAGCTGAGGAGGCAGAGAGGGGCCCCCAGAAGAAGCCCCCGGCATCCCCGATGAGGCTTTTTTTGTTTTTGGTTTCTATGATTTTTTTGAAAATACTCAGGTTATGAGTTTTTGTTTATTTTGTATTATTTATTTTATACTCAGGTCATGAGTTTTTGTTTTTTTATTTTCTCAGGTTATGAGATTTTGTATTTCTTTTTTTACTGCACACGGTCAGGAGTGCAGGGGACAGTGTGAATGGTGTGTGAATGTGAGGGGGTGGCACTCCTGACAGTAAGGGGTGTCACCCTTGGCCGTGGTGGTGAAGTTAACCCCACGGCTGTATGAATGACGTGTGAAAGGTGTATGAATGGACAGCGACATCATTGGGGCCTTGACGCTGGCGTTACTGCTCCCAACTCCTACATGCTGGACTTGGGCTAATCCAATGCGATGTGGATGTGGTGTGTGATCTAGGGACATCAGTGGTGTACACGCGTGCATTGTCTGTGTGATCATTGTTTTGGTTTATTGTCCAAAGATGCCTACGGCGAGGACCCTCCTGACTGCTCTTCCATCAGCAGACTGGGTGTCCTCTGGCAGGTGGGGACTGTGTGGGTCGGGGGTCAGGTCATCACGTATGTCAATCTGCAGGCCTTTTCTCATAGCAAAGTTGTGCAGAATACAACATGCACCGATGATCTGACACACGAAGGTAGGGGAATACAATAGGGCCCCCCCAGACTTATCCAGGCAGCGGAAACGGGACTTCAGGAGCCCAAATGTTTGCTCCACCACTGCACGGGTTTTGATGTGTGCTTCATTGTATTTTCTCTCTCCTCTGGTTTGGGGGTTCCGGAAAGGAGTCATTAGATGGGGTCCCAATGCATATGCAGAGTCACCTGTAAGGGAAAAGACAGGAGGATGTTAGTCATGCATGTGCCACTTCTGTTGTGCATCACGGGAGGGGATAGTCATGCCTGACTCCCTTGTCACTCACCAACCAGCCAGCTGTCCCCATACATGTTCTGGTTAAATTCTGCTGGGATGGGGCTCTGATTGTATATGAAACTGTCATGGCTGGACCCGGGGTGTTTGGCACGGACGTGCCATATGAGGCGTTGGGCATCGGCTATCACCTGTACGTTGATGGAATGCCAATGCTTCCGATTGCGGTATATGTGCTCTGTGGCACTGGGGGGCTGTAGGGCCACATGTGTGCAATCAATGGCCCCCACAGTGCATGGGAATCTGGCAATGTTGTAGAAATCTGTCATTGCCTTCAGCCGCAGGTCCTCAGTGGTGGGTCTGATGAACTGGTTGGACATGCGTCTGAGGATTGCAGGGACAACCTGTTGCACACATCTGCTCACGGAGGACTGTGACATCCCAGCCACCACTCCACTTGTACGCTGGAATGATCCACTGGCCAGGAAATGGAGTGTTGCCAGGACCTTCACCAGTGGCTGCACTGCTTGTGAGCGGTGTGTTGGGCTGGTGATGTCCTCCTGCAGGGTTGTGGTTAGTTCAAGTATTGCATCAGGGCTGAATCTGAAGAGGCGATACACCTCCTCATCCCCCATGCCAAAGAGGTTCATACGAGTGCGGTATATCCTCTCACGTGCCCGCCTCCTTCGTTCCGGGGGACCCATCAGTAGTTCGAGGACCACGATTGCTCCTGGCATGTTGGCACACAGAGGTGTTGTCCTGCAAGTGGGGGTGCTCAGCTAGCTCCTATCGTCGGTAACGCTGCTGTAGCTGCTCTCCTGCTGACCTGTGACCGTCTGGAGTAAAGATAAAGCAGCCTTTTGTAGAAATAACTTTGCGCTGGACGGACGAGATACGCGCGGCGCATGTAGCCAGCGTATGGTGCTAATCCGTTCGTGAATTGGGAAAAATCCCTCATTTGCATATTTGCAGGGGAAATCAATAGGCGCGACTGATGCGCCAAGCGAAATTAAGCGCTGACGATACTCTGGCGTCGGAACGTTCCGCCGGTCGCAAATGGCCCATTATTGGGCGCATCTAGTTTGGTGGGTACGGCCACATAGAAACGACGGCACATCTTCACAGTTACGCGGCGCATATCGAAATACTCCAGCGCAAGTGTTGCTGAATCTGGCCCATGATCTTCTTCACACCCTGTTTAGTCCTGAACCTTGGCATCATCGATCACATGATCTTCACACTCTGTTCAATCCTGAACTTTGGCATCATCGATCACATGATCTTTATTAGTCTCATTAAACATTCTGCCTCGGACAGCTCATGGTGATTGATAGTGAGTCTGCGACGGCACAAAGACTCCCATTATCAGTGTTAGTGTAACAATATGGACTACAATTGCAATGAACAGTAATTCCCTGCCCTACCTATATATTATATTATCCATCGAGTGCCCGGTGTTACTAAACCGACATCATATTTGTGAGCCTAACCAAAAGGATTGTGAGACTATTAGTTCCAGCAGGTTGCTGTTCCCCGGCGTGACCATACACCCGGACCACATATTCCAGGGATCTTTGCTACCTTCGGGGAGATTGTTGGGAAGAGCTATAAAATAAACCAGAGACCCGCCCCACGCTCTCTTCTTCCTGGGCCTTGTGTGTGAAGGGTCTCTCCATGATAGGAGAGTGTGGTCGCGGCCTACTAAGCGTGGTGCAGCATCCTTGCCTGACCGAGAAGTTGTCCATCTCTGCCTGTTGTTCTTTGGAAAATCTGACCACCATCAACTCTACAGTCCAGCAATCCCTCGCTCTGGGCGTTACATTGGCTGACCGTCCCGAGCAGATCTGCAGCCAGGACGTCTATCCGGAAGTCGCTGTCTGGAAGGCACAAAATTGACCTGGTCAATGGTGAGAGGGCAATTGATAACCTTTACAAACCTTTCCTTGGTTGTTTTACTGGGACACTGTGTACAGACCGCTTTACCTTGGGAACACTTCACTGCATTTCTATGCGAACACTGTACATAGGCATCTTTAACTGTATTCATCACAAGATATAATACCACTCTGTTACTACACCTTATCGGATATAGGTAATGAGCTCCAACTGCCAAAGAAGACCATCAGATCTCCAACGGGGACATTCTGTCACTGCTGCTTAGAGGGCCCTCATACCATCCTTGTCTAGCTTCATCATTGATGCTTAACTCTGCTTATCCTTTCAGGCAGAGGCTTCGCTAGGCGTGGCAATAGCCCAGAGTCTGGGGCCCACGGCCCCTAGTCTTTTGCCCTGGTCCAGAATGTAGGGGTCACAGGGACAGACTGAGCCGTGGTGGTGCTGGCTCTGGCTCCGCCCCGCCTCCACCCTACTCTTGGCCACTGGTTGCTAGAGCAACGCCCCTGCTTTCAGGTTATGTATATGCTCCTTTTTTGGCCCGTACTGTTTGATATTTCTTTTACTTTTTTTTTCTTTGTACACTACGGATGATGGCCCTGAGTGCTACAATTATCGAATCGTTTCTTGAAACTATCGACGCCCCCCTGTTGAAACCACCACCGCCTGTCAAAGGGAATTCCACATCCTTGCCGCTCTTACAGTAAAGAACCCTCTACGTAGTTTAATGGGGAGGTTCACCCTCCAAAAATAAAATTCTAGCATGCCACGGAGCCCACCCACCCGACCGGCAGTATGCAGGTGTTTTTTTTTTTCCCCGTACATACCTTTTTACGGGCTCTCTTCCCCTCCGACGATCCCGCGGGACTGGGCATTTACAATCACAGGCTGTGATTGATGTCCCTCAGCCCGGTGCATACAGCGAGTCACGAGATGCCGAAGGAACCCGAACATCGGTGTGCAGGCACCGTATAGGGCCGCACCGACGTTCGGGTTCCTTTGGCATCTCGTGACTCGCTGTATGCACCGGGCTGAGGGACGTCAATCACAACACGTGATTGGAAACGCCCAGTCACGCGGGATCGCCGGAGGGGAAGAGAGCACGTAAAAAGGTATGTACAGGAAAAAAAAAACATCGGGTGGGTGGGCTCCGTGGCATGCTAGAAATTTTTTGGAGGGTGAACTTCCACTTTAAGGTTAAACCTCTTTTCTTCTAATTTTAGTGTGTGTCTCAATCCAGAGCACTAAAGCCGGCCATAGATGGATCAAATCTTGACCGGTTCAGCAGGGTCCGGCCGAGATTTTTGCCATCTATGGGCAGGCTGATTGTACCCAAGCCAATCCATCGATCGACTTGGGTACAACCAACATGGTGGATTTTCATATACAATTATTTGCAGCAGTGTCATTAACCACAACCGCCAAATCATGTACAGGTACGTGGTTGACTTCAAGTGGTTATACCGGGGTGATGGCTGCAGCTGTATGCCATAACTCTTCTTTTTTGTTTTTGTAACCAGTGATGCTTTTTCATCTAAAAGCAATCCCAGCAGCTGAAAAGATGAGCAACCCCTCCCACCACCCGCCAATTTTTAGGGGGGATTTTTGATGACACATAATGCTCATACATCCTGGGGGAGGGGGAGCCCAGTTTGCAGTGGCAGCGGGTCCCACATTTTTTTGGGGGGGGCAAACAAACCCCCCCAGGTCCACCCAAACTCAGCCTCTCCTGCAGACAACAGTGGAGTTGGAGATGCCCTGGGAGCAGATCATGAGGATATGCAAATCACGGTGATAGACAAGGCACTCAGCCCCTCCACGGTGATGGTCCCTGGCACTTGGCCCCTCCACAGTGACAGTCCCCGGCACTCGGCCCCTGCACGGTGACGGTCCTAGGCACTTTGCCCCTCCACGGTGACGGTCCCAGGCACTCGGCCCTCCATGGTGATGGTCCCAGGCACTCGGCCACTCCATGGTGATGGTTCTCGGCACTCGCCCCCATGGTGATGGTCCAAAGCACTCGGCTTGTCACTGATGATGGTCCCTGGCACTAGGCCCCTCCATGGTAACTGTCCCAGGCACTCAGTCCCTCCATGGTGACTGTCCCAGGCACACAGCCCCTCCACAGTGATGGCCCCAGGCACTCAGCCCCTCCACAGTGATTGTCCCAAGCACTCAGCCCCTCCACAGTGATGGTCCCAGGCACTCAGCCCCTCCACAGTGATGGTCTCAGGCACTCAGCCCCTCCACAGTGATTGTCCCAAGCACTCAGCCCCTCCACAGTGATGGCCCCAGGCACTCAGCCCCTCCACAGTGATTGTCCCAAGCACTCAGCCCCTCCACAGTGATGGTCCCAGGCACTCAGCCCCTCCACAGTGATGGTCTCAGGCACTCAGCCCCTCCACAGTGATGGTCCCAGGCACTCAGCCCCTCCACAGTGATGGTCTCAGGCACTCAGCCCCTCCACAGTGATGGTCTCAGGCACTCAGCCCCTCCACAGTGATGGTCTCAGGCACTCAGCCCCTCCACAGTGATTGTCCCAAGCACTCAGCCCCTCCACAGTGATGGTCCCAGGCACTCAGCCCCTCCACAGTGATGGTCTCAGGCACTCGGCTCCTCCATGGTGATGGTCCCAGGAACTCGATCCGTCTATGGTGATGGTCCCAGGAACTCGGTCCGTCCACAGTGATGGTCCCAGACACTCATCCACTCCAGGACTTCCTCTTCTTCTCCTCCCAACCAACTCGATCCGCCTCCTGTCCTGATTGGCTGGGAGGAAAAGCCAGAAGACAATAGCGAATACTGATTTGCTATTGTCACAAGTGGGTGGGTCCAGGGTGCACCTCTCTGCGTCCTGAGACCTACCTTTTTCAAGCCAATTGGAGCCTCCAGCTCTAATCATGTGGCTTACAAAAATAAAAATAAAACTTTTACAAACCTATGAGTTCAGAGCCTTGCAGGCTCCTACCAGGTTGATATGTTTTCCCGGGGATCTAGATGGCCATATCTAAGCACTGCCTGCTTACATATCTGTAGCGCCCTGCTCCTGTTGAGTAGGCGCTATTTTGTAAATTTAGTTACCTAAAGCTGTAGTGTAGCTCAGGGGATTGTACCAAATTGTGGGTTTCTGTTCCAGTCCAGCTGTGTTGCACATGTTCCCCTTGCCTGCAGGTGTCGCTGTCACTGGGAGTCAAGGTCGGGATTGCAATAGGTTGGGAGCATTGGGTGCCTTCTTCCCAGAAGCATCCCAGTGGGCGTGGTCAACCCGCTGTGCATTCTGGGAGAGGGTACTTAAGGGGCAGATACCCTTCTTCCGATCCTAACCTGGTGGCCCTCCTGGCCTCAGGGATGCGCTAACAGTGTTTTTCCAGTCCCGGGGCCTGCTGGCCCGAGGCTCCACAACTGAGAGTGGGCCCAGGAGTTTCTGGGGCCTTCTGGTCCAGGGGTGGTCCTGTCCTGTCTTGCCTGCGGGAAGAAGCTGAGCAATTGGGGACCCAATTTAACTTGCCTCACTGTGCTGACGGTCTGGCTGAAAGATCCTGGTACCGTGAGCTGTGCACTTTCTTTGAAATTTCACTGAGTGTGTGTGTGTGGTTACACAATTGTGTGGCAGAGGGCTGTGTAACGGCCCAAGTCTGTGGCAGAGACTTTGAACGAGTTTTGCACCTGCTGCTAGGTCAATAAGAGTGGGCCTATCCGGTGGTTGCTAAATACAGCATGGAACCGATTTGTCCTCTAGATCTAAGACTGTACCCGTGATCTGCAAAGCAAGGTACCTGAATCTCCCCTATCCCACTATCCCTCTACCCCTCTGTTGAGAACCTGTTTAATAAAACTCTTGAAGAAAAAGGAAAAGTGTTGGTGTGGACATTCTTTTGAACAACTCTTCAGGAGAGACCCCTAGATTAAGTGTGGTGAACAGTAAGGTAACGGCAGGCCCAAAATTAAACCAGCAGCTCCTTCGGGGGTAGTGCTACATGTGGGGGCTCGTCCGGGATTTGCCGTTACCTCTCGTAGTTCAATTAGACTGTTCATCTGGGACTTATGTTACAGAGGGTGAGGGACCGTGTGTGAGACGCTGCATGTGTTTCGGAATCGGAACACCGCCATGTCTTCAGTGCTATCAATGCAGTCTGCTATGGGGCCCAGGATGTTTCCTGCGAGTACCACTACAAGTGTCATGTCCCCGGGGACTGTTGACGGACACCGGTATTCGTCTGAAGCCGCGTGGGCGGTTCATGCTGTACACCACCGGCAGGGCTGCCATCAGGAATTTTGGGGCCCCTTACACAGCTTCAGGCATGGGCCCCCTGGAGCAGAGAACCGGGGGGGGGGGTGCTGACGCATGAAATTGAGAAAATTGAGAAGCAGGGGGGGTGGCTGCTGCCGCGAATTGAGAAGCGGAGGGACCCTTTACAAAAATAAGAAATAAAGAAAAATATATATAAAAAAGGGGGGTAGCCATCCGGGGCCCTGGGGACCTCTGTGCCCTTTAATAAAAATAAAAAAAGAGAGAAAATATATATATAATATATATATATATATATATATATATATATATATAATTTTTTTTTTTTTAAAGGGTGGTTGCCAACTGGGGCCCCGGGGACCCTATTTTTTTGTATAAAAGGAAATTACAAAAAAAGGGGGCTTTCCATTCGGGACCTCTGGGCCCTTTAATAAAAAGAAACCTCTGGGCCCTTTAAAAAAAAAAAGAAAGAAAAAAATATATATATAAAAAAGAAATAAACATTTATATAAAAAAAAACAAGGGGTTGCCTTCCAGGGCCCTGGGGACCTTTGGGCCCTTTAATAAAAAATAAAAAAATATATATATATATAAACAAAAATAAAAAATACAATTATAAAAAAAGGGGGTTTGACACATGGGGCCTTGGGGACCTCGGAGCCCTTTAATAAAAATACATCTATATATAGAAAATAAATAAAAAAAAGGGGGGTTGCCATCCGGTGCCCTGGGGGCCTCCGGACCTCTAAAAAAAATAAAAGAAAAAAAATTGGCCCTTTAATAAAAAATAAAAGAAAAATATATTAAAAAAAAATATTTTTTTATAAAAAAAATATTTTTTTTTTTTATAAAAAAAAAAGGGCTTGCCATCTGGGGCCCTGGTGGCCTCCGGGCCCCTGGGGACCTCCGGACCTCTAAAAAAAAAGAAAAGAAAAAAAATTGGCCCTTTAATAAAAAATAAAAAATAAATATATAAAAAAAAATATATATTTTTTTATAAAAAAAAAAGGCTTGCCATCTGGGGCCCTTGGTGGCCTACGGGCCCCTGGGGACCTTCGGACCCCTAAAAAAGAAAAAAAAAATTTTTTTTTAGGGTGGTTCCCATCCGGGCCCCTGGGGACCCCCAGGCCCCTTACAGGTGTAATGCCTGTACCCCCCTGATGGCGGCCCTGACCACCGGACATGTTGAAGCCAGCAGCTCCTTCGGAGGTAGTGCTACATATCTTTTCCCTCTTATAATGGATTGTATCTCTCAGAATTATTATTTTTTGACCTCCAAATCTTCTTGTAATTGCCGAGTTAAACCAAAATACTCCTGAAGTTCCTTTTTTGTTTTGTTTCAGCTTCTGGATTTCCTGTAAATTATTCTCAACTTTCTCTGGCTTCCTCCTCTATACATTTATGAGAAACCCTCACAGTGTTTTCTCCAAGGAGGAAGAAAGTCTTGCACAAGAAAATTGCTGCACTTTTTATTTTGGACGCTGGAAAATGTATACAATTCTGTATCACTTTCTGCCCCGCGATATAAACTTCTCTTCTCACGCGTCGATGGCGACATTTCCTCCCTCCAGTCCTCTATGATGGTCATTGTGTAATGATACATCCTCCTTGTGTCATCTCCCTCCACCGTGTGTCATCTCCATCCTTCCCCACCCTCCCCAGTGTCATCTCACACCGTCTGCTGGGTAAGTCCTGATCATTCCTATTCTCATTCTATTACATCTATCTCTAAATAATAATAATAATAATAATAGGACTATTTGAAGTATGAGTCCAGCCAGAACTAACATTTCAGTGTTCAATGAATGATGGAGAGCAGTGGCGGTTGGTGTTTACAATTTTTTGGGGGGTGCAAACAGACTGAATAAAATAAATCAAATGCAGCCACTCTGCCCATCAAATGCAGCCACTGTAACCATTAATTGTTACCAATTTGCCCAATCAAATGCCGACCAGTGTGCTGACAGTTTTCCCCATGAATTGCCACCAGTGTGCTGCCAGTTTGCCCCATTAAATGCTGCCAGTGTGCTGCCAGTTTGCCCCATCAAATGCCGACAGTGTGCTGCCACTTTTCCCCATCAAATGCTGCCAGTGTGCTGCCAGTTTTCCCCATCAATTGCCACCAGTGTGCTGCCAGTTTTCCCCATCAATTGCCACCAGTGTGCTGCCAGTTTGCCCCATTAAATGCCGACAGTGTGCTGCCACTTTTCCCCATTAAATGCTGCCAGTGTGCTGCCAGTTTGCCCCATCAAATGCCGACAGTGTGCTGCCACTTTTCCCCATCAAATGCTGCCAGTGTGCTGCCAATTTGCCCCATTAAATGCCGCCAGTGTGCTGCCAGTTTGCCCCATCAAATGCCGACAGTGTGCTGCCACTTTTCCCCATCAAATGCTGCCAGTGTGCTGCCAATTTGCCCCATTAAATGCTGCCAGTGTGCTGCCAGTTTGTCCCATCAAATGCTGCCAGTGTGCTGCCAGTTTGTCCCATCAAATGCCGCCAGTGTGCTGCCAGTTTGTCCCATCAAATGCCGCCATTGTGCTGCCAGTTTGTCCCATCAAATGCTGCAAGTGTGCTGCCAGTTTGCCCCATCAAATGCCACCAGTTTTCCCCATCAAATGCTGTCAGTGTGCAGTCAGTGTGCCCATCAATTGCCACCAGTGTGCTGCCAGTTTTCCCCATAAATTGCCACCAGTGTGCTGTCAGTTTGCCCCATCAATTGCCACCAATGTGCTGCCAGTTTGCCCCATCAATTGCCACCAGTGTGCTGCCAGTTTGTCCCATCAAATGCCGCCAGTGTGCTGCCAGTTTGTCCCATCAAATGCTGCAAGTGTGCTGCCAGTTTGCCCCATCAAATTCTGGCAGTGTGCTGCCAGTGTGCACCATCAAATGCCACCAGTTTTCCCCATCAAATGCCATCAGTGTGCAGCCAGTGTGCCCATCAATTGCCACCAGTGTGCTGTCAGTTTGCCCCATCAAGTGTCACCAGTGTGCTGTCAGTTTGCCCCATCAAGTGTCACCAGTGTGCTGTCAGTTTGCCCCATCAATTGCCACCAGTGTGCTGTCAGTTTGCCCCATCAAGTGTCACCAGTGTGCTGCCAGTTTGCCCCATCAATTGCCACCAATGTGCTGTCAGTTTGCCCCATCAATTGCCACCAATGTGCCACCAGATTTACCCCATCTAATGCCCCCCCCGGCACTTACCTGTCTCAGTCAAAACTGTCCTCCGAGTCCTCAATGTCTTCTCCCATCCTCTTCCATCGTCTGCTATGACACAGTGACGCTGTGATTGCACAGCGCCTGTCGCTTCAGCCAATCAGGTGACCGGTTACCAGACCCAGTGCACCTGATTGGCTGAGAGGCGGGTCAGTGTCAGGGAAGCAATTCCCTAACACAGCACTGTGTAAGCAGGGAACGCAGAGAACTAAACACCCCCGCCCCTGTAATTTAGATGGCCGGCGCTTAACAGGGGGCCGGACACCTGAATAGGGGGCGGCAGGAGAGAGGGGGCAGCGCTCCTGCGCCCACTATGGACACACTGCCACTGATGAAGAGATAAACTCTGTAACTGTCTCTTCTGTCTCTCGGGGGTTCTGCTGATGGGATCCCTGTGCTGAGTTCCCGGGTCTGAACACCCACTGTGCTCATTAAGAGGGGTTCCTGAACTCCCATCTATAAAAGCCCTAACTGTGATAAGTGGTGGTGTGGGAAAGTGTGGTCAGTCTATGTTGGTCCAATTGTGACGTTTTGTTCTGTCTTTGTGAACTGTGAGATGGAGTTTTTACACTCTGAGGATTGACTATCACCAGACTATATCGGGCTTTTCTTCCAGAAGTTTCTCCAATGATGATCCCTGAGCACCCCGAGGACCCCCCCAGCTACAACGCCATCTCCACCACTGTTGTGTCTCCTCCGACGTACTCAGCACTGTACAGTTCAGGAAGAGAAACTGCTAAAGGAGTTCCTCCAGGACTGCAAGATCTGCTCCAGGTGAGACGTCATCATCCATTCCATGTCTGTCTGTCCCATGCTACCTGTTCATTCTGTGTCCTGCATTCCTCTATATGACCATTATCCATGGCAGTATCAGTTCATCTCTCCATTAGGGTGCTGATAAGCAAAGGTTTCTTGTGGTACCGTGTGGTCTGCGATCACACCTTTTTACATCACCATCCCTGGCATCCCTTTGATGTGCATCCCCATTGGCCATTGGGTGATGAGGACTTTAGCTGTGCGATCTGCTGATCAGTTGCTTGATTACAGAGGAGCACTCTAGCAACTGATCAACAGATTGCACAGCTGAAGTCTTTGTTAGCCAATGGCCAGCAGGGATGCACATCTAAAGGGATCCCAGAGATGTGTTCTTTCATATAACATCGGAGTGAAGGTGCTGTGACAATTAGCCTAATAGGTTTCCGAATTGGTAAACAGCGGGCTCACTGCTGTGCATTCGCTGTTTACTCATTGTTGTGTTAGAGAAGCGAATAAATGGATTTCCTAACACTGTCCCGCCTCTCAGCCAATCAGGTGCTCAGGTCTGGTTACCTGTCACCTGATTGGCTGAAGCGACAGGCGCTGTGATTGGGCAACTATGAGGTGTCCAATCATAGCAGAGGATGGGAATAGGACGGGAGAAGACATCAAGGACAGCGTCCTGACCCGAGATAGGTAAGTGCAGGGCTAGCGGGAGATGCACACTGGTGGCAAATGATAGGGCACAGTAGCGGCAATTGATGGGGCACACTGGTGGCAATTGATGGGGCACACTGCCGGCAATTGATGGGGCACACTGGTGGCAATTGATGGGTACAGTGGCAGCATTTGATGGGGCACACTGGCTGCGCTTGATGGGCACAGTTGCAGCAATTGATGGGGCACACTGGCAGAAATTGATGGGGCACACTGGCAGCAATTGATGGGCACAGTGGTGGCAATTGATGGGGCACAGTAACGGCAATTGATGGGCACACTCGCAGTAATTGATGGTACAGTGGCTGCGCTTGATGGGCACACTGGTGGCAATTGATGGGGCACACTGGCTGCGCTTGATGGGCACAGTGGCAGCAATTGATGGGGCACACTGGCAGCAATTGATGGGGCACACTGGCAGCAATTGATGGGGCACACTGGCAGTAATTGATGGGCACAGTGGCTGCACTTGATGGGCTCAGTGGCAGCAATTGATGGGGCACACTGGCAGCAATTGATGGTACAGTGGCTGCTCTTGATGGGCACCGTGGCTGCAATTGATGGGGCACACTGGCAGCAATTGATGGTACAGTGGCTGCGCTTGATGGGCACATTGGCAGCAATTGATGGGGCACAGTAGCAGCAATTGATGGGCACACTGGCAGTAATTGATGGTACAGTGGCTGCGCTTTATGGGGCACACTGGCGGCAATCGATGGGGCACACTGGCAGCAAATGATGGGAACACTGGCAGAAATTGACGGGGCACACTGGCAGCAATTGGTGGGCACAGTGGCTGCACTTCATGGGCACAGTGGCAGCAATTGATGGGCACAGTGGCAGCAATTGATGGGTACAGTGGCAGCAATTGATGGGCACAGTGGCTGCAATTTATGTTTGTTTTTTTTCAGCACCAGCCGCCACTGATCAGGACTAAGGCAGGGTGCAGTGATGTTATCAGGAAGTGATGTACAACACCCTATCGGCCCCTCCCACTATTCATGTGACCATATTAAGTCGATGATGTCACTAGCATCCCCGCCCCTTTGTTACATGTAGCAGCGGCGTGGGCAATTCCATGACGGCCTGCTATCAGCCTGAACCTTATCTCTTCACTATCAGAGAAGATCAAAATTTAGGAATTGGTGGACCATGGAGGGGGCTGGGACATCACCAACGTGTTATTGGTGAGCACAGGAAAGGTTTGAAGACTGAAGATGACTAGAAAGTTGGTGAGTTAATTCAAGTGTTGTGGGGGGGGGGGGGGTTGAGGAATCAAAAGTAGTGCCTGGGGACAAGCCTGGGATGGGGGTATCACTTGTATTCTCTGGGTATTATTCTTCCATTCATTGTCCTCTGTCCATTCCCACCACTCACCTCTCATTCCTTGTAGGACGATCCTTCATGAGAAGAACCTTCCGGTAACTCTTCCCTTGTTCTTGCAGATAAACCAGCTCTGCATACAAGAGAGATGTAAGTATCCCACCGATCACCGATTACAGAAGAGTCAACAACCCAACCGGGAACCAGATGGAACCCGGGTCAGATATATGGTGTCCACCATGACTGGTCTGAAGGACCTCCTCTGCAATGGCCCTGGTGATTTAGGTGTTGGGGGGTCTATAAATACGGCCCCTCTCTGCCTCCTCTAGGGCTAGATAGGAAGGTCTCATCCCACCTGGTACACGGGTACAGAGGCCTTACCCACATCACCCGTTCACCAGTGGGGTGTCTGTAGCAGCCTGTGTAGCTACTATGGGGGAGGAGTATTCTGACTCCAACTGTTCTATTAGTGACCAGGGCCGCCATCAGGGCAGTACCAAAGCCCCACAGATGGCAACCCCCCTTTTTATATATACTGTATATATATATATTTTTTTTTTTAAGGGCCCGGAGGTCCCCAGGGCCCCGGATGGCAACCCCCTTATTTTTTTTTATTTTTTTATTTTTTACATTTTTTTTTACATTTTTTTTTTTTATTAAAGGGCCCAGAGGTTCCCAGGGCCCCCGGATGGCAACCCCCTTTTTTTTTATTTTTTTTTTATTTTTTACACTTAAAAAAAACAATTATTAAAGGGCCCAGAGGTTCCAATGGCCCCGGATGGCAACCCCCCTTTTATTTTGTATAAAAAAAAAATATATTTTTTTTATATTTCTTTTTTTTTTTTTAGATTTTCTTCTTTATATTTCTTTTTTTCTTTTTATTAAAGGAACCCAGATAAGGGTCTGGTGTGCATTTGGGGGGGATCCCGAAAAGTGTTTTTATCGGCACTTTTGTTTATTCAGCTGTCATCAGGGAAACCCATTGACAGCTGATGATTCACTGGTTGCTAAGGATGCAGCGACTGGCTTCCCAGGCCCGCTCCTTAACAACCAGTTTACACTGAGCCCTGATTGGCCAAATATTTACCCAATTAGGGGGCGCAGAATGCTCGGTCCGAACCGTTCGCCTATCCCTATAAACAATGTTACTTTGTATCTCTCTATCTCCTGTCTGATTTTTATAAACAATGTTACTTTGTATCTCTATATCTCTGGTCTGAACAATGTTTATAAACACTGTGCCAGACGCTCTGCCTTTTGACAGACGTAGCCTCTACAGCCACCAATCTGCCCGTTTCTCTTTCTCGCAGTCTCGGTTTCACAAAGATGGGCGAGGAGCTTTGACGTTCTCGATGGGAGGGGCCGACGGGTGTATCAGGCCAATCAGCACGTCGAGTGTTGTGGACCCAACTTTGATCTGAGGGTCAGAGACAGCCGAGGGGACCGAGTCATGGATGTCATTGAGCGCAACTGCTGCGGGTGTTCGAGAGAGGTAAGAGGCTCTGGGCCCCCTAATACACACCGGTCCCCTTCCTTCTCACCATGGGAAGGTCCGCCCACAAGGTTTAGGGGGTGTGTCTATGGGAAGGTCTGTCCACAAGGTTTAGGGGTGTGTCTATGGAAAGGTCTGTCCACAAGGTTTAGGGGTGTGTCTATGGAAAGGTCTGTCCACAAGGTTTAGGGGTGTGTCTATGGGAGGGCCGTCCACAAGATTTAGGGGTGTGTCTATGGGAAGGTCTGTCCACAAGGTTTAGGGGTGTGTCTATGGAAAGGTCTGTCCACAAGGTTTAGGGGTGTGTCTATGGGAGGGCCGTCCACAAGGTTTAGGGGTGTGTTTATGGGGAGGCTGTCCACAAGGTTTAGGGGTGTGTCTATGGGAAGGCTGTCCACAAGGTTTAGGGGTGTGTCTATGGGAAGGCAGTCCACAAGGTTTAGGGGTGTGTCTATGGGAAGGTCTGTCCACAAGGTTTAGGAGTGTGTCTATGGGAAGGTCTGTCCACAAGGTTTAGGGGTGTGTCTATGGCAAGGCCATCCACAAGGTTTAGGGGTGTGTCTATGGAAAAGCTGTCCACAAGGTTTAGGGGTGTGTCTATGGGAAGGCTGTCCACAAGGTTTAGGGGTGTGTCTATGGGAAGGCCATCCACAATGTTTAGGGGTGTGTCTATGGGAAGGTCTGTCCACAAGGTTTAGGGGTGTGTCTATGGGAAGGCCATCCACAATGTTTAGGGGAGTGTCTATGGGAAGGTCTGTCCACAAGGTTTAGGGGTGTGTCTATGGGAAGGTCTGTCCACAAGGTTTAGGGGTGTGTCTATGGGAAGGTCTGTCCACAAGGTTTAGGGGTGTGTCTATGGCAAGGCCATCCACAAGGTTTAGGGGTGTGTCTATGGAAAAGCTGTCCACAAGGTTTAGGGGTGTGTCTATGGGAAGGCCATCCACAATGTTTAGGGGTGTGTCTATGGGAAGGTCTGTCCACAAGGTTTAGGGGTGTGTCTATGGGAAGGTCTGTCCACAAGGTTTAGGGGTGTGTCTATGGGAAGGTCTGTCCACAAGGTTTAGGGTGTGCCTATGGGAAGACTGTCCACAAGGTTTAGGAGGGTGTCTATGGGAATGTTTGACCATTCTTCCAGAAGAGCATTTGTGGGGTCAGGCACTGATGTTGGACGAGAAGGCCAATTTCCTCCACCTCAAACTCTCTCACCCATGTCTTTATGGACCTTGCTTTGTGCACTGATGGGCACAGGAACAGGAAGGGGCCGTCCCCAAGCCGTTCCCACACAGTTGGGATTATGAAATTGTCTAAAATGTCTTGGTATGCTGATGCCTCAAGAGTTCCTTCACTGGAAGTAAGGGGCCAAGCCCAACCCCTGAAAAACAACCCCACACCATAATCCCCCCTCCACCAAATGATTTGGACCCGTGCACAAAGCAAGGTCCATATAGACATGGCTGAGCGAGTTTGGGGTGAAGGAACTTGACTGGCCTGTTTCAGGGGTTGGGCTCGGCCCCTCAGGGGTTGGACTTGGCTCCTTAGTTCCAGTAAAGGGAACTCTTAAGGCGTCAGCATACCAAGACATTTTGGACAATTTCATGCTCCCAACTTTGTGGGAGGAGTTTGGGGACGGCCCCTTCCTGTTCCATCATGACTGCCCACCAGTGCACAAAGCAAGGTCCATAAAGACATGGAGGAGCCCTGACCTCAACCCGATAGAACACCTTTGGGATGAATTAGATCATGTTGAGGTCAGAACTCTGTGCAGGCCAGTCAAGTTCCTCCACCTCAAACTGTGCACTGATGGGCAGTCATGTAGGAACAGGAAGGGGCCGTCCCCAAACCGTTTCCACAAAGTTGGGAGCATCAAATTTTCCAAACTGTGTTGGTATGCTGACGCCTTAAGAGTTCCCTTCACTAGAATTAAGGGGCCAAGTTTTACAAAGTGCCCTGACCTCACAAATGCGCTTCTGGAAGAATAGTCATACTTTCCCATAGACACACCCCTAAACCTTGTGGACAACCTTTCCATAGACACACCCCTAAACCTTGTGGACAGACCTTCCCATAGACACACCCCTAAACCTTGTGGACACACCTTCCCATAGACACACCCCTAAACCTTGTGGATAGACCTTCCCATAGACACACCCCTAAACCTTGTGGACAGACCTTCCCATAGACACACCCCTAAACCTTGTGGACAGACCTTCCCATAGACACACCCCTAAACCTTGTGGACAACCTTTCCATAGACACACCCCTAAACCTTGTGGACAGACCTTCCCATAGACACACCCCTAAACCTTGTGGACAGACCTTCCCATAGACACACCCCTAAACCTTGTGGACAGACCTTCCCATAGACACACCCCTAAACCTTGTGGACAGACCTTCCCATAGACACACCCCTAAACATTGTGGATCGACCTTCCCATAGACACACCCCTAAACATTGTGGACAGACCTTCCCATAGACACACCCCTAAACATTGTGGACAGACCTTCCCATAGACACACCCCTAAACCTTGTGGACGGACCTTCCCATAGACACACCCCTAAACCTTGTGGATAGACCTTCCCATAGACACACCCCTAAACCTTGTGGATAGACCTTCCCATAGACACACCCCTAAACCTTGTGGACAGACCTTTCCATAGACACACCCCTAAACCTTGTGGACAGACCTTCCCATAGACACACCCCTAAACCTTGTGGACAGACCTTCCCATAGACACACCCCTAAACCTTGTGGATAGACCTTCCCATAGACACACCCCTAAACCTTGTGGACAGACCTTCCCATAGACACACCCCTAAACCTTGTGGACAGACCTTCCCATAGACACACCCCTAAACATTGTGGATTGAACTTCCCATAGACACACCCCTAAACATTGTGGACAGACCTTCCCATAGACACACCCCTAAACCTTGTGGACAGACCTTCCCATAGACACACCCCTAAACCTTGTGGACGGACCTTCCCATAGACACACCCCTAAACCTTGTGGATAGACCTTCCCATAGACACACCCCTAAACCTTGTGGATAGACCTTCCCATAGACACACCCCTAAACCTTGTGGACAGACCTTTCCATAGACACACCCTTAAACCTTGTGGACAGACCTTCTCATAGACACACCCCTAAACCTTGTGGACAGACCTTCCCATAGACACACCCCTAAACCTTGTGGATAGACCTTCCCATAGACACACCCCTAAACCTTGTGGACAGACCTTCCCATAGACACACCCCTAAACCTTGTGGACGGACCTTCCCATAGACACACCCCTAAACCTTGTGGACGGCCTTCCCATAGACACACCCCTAAACCTTGTGGATAGAACTTCCCATAGACACACCCCTAAACCTTGTGGACAGACCTTCTCATAGACACACCCCTAAACCTTGTGGACGGACCTTCCCATAGACACACCCCTAAACCTTGTGGACGGCCTTCCCATAGACACACCCCTAAACCTTGTGGACAGACCTTCTCATAGACACACCCCTAAACCTTGTGGACAGACCTTCTCATAGACACACCCCTAAACCTTGTGGACAGACCTTCTCATAGACACACCCCTAAACCTTGTGGACAGACCTTTCCATAGACACACCCCTAAACCTTGTGGACAGACCTTCCCATAGACACACCCCTAAACCTTGTGGATAGACCTTTCCATAGACACACCCCTAAACCTTGTGGACGGACCTTCCCATAGACACACCCCTAAACCTTGTGGACCGCCTTCCCATAGACACACCCCTAAACCTTGTCGACCGCCTTCCCATAGACACACCCCTAAACCTTGTGGACAGACCTTCTCATAGACACACCCCTAAACCTTGTGGACAGACCTTCTCATAGACACACCCCTAAACCTTGTGGACAGACCTTCTCATAGACACACCCCTAAACCTTGTGGACAGACCTTCACATAGACACACCCCTAAACCTTGTGGATAGACCTTTCCATAGACACACCCCTAAACCTTGTGGACAGACCTTCCCATAGACACACCCCTAAATCTTGTGGACGGACCTTTCCATAGACACACCCCTAAACCTTATGGACAGATCTTCCCATAGACGTCACCTTATGACGAAACACGTGGGGGTGTACTTTTGGTAAAATAGTATTTTCACATCTTAGTCAAGCCTCGATCTGAGCCTCGGGCGGCCAATCAGAGTAAAGGATCACCGCTCTGACCTTCTCCCAACTCAAACTGTATAGTAACGATGGATGATTGTACAGTAACTGGGTTTTAAAACAATATATGGCCAAAAACCGATTAATTCTCCATAGAGCGATTTTAGCAAAAAATATATATTACATTTCAATCAATACGGTCCGAGAAAAGTAAACCTCATGCACCAGGTTTCGACCAGCAGGAAGTGTCACAAATTCATTATACGGGGGGGTCACAGAACTGCAATCAACCACAGTGACATCTAGTGGACAATAGCAGTATAACATAAAATGTGCCTCCACAGTACTTACTGTCAAAAACTCATAAAAAATGACTAAAATGATAAGTAGGGATAAAAAAAGTAAATTTAAATCAATATACAGGAAAAAAAAAATTAAATAAGACATCAAACATGTCACAATTCCCTACCTGTGGTCACATTACTGCAATCACCCATAGTGACATCTAGTGGACAAAGTGTATAACGCCATCAAACTACCTACGCTGAATGGGCTTTGTTGCCTGAAGACGCCTAAAAAATAAGTAATATACCAAGTAATAATAAATAAGTAATAGCAATGAGTAATAAATAGACATCAAAGGACAAATAAAGTATAGCACAACATACCAAATAAAGAACATGAAGGAGGAATGGGCATAAGGCGGCGTACACACGGCAGAGAACCTGGACGGGCAGAACACATCGTTCCGCCCGTCGAGGTTCTCTGCCGGCCGTCAGAATCGGCGACCCGCCCGTCGGGAAAGGCGACCAGCCATTCCCCCCCGACCGGGCCGTCGAGCAAATAGAGAGCCTGTCCCACCGTAAGGCAGAGCGACCTGCCTGTGAAAAATCACATACCTTATGTGATGTTGTGCACATGGTGTAGGGGACACGCGCGCGCACGCCGCTGGAGCGCTCCTCCCGCTCTGATTGGACACAGCTTGGGGGCCAATCAGTGAGCTTGCAACAACCATTGGATTTTTTTTTTTTTTAAATACAGTGGAACCTTGGATTGTGAGTAACAAGGCTAACGAGCGTTTCGCAATACGAGCGCCGTATTTCCTAAAATCCTAACTCTGTGTTTTGGTTTGAGGTGGGGGGGGGGGGGCGCTGGAGCAGGACAGAGCCGATCCTAGCTGATTGGCGCCGTTCGGAAATGTTCAGAAGGACTCGGAAAAACACTCCATCCCTGAGCCTTTCCGAGGTCAGCCGGGCTCTCTGGTGCTCCTCTGGCCGCATGTGGTATTGCATGCCATTGAAGTCAATGCGGAACATATGTGAGTGCTTTGGATTACGAGTGTTCTCCTGGAGGTTCCACTGTATCAAAATCCTGTTATGGGTGGGGGCCCTTTAAAAAAAAAAAACATATATAAAAAAAAAAAAAAAAAGGTTGCCACCTATATATATATATATATATATATATATATATATATATATATATATTATATATATATATATATATATAAAATAAAAAAACAAGGGGGGGGGGTTGCCATCTGGGGCCCTGGGGACCCCCGGGCCCCTTACAGGTGTACTGCCTGTACCCCCCTGATGGCCGCCCTGCATGGAGACCTCATCTCTGAAGGCCTCAAGAATAGTGATGAGCGGAATACGCCATATTCGATTTCGCGATATTTCGCGAATATTTCGAAGAATATTCGCGAATATTCGTTAATATCGAATATTCGTGATATTTTATGAAAAAAAAAAATTGCGAACATTTTCGCCAATGCGAATTTTCGCTACTGCGAAATTTCGCGATTTTTTTTTTTATAAAATATCACGAATATTCGATATTTATAAAAAAAAAAAAAAAAAAATTGCGAAATTTCGCTATTGCGAAATTCGCGATTGCGAAATTCACGATTGCGAAATTCGCGATCGCGAAATTGCGATTTTTTTTGCGAAATTTGAAAAATGCGAATATTCGAAATAGGGAATATTCGCCGCGATATTCGAGATATTCGCGAATACTCGAATATGCAATATTCGTAGCGAATATTCGCAATGCGAATATTCGTGAGCAACACTACTCAAGAAATCAGCAGGCCTCAATCCACCTAGACCTGAAATAATGGTTTGAGATGGATTGATCCTTTTTTATAGAAACTAAAAAATTAGGAAAAAAAAAAAGTAAAACTGAAAATGTTTTGGTGAAAATCCAGAAGTGCGACAAAAGAAAATTTGGAAAAAGAAAAGAGTGGCTTGTAGAGTGCTCCCCGTGTGACGTGACCGTTGTCTCTTTTCTAGGCAGAAGTGACCCTCCCTGATACTGAGTGCCTCGGATTCGTCACTTTCCCCTCCAATAACTTCATCACCCACTTGTCCATCATGGACTCCTCAAGGGAGGTCCTTCTCCTAATCCTGGGTCCCAGCCTCAAGATCAGTATCTTCGGGAACATCTCTTTTGAGGTATGAGGTACAAATCCATGTCAGCTTGTGACTCCCGTGATAGACGATTTATCTTCTGTCTTTACACATCCTCATATTACAATACAGTGGAACCTCGGACTACGAGCATGATCCGTTCCAGGAGAACGCTCGTAATCCAAAGCACTCGCATATCAAAGCGAGTTTCCCCATTGAAGTCAATGGAAATCAATATAATTAGTTCCCCATTGAGTTCCATGGCATGCAATACCGCATGCAGGGCCGCCATCAGGAATTATAGGGCCCCTTACACAGCTTCAGGCATGGGCCCCCTGGAGCAGAGAACCTGAAGGGGGGGTGCTGCCGCCTGAAATTGAGAAGCGGGGGGCAAAAAAAAGAAGAAATAAAGAAAAATATATCAAAAAATTAAATAATAATAATAAATATATATATATATATATATATATATATATCCACTTCCATACCAGGCACTTACGCACCTTCCCGCCCAAGCCAATTTTCAGCTTTCAGCACTGTCGCAATTTGAATGACAATTGCGCGGTCATGCTACACTGCACCCAAACAAAATTGGCGTCCTTTTTTCCCCACAAATAGAGCTTTCTTTTGGTGGTATTTGATCACCTCTGCGTTTTTTTTTTTTTGTGCAACAACTAAAAATAGAGCGAAGATTTTGAAAAAAAAATAAAGTTTTTATTTGTTTCTGTTAATTTTTTTGTAAATGAGTATGTTTTCTCTTTCAATTATGGGCACTGATATGGTGGCACTGATGGGCACCGATGAGGTGGCACTGATGGGCACCGATGAGGTAGTTCTGATGGGCACCGATTAGGTAGCACTGATGGGCACTGATAGGCGGCACTGGTATTGGGCACTGATGGGCACTCATGGGCGGCACTGATGGGCACTCATGGGCGGCACTGATGGGCACTCATAGGCAGCACTGGGCACTCATAGGCAGCACAGATGGGCACTCATAGGCGGCACAGGTGGGCACTCATAGGCGGCACAGGTGGGCACTGATAGGCGGCACAGGTGGGCACTGATAGGTGGCACAGGTGGGCACTGGTAGGTGGGCACTGGGCATGGATTGGCACTGTGGGGTGGCACTGACAGACACTGGGGTGGCACTGATGATCACTGAGGGGTGGCACTGATGGATCAATGTTGCCAATCAGTGCCCATGTGTGGGCACTGATTGGCATCATTTTTTTTTACTGCCCCCCTTTTTTTTTTTTGTCATTTTTTTTTTTTTTTTTTGTCATTTTTTTGGGTCATTTTTTTTATTTCCCTGGTGGTCTAGTGTGGCGATCCGAGGGGGGGCTGCGCTGATAAACAATCAGCGCGAACCCCCCCTGTCAGGAGAGCCGCTGATCGGCTCTCCTCTACATGCGTCTGTCAGACGCGAGTGAGGAAGAGCCGTCGGCGGCTCTTCCTGTTTACATCGTGATCAGCCGTGATTGGACACGGCTGATCACGTGGTAACGAGGCTCCGCCGGAGACTCGTTACCGAGATCGGAGGTGCAGGGTGTCAGACTGACACCCCGCATCACCGATCGCCGCGCTGCGCGCCCGCACGGGCGCGTGCGGCATGAAATCGTGCAGGCCGTTTGAGAACGGCCTGTCACGATTTCATAACCACTTCCCGGCCGTAAATCGGCTATTGGCCGGGCGGGAAGTGGATATATATATATATTTTTTATATATAAAAAAATAAATTACAAAAAAAGGGGGGGGGGGTTGCCATCCGGGACCTCTGGGCCCTTTAATAAAAATAAAAAAAATAAACCTCTGGGCCCTTTAATAAAAATAAAAAAAATAAACCTCTGGGCCCTTTAATAAAAAAATAAAAAAATAAACCTCTGGGCTCTTTAACCACTTAAGACCCGGACCAATACGCTGGTAAATGACCCAAGGTGTTTTTGCGATTCGGCACTGCGTCGCTTTAACTGACAATTGCGCGGTCGTGCGACGTGGCTCCCAAACAAAATTTGCGTCCTTTTCTTCCCACAAATAGAGCTTTCTTTTGGTGGTATTTGATCACCTCTGCGATTTTTATTTTTTGCGCTATATACAAAAATAGAGCGACATTTTTGAAAAAAAAACACTATTTTTTACTTTTTGTTAAAAAAAAATCAAATAAACTAAATTTTAGTCAAACATTTAGGCCAAAATTTATTTAGCCACATGTCTTTAGTAAAAAAAAAAATCGCAATAAAAAAAAATAGCTACCTAGCGGGAACAGCGACACTAATACAGCGATCAGAAAAATGATCGCTTAGTGAGGCTGGCAATAGGGAGTGAAAGGGTTAACTAGGGCGGTGATCAGGGGTTAAAACTTTATTAGGGGGGGTGGGGGGGCTATCCTGGACCTAACACTAACTGTTTTTTACAGTGCCTGTCACACTGACACTAAATGCAGTGATTAAATCACTGCATTCAGTGACACTGTGACAGGGGGGTGGGGGGGGCGATCACAAGGGGTTAATATGCCTACAGTGCCTGCCGCCGAGAATGTGTTTTCAGCACGCCAGCATCGCGCTGAATCTCGGCGACAGGCTGCCGATAACTCGCACTCGCTGGAATAGTAAAAGCACATTCCAGCGAGCGCGTCATAGAAGCGACGGGGATCCGACGCGGATTCCCGCCAATTCTACACGTGGGCGGAGTTTGTTATGAATCCTGAAGGAGAAATCCCCGCCGGATTTTTAAAGAAAAATCCGGCATGGGTTCCCCCCTCAGGAGCATAACGGGCCCTTAGGTCTGTTATGGCTTGTAAGGAGACCCCCTACGCCGAAAAAACGGCGTGGGGGTCCCCACCACAATCCATAACAGACCCTATCCAAAGCACGCCGGCCGGCCGGTCAGGAAGGGAGTGGGGGCGAGCGAGCGCCCCCCCCCCCCCTCCTGAGCCGTACCGGGCAGCATGCCCTCAACATGGGGGGTCAGGTGCTCTGGGGCAGGGGGCGCACTGCGGCCCCCCACCCCAGAGCACCCTGTCCCCATGTTGATGAGGACAGGGCCCCTTCCCGACAACCCTGGCCGTTGGTAGTCGGGGTATGCGGGCGGGAGGCTTATCGGAATCTGGAAGCCCCCTTTAATAAGGGGGCCCCAGATACCGGCCCCCCACCCTAAGTGAATGAGTATGGGGTACATTGTACCCCTACCCATTCACCTGCAAATACAAAGTGTAAACACAAATAAAACACACAGGGTATTGAAATATTTTATTAGTTGGCCGCCGGGGGGGGGGGTGTGTATGATCGCTTTTATAAAAGCGCCCCCCTCCGGCGGGCTTCTGTGGGGGGTGGGTGCCGCCGTCTGGTTCTCTTCCGCCGCCGGGGGGCGCTTTGATAAAAGCGCCCACCACCCGGCGGGCTTCTTTCGACGTCTTCTTCGGCGGCGGGGGGGTCTTCTCCCACTCTCCGGGGTCTTCTCCCGCTCTCCCGGGGTCTTCTTCTCCGCTCTCCGGGGGGTCTTCTTCTTCTTCAGGACTCGCCGCCGCTATCTTCGTGTGTTAGCTCAATTACTAGCTGGCGGCGGCCCCCTCTTCTGCGACGTCGGCGTCTTCGTCGTCTTCGTCGTCTTCGTCGTCTTCTTCTTCTTCTTCTGCTGTCCAGATGTTGACGCGACGCATCCTTCCGCTGTTATGCCGGGCGCGCGGCTCGCAGCGAAATATATAGGCCTGTCTTGTGACGTCGCAGTCCCATCATGCTCCGGTAGGTACCACGTGCTACCTACCCACGTGGTACCTACCGGAGCATGATGGGACTGCGACGTCACAAGACAGGCCTATATATTTGGCTGCGAGCCGCGCGCCCGGCATAACAGCGGAAGGATGCGTCGCGTCAACATCTGGACAGCAGAAGAAGAAGAAGAAGAAGACGACGAAGACGACGAAGACGCCGACGTCGCAGAAGAGGGGGCCGCCGCCGCTAGTAATTGAGCTAACACACGAAGATAGCGGCGGCGAGTCCTGAAGAAGAAGAAGACCCCCGGAGAGCGGAGAAGACCCCCGGAGAGCGGGAGAAGACCCCGGAGAGTGGGAGATGACCCCCCCGCCGCCGAAGACGTCGAAAGAAGCCCGCCGGGTGGTGGGCGCTTTTATCAAAGCGCCCCCCGGCGGCGGAAGAGAACCAGACGGCGGCACCCACCCCCCACAGAAGCCCGCCGGAGGGGGCGCTTTTATAAAAGCGATCATACACACCCCCCCCCCGGCGGCCAACTAATAAAATATTTCAATACCCTGTGTGTTTTATTTGTGTTTACACTTTGTATTTGCAGGTGAATGGGTAGGGGTACAATGTACCCCATACTCATTCACTTAGGGTGGGGGGCCGGTATCTGGGGGCCCCCTTATTAAAGGGGGCTTCCAGATTCCGATAAGCCTCCCGCCCGCATACCCCGACTACCAACGGCCAGGGTTGTCGGGAAGGGGCCCTGTCCTCATCAACATGGGGACAGGGTGCTCTGGGGTGGGGGGCCGCAGTGCGCCCCCTGCCCCAGAGCACCTGACCCCCCCATGTTGAGGGCATGCTGCCCGGTACGGCTCAGGAGGGGGGGGGCGCTCGCTCGCCCCCACTCCCTTCCTGACCGGCCGGCCGGCGTGCTTTGGATACGGGTCTGTTATGGATTGTGGGGGGACCCCCACGCCGTTTTTTCGGCGTAGGGGGTCTCCTTACAACCCATAACAGACCTAAGGGCCCGTTATGCTCCTGAGGGGGGAACCCATGCCGGATTTTTCTTTAAAAATCCGGCGGGGATTTCTCCTTCAGGATTCATAACAAACTCCGCCCACGTGTAGAATTGTCGGGAATCCGCGTCGGATTCCCGTCGCTTCTATGGCGGCTTTGTCTCCATCGCGGCAAGCCAGCTCGGCGCTGGCTCCCGCGATGGGGCTCGTAGGTGGTCAATCTCGCCGAGAAAGGGAGCGAGATTGACACAATATCCCAGTCACCTACTGTATGTGAGTGTGTGTCAGTGTTGTGTTGGTGCACACTTACTTGTCATGTCTTCTCTCATCAGCAGCGCTGGGAAACAGCGCTGCCATGAGAGATTACATCATTTCCTCCTTCCTGTGTAAACACAGGAAGAGGAAGTGACAGGCTGGGAGCGCGCTCCCATTGGCTGGGAGCGATCGCAGGGGGGGCGGAAAACACGGACATCCGCCCGCAGATCCCGGATCGCTCCCAGAGGTAGGGGGACCCCCGCACGCCGCGGAGGGGGTCCCGATGGGACCCCCGAACCGCACTCAGGCGGGGACGTAAATTTACGCCCTTGTGCCTGTACGAGCCATGTTGTGGCCGTATATGTGCGTGCGGGGGTCTTTAAGTGGTTAATAAAAAAAAAAAATAAAAAAAAAAAACCTCTGGGCACTTTAATAAAAATAAAAAAAAATAAACCTCTGGCCCTTTAATAAAAAAATAAAAAAATAAACCTCTGGGCTCTTTAATAAAAAAAAAAAAAAAAAAAAAAAAACCTCTGGGCACTTTAATAAAAATAAAAAAAATAAACCTCTGGGCCCTTTAATAAAAATAAAAAAATAAACCTCTAAGGGCAAACAACAACCCGGGCACTTTAATAAAAATAAAAAATAAACAAACAAACCTCTGGGCACTTTAATAAAATTAAAAATAAATAAACCTCTGGGCCCTTTAATAAAAATAAAAAAAATAAACCTCTGGGCACTTTAATAAAAATAAAAAAAATAAACCTCTGGGCCCTTTAATAAAAAAAATAAATAAAAAATAAATAAACCTCTGGGCCCTTTAATAAAAAAATATATAAAATAAACATTCATAAAAAAAGAAAAAAGAAATAAAAAGGGGGGGGGGGGTTGTCATCCAGGGCCCTGGGGATCTCCAGGCCCCTGGGGACCTCTGGACCCTTAAAAAAATAAAATAAATAAAAATTGTCCCTTTGATAAAAGATTTAATAAAAAATATATTATTCTAAATAAAAAATAAATGAAAAATGATTTTTTTTTTTTAAAGGGGGTTGCCATCCGGGCCCCTTACAGGTGTACTGCCTGTACCCCCCTGATGGCAGCCATGACTGGATGCGGCCCGTGGCAGGGGGTGCTGGAGAGCCTTGGAAATGGGCAGAAAGGCCCAAGGACAGCTCAGCTGAACTTGGCAAACCTCGGAAAGACTCCGTTCCCGAGCCTTTCCAAGGTTTGCCGAGGCCAGCTGAGCTGTCCTTGGGCCTTTCCGTGCGCCATCTGGCTGCGACTGGCGTTGTTTGGCTCCGGCGCCCCCCACCTCAGGCCAAACGCGGTATTGCACACCGCTTTGGCCTCAATCCTGCTCATTTTGTGAGACAACACTCGCAAACTGAGTTAGGAATATTTAAAATACACAGCGCTCGTTAACCGCGTTACTTGCAATCCGAGGTTCCACTGTAATTGGGGAAGTTCAATTGGGCTTCAGCTTTCTTGGGGTTTCTGTCTGTGACCTCTCTGTGCTTTTTTCCTGGAAGGTGAAATCTCGGGACGACCAGTATGTGGTGGGGATGATAAGGAGCGAGGGGAACCAGTACACGGTCATATTCCCAATGGACCTGGAGGTGACCATGAAAGCCATGATTATGGCCTCCTGCTTCTACCTGGTGAGGAGGACGCCTCCATTCTTCTCTTTTATGTAACCTGTTGTTGAAGATACTTGGGACTCTCACCACTCCTTATATTGGGGCTTCAATGCAAGAACGGGACAGCAGTATGTGCCAAGTGTATTGTGCCCAGGGCTTTTTTTCAGCAGGAACGTGGGGGGACGCAGTGACGGCACCTCCAGAACTGAATATATATATTTAATGGCAAGGGGTGCTGGTGTGTGCTTGGAGGATCAATTGATGCTGGCAACTGGGGAATCTATTGTTGCTGGGGGTGGGTTTTATGTTGCAGGTGGTCAATAGTTGCTGAGAGGGATCTACTGTTGAGGGAGGGAGGTCTAATGTTGTTGGCTGCTGGAGGGTCTATTGATGCCTGCTACTGGGAATCTATTGTTCCTGGAGGGGATCTATTTTTGCAGGGGGGGTCAATTGTTTATTGGGAGATCTATTTTTGCTGGTGGGGGTGTAATGTAGCTGGTGGTGGGTCTTATGTTGCAGGGGGTCTTTCGTTGCTGAGAGGGATCTACTGTTGAGGGAGGGGGGGTCTAATTTTGCTGCCTGCTAGAGGGTCTATTGATACTTGCTACTGGGGAATCTATTGTTCCTGGAGGGGATCTATTTTTGCAGGAGGGGTCTATTGTTTCTGGGGAGATCTATTGTTGCTGGTGGAGGTGTAATGTAGCTGGTGGTGGGTCTTATGTTTCAGGGGGTCTTTCGTTGCTGAGAGGGATCTACTGTTGAGGGAGGGGGGGTCTAATGTTGTTGGCTGCTGGAGGGTCTATTGATGCTTGCTACTGGGGAATCTATTGTTCCTGGAGGGGATCTATTTTTTCAGGGGGTCTATTGTTTCTGGGGAGATCTATTGTTGCTGGTGGGGGTTTAATGTAGCTGGTGGTGGGTCTTATGTTGCGAGGGGTCTTTCGTTGCTGAGAGGGATCTACTGTTGAGGGAGTGGTCTAATTTTGCTGCCTGCTAGAGGGTCTATTGATACTTGCTACTGGGGAATCTATTGTTCCTGGAGGGGATCTATTTTTGCAGGGCTGTTTATTGTTTCTGGGGAGATCTATTGTTGCTGGTGGGGGTGTGATGTAGCTGGTGGTGGGTCTTATGTTGCAAGGGGTCTTTTGTTGCTGAGAGAGATCTACTGTTGAGGGAGTGGTCTAATTTTGCTGCCTGCTAGAGGGTCTATTGATACTTGCTACTGGGGAATCTATTGTTCCTGGAGGGGCTCTATTTTTGCAGGGCTGTTTATTGTTTCTGGGGAGATCTATTGTTGCTGGTGGGGGTGTGATGTAGCTGGTGGTGGGTCTTATGTTGCAAGGGGTCTTTCGTTGCTGAGAGGGATCTACTGTTGAGGGAGTGGTCTAATTTTGCTGCCTGCTAGGAGGGTCTATTGATACTTGCTACTGGGGAATCTATTGTTCCTGGAGGGGATCTATTTTTGCAGGGCTGTTTATTGTTTCTGGGAGATCTATTGTTGCTGGTGGGGGTGTGATGTAGCGGTGGTGGGTCTTATGTTGCAGGGGGTCTTTCGTTGCTGAGAGGGATCTACTGTTGAGGGAGTGGTCTAATTTTGCTGCCTGCTAGAGGTCTATTGATACTTGCTACTGGGGAATCTATTGTTCCTGGAGGGGATCTATTTTTGCAGGGGGGGCCAATTGTTTCTGGGGAGATCTATTGTTGCTGGTGGGGGAGTAATGTAGCTGGTGGTGGGTCTTTCGTTGCTGAGAGTGATCTACTGTTGAGGGAGTGGTCTAATTGTGCTGCCTGCTGGAGGTCTATTGATGCTGGCTGTTGGGAGTGCATTGTTGCTGGGGTGGATCTATTGTCACTGGGTGTCCATTGATGCCGGATCTATTTTACTGCCTTTCTTGTTATATACAAATTCCATACAGAATACTTGGCACCAAAAAATGATACTTGGTTCCGTATTCTCTAAAAGGGTGGTACTGGGAGGTGGGTAAGGGGGTGGAACCAAGTAACGGTGCTCAGAGGTGGGAATGGGCGGAGCCAAGGAGTGCATGGAAGGGAGGAGTTACTGCACCTATTATTTGAGAAATAAGCCCTGATTATGCGCCGTACACACGATCAGATTTTCCGTCTGAAAAACCTTGGATGGTTTTCCGACGGAATTCCGCCCAAGCTTGTCTTGCAGACACACGGTCACACAAAAGTTCTCTGAACTTTCGACCATGAAGACCGCGGTGATGTACAACGCTACGACGAGCCGTGAAGTTCAATGCTTCAGAGCATGCGTTGAATTGTTTCCGAGCAGTGGCGGTGCGTCCATAGAGGACGCAGGAGCGCCGCCCCCTCTCTCCAGCACCGCCACTGAAATAAAATACATAGATTCATGCATTGCATGAATCTATGTATCATCGCTGCCGCCCACTATTCTGATGGCTGGCCGGATGGTGAGCGCCGGCCATCAGAATAACGGCAGCTGGTTGGCTATGGAAGTGTCTATCTGAGCCGGCGGCTCTGATCTGTAATTGGCTTCCAAATAGTTAGCCTGGGGGCGCATGGGGGGTTGCGTTCCCTGAATAACACCGACAGACATCTCAGCCAATCAGGTTCACTGGTTCTGATTGGCTGAAGCGTCATCGAGGGCAGGAAAAGACATTGAGGGACCGTGGAAGGAGGATGGCTGACCCCAGAAAGGTAAGTGCCGGGCGGGGCATTTTGCAGGGCACAGTGGCTATGATTGATGGGCACAGTGGCTATGATTGATGGGCACAGTGGCTACAATTGATTATTGATGGTCACAGTGGCGACAATTCATTGGACACAGTGGTGACAATTGATGGCACAGTGGTAACAGTTGATGGCACAGAGGTGAAAATGGGCACAGTGTTGACAATTGATGGCACAGTGGATGCGTTTGATGGCATGGCACAGTGGTGACAATTGATGGGCACAGTGGTGGAAATGTGGTCACCCTAGTCTCTGACTATAACAGCTCAAAGACAGCACATACCCGGATTATACTACCGTTCCTGTGAATGGGAGGTTATCTGCAGATGTACGCTACACGTTCTGATATGTGCTGATCAGACACACAGCAGAAACACGAGAGACCCACTTCCGGCCCGCAGTCTCGGGCAAAAGATGGCTTTTTCCCCTTGTGTGCTGGGAACTCTCGGCTCCCAGCACACAGCGGGAGCCAATCGGCGGGCGCAACGCGACTCGCGCATGCGCCGTAGGGGACCGGGCAGTGAAGCCGGAGCGCTTCACTTCCTGGTTCCCTCGCCGTGGATGGAGGGGGGAGCAGCAGGGTGACGAGCGATCGCTCTTCCTCTGCTGCGGACGCCGCTGGACTCCAGGACAGGTAAGTGTCCATATATTAAAAGTCAGCAGCTGCAGGATTTGTAGCCGCTGTCTTTTAATATTTTTTTTTTGAGCGGACATCCACTTTAAATACATCTTCATAAAATTTCCACAACAATTGGCACCCAGAAGATCGTCACATGGCATCCACACAGGCTCAGAATGGCCCACCAGAGGACTGGCGGATCCTCCACTCTCTACAAATACAGTGCCCTTCCTGTAGACCAGTAGACCACACAGGGGGCCCCAGGCAGCCAAAAGAAGGGAACAGGGATGGGAAGGGTGGCGGGGGGCATTTACTGGAACTGATCCCTTTTTGTCTTGCACCCACCGAATGTCAGCGGGGGGGGGGGGTGGGGGGTGGGGAGGAGAGGAGAGGCGGCTTTCAGTGGCTGCAGGAGAAAAGGGGTCCAGTTCCAGTAAACCCCCCCCCCCCCGCTACTTCTCCTGCCCAAGTGCCGGGGGTTTGGTAAGAAAGGATCACAGCCTACCTGTCACCTACCCATGATCGACAGCCAGATCGTGATCTAGGGGTTTCTGACTCCTGCTCTGTCTACTTTCGGAAGCTATATAATGGGTTTTATGTATTCATCAGACCTAAAATACAATTTTAAACATGTGATCAAAAACGGCTCTGGTAGTGAAAGGGTTAACTCTCCGCCAAATAAACAGGTCCAAAGGGTCCATAAGGTGTGTAGAGGGGTGAGAGCTGAACTGGGAAAATTACCAGTTAGTATTGCTGTAAATCTTTGCGCCATTTCTACTACGGAATCCTAATCCTCTCCTAATTCTCTCTTATAGGACTCCATCATTTATGACCAGAAACGGAGCATCACAGACCAACCCAGCAGCAGCTGACCTGTGACCTCTCACACCGTGACCTGTAACCCATTACACCATGACCTGTTACACTCTGACCTGTGACCTGTTACACCGTGACCTGTGACCTATTACACTGTGACATGTTACACTGTGACCCATGACCTGTGACCTGTTACACTGTGACCTGTTACACTGTGACCCATGACCTGTGACCTGTTACACTGTGACCCGTAACCTGTAACATCCTGACTTGTGACCTGTTACACTCTGATCTGTTACACCGTGACCTGTGACCTATTAGAATATGACCTGTGACCTGTAACATCCTGACCTGTTACACCGTGACCTGTGACCTGTTACACTGTGACCTGTTACACCGTGGCCTGTGACCTGTTACACCATGACCTGTGACCTGTAACACCGTGACCTGTTACAGACCGTGGCCTGTGACCTGTTACACTGTGACCTGTGATCTGTTAACACTGTGACCTGTTACACCGTGACCTGTGACCTGTTACACCGTGACCTGTTTACACCATGACCTGTGACCTGTTACACCGTGACCTGTGACCTGTTACACCGTGACCTGTGACCTCTTACACCGTGACCTCTTACACCATGACCTGTTACACCATTATTTGTGACCTGTTACACCATGACTTGTGAAACCCATTACACCATGATCCTTGACCTGTAACATCCTGACCTGTGACCTGTTACACTGTGACCTGTTCTATTGTAATCTGATACACCATGACCTGTTACACTGTGACATGTGACCTGTAACACCGTGACCTGTGACCTGTTACACCATGACCTGTGATCTGTTACACCGTGACCTGTTACATTGTGACCTGTGACCTGTTACACCATGACCTGTGACCTGTTACACCGTGACCTGTTACACCGTGACCTGTGACCTGTTACACCGTGACCTGTTACACCATGACATGTGACCTGTTACACCGTGACCTGTTACACCGTGACCTGTTACACCATGACCTGTGACCTGTTACACCGTGACCTGTTACACCGTGACCTGTTACACCATGACCTGTGACCTGTTACACCGTGACCTGTTACACCGTGACCTGTTACACCATGACATGTGACCTGTTACACCGTGACCTGTTACACCGTGACCTGTTACACCATGACCTGTGACCTGTTACACCGTGACCTGTTACAACCGTGACCTGTTACACCGTGACCTTGTTTTTACACCATGACCTGTGACCTGTTACACCGTGACCTGTTACACCGTGACCTGTTACACCATGACATGTGACCTGTTACACCCGTGACCTGTTACACCGTGACCTGTTACACCATGACCTGTGACCTATTACACTGTGACCTGTTACACCATGACATGTGACCTGTTACACCGTGACCTGTGACCTGTTACACTGTGACCTGTTACACCATGACCTGTGACCTGTTACACTGTGACCTGTTACACCATACTGTGACTGTTACACTGTGACCTGTTTACACCATGACCTGACCTTACACTGTGACCTGTTACACACATGACCTGTGACCTATTACACTGTGACCTGTTACACCATGACCTGTTACACTGTGACCTGTTACACCATGACCTGTGACCTGTTACACTGTGACCTGTGACCTATTACACTGTGACCTGTGACCTGTAACCTGTTACACCATGACCTGTGACCTATTACACCGTGACCTGTGACTTGTTACATTGGGACCTGTTTACCAAAAATCGGGTATAATATTGTGCTTTTTTTTGCATTAAAGTGTATTTTTTTCTTTAAAAAATAAAATAATTAAACTGTTGCACAAATATAGCAAAACCTTAAAAAAAGAAAAAAATCAACTGTCACAATTTTATTATCCATGTCCTCTGCTTTGAGAAAATATATATTTTTGTTCGGGGGGGTGGGGGGGTGGATGAAGATATTTTCTAGCAGAAAAAAAAAAAGCAAATTTTAACATGTGGGGTAAAAAAATTGCCCTGATAGAAAAAGAGTTCATTTATTTATATATATATATATATACACACACACATTTAGGGCCAGCTTCTCAGAGGCGTTACGACGGAGTATCTCAGATACCCCGTCGTAACGCCTTTTTTTTTTGTCCTCGTATCTATGCGCCTGATGCTTAGCATCACTTTTGCATAGATACGCTTCTACATCCGACAAGTGTAAAAGCATTACACTTTCGGATCGTAGGTGTAATGACAACTCCGGCCACTAGTGGCCTTTACGTTGTTTTTTCATTTGCATATGCAAATGAAGTAAAAAAGTAACGCCGATTCTCGATCGCTTTTACGCCGCCCCCGACGTCGCGTACGTCGTTTTCGTTCGCGTAAGGTTACCCCAGCTTCTATGTGGAGTAATCTTACGAGGTCCCGTCGGATGCCGTCGTGTCCCGTCGGATGCCATGTTAAGTATGGCCTCGGGACCCGCGTCGTGGTTGTGCGTCGTTTACGTCGTTTGCGTACGTCGATTCTCAATGGGGCTGGCGTACGTTGCGATTACGTCGTTTACAGTTGAGAAAATGTGACGTCCTTTTGGAGCATGCGCACTGGGCTTTTTCCCCGGCCGGCGCATGCGCAGTTCGTTCGCCGCGGGGGCGCGCTTAATTTAAATACAAGCCGCCCCATTTGAATTGCGCGGGTTTAAGCTTGGCGATTTACGAGACGCCGCGAAAACTACAGAGCAAGTGCTTTGAGAATAAATCACTTGCTCTAGTACGCAGCGGCGGCGTAGTGTAAATGGCTTACGCTACGCCGCCGAATATATATGAGAATCTGGCCCTTAGTTCCTGATCTCTGCGGTTCTACATTCCATGTGATCTGTGTAGATCTGTTGGATAAACATGAATCTGCCTCCCCCTGGTGGTGTCCATTTGTCATGACGTCTCTTTGTTGGATATGGCAGATCTCGGTCTGTACAATCAGATACACAGGATCAGATCTCTCCTAGAGGACAATCCAGAGATTCAGGCCGGGTTCACACACTTATGTGAATTGGAATGAGAGTTTCCATCCAAGCATCCAATTTGCATGACAGGAGAGTGTGATTGGCTCTCAGTGTAGCCGGTTCACACACCTCCTCCGGGGCAGCCGCTGTCCACATTGAAAAAGGGGTCCTGTGCGTCTTCTGGTTCCGATTCAGGGAAATATTTGGACCCTGTTGTGAATCGGAGAACAGGGACGACCGGGCTCCATGCTGTGAACGGAGCCGTATTCTATGGATTTTCTCCTCTCACCTCATCAGGTAATTGCAGAACAGACGCCGATTGCAGCGAGTTGTATCCAGGGCCGATCCTAGGCAGGGTGTGCGGGGTGCTCAGCACCCAGGCGCCTCAGAGGTGGGGCACCAAAGCTCCAAAGTGCTCCCCTCCCTCCTCCTTGTCCAGAGGCGGAGCGCATGTAGCGGGTGCTGCGGTTCCCCACCCCGCTTGCTCTCTCCGTTGGCAACTGACAGCGCATACCTCCCGCTGTCCCCGGATTCCGGGTTGGGTACCACAGTGGAGCCTAGTACCGGAACACGTGCCGGCACTAGGCTCCACTAATTAATTCTGTCTGGTGTGCAGGGAGCAGTCTCCTGTCTGCCCCGCCCCCTCTGTGTGTGTCGGCTCTTCTCCCATAGGCAGTGTGATAGGAGGTATCTGGGTTGGCCGGAGCTGCTGCCAATCACCCCGTGCACTCCCAGAAATGCTTTCCGAGTGCCACCCTCCAAGTAACCAAAGATGCCATGTATGCCCCGCCCCCTGTAATGTGCTTCTGCTCCCAGCGCGCCCGAGCTACAGGGATCTATTGGACAAGTACTGATCTATGGGGACACCTGATGTGGGGGGCTCTGATGGGGGACAGCTGCTGTGGGACACCTGCTGCTGTGTGTGGGGGGGCTCTGATGGGGGACACCTGCTGCTGTGTGGGGGGGGGGCTCTAATGGGGGACACCTGCTGTGGGGGGCTCTGATGGGGGACACCTGCTGTGGGAGGCTCTGATGGGGAACACCTGCTGGGAGGCTCTGATGGGGGACACCTGCTGTGGGAGGCTCTGATGGGGAACACCTGCTGGGGGAGGCTCTGATGGGGGACTCCTGCTGGGAGGCTCTGATTGGGGACACTTGCTGGGAGGCTCTGATGTGGGACACCTGCTGTGGGGTGCTCTGATGGGGACACCTGCTGTGGGGGCTCTGATGGGGGACACCTGCTGTGGGGGGCTCTGATGTGGGACACCTGCTGTGGGGTGCTCTGATGTGGGACACCTGCTGTGGGGGGCTCTGATGTGGGACACCTGCTGTGGGGTGCTCTGATGGGGACACCTGCTGTGGGGGCTCTGATGGGGGACACCTGATGTGGGAGGCTCTAATGGGGACACCTGCTGTACGGGAGGCTCTGATGGGGGACACCTGCTGTGGGGGGCTCTGATGGGGGACACCTGCTGTGGGGGGGCTCTGATGGGGGACACCTGCTGTAGGAGGCTCTGATGGTGGACACCTGCTGGGAGGCTCTGATGGGGGACACTTGCTGGGAGGCTCTGATGGGGGACACCTGCTGGGAGGCTCTGATTGGGGACACCTGCTGGGAGGCTCTAATTGGGGACACCTTCTGGGAGGCGTTGATGGGGGACACCTGCTGTGGGGGGCTCTGATGGGGACACCTGCTGGGGGAGCTCTGATGGGGACACCTGATGTGGGGGGCTCTGATGTGGGACACCTGCTGTGGGGGGCTCTGATGGGGGACACCTGATGTGGGGGGCTCTAATGGGGACACCTGCTGTGGGAGGCTCTGATGGGGGACACCTGCTGTGGGGGGGATCTGATGGGGGACACCTGCTGTAGGGGGCTCTGATGGGGGACACCTGATGTGGGGGGCTCTAATGGGGACATCTGCTGTGGGAGGCTCTGATGTGGGACACCTGCTGTGGGGGGCTCTGATGGGGGACACCTGCTGTGGGGGGCTCTGATGGGGGACACCTGCTGTGGGGGGCTCTAATGGGGGACACCTGCTGGGGGGCTCTGATAGGGGACACCTGCTGTGAGGGGCTCTGATGGGGAACATCTGCTGTGGGGGGGGGCTCTGATGGGGACACCTGCTGGGGGGACTCTGATGGGGGACACCTGCTGTGAGGGCTCTGATGGGGAACATCTGCTGTGGGGGGATCTGATGGGGGACACCTGCTGTGGGGGGCTCTGATGGGGGACACCTGATGTGGGGGGCTCTGATGGGGGACACCTGATGTGGGGGGCTCTGATGGGGGACACCTGCTGTGGGGGGCTCTGATGGGGACACCTGCTGTGGGGGACTCTGATAGGGGACACTAATGAAGACTTCTTAGGGGAGCAGTTTTGTGTTTGAGTCGTAGCCATAGAAACATGTGTAAAGGGGAGGAGTTAGTAAGATGACCACGCCCATGTGGGGGCGCCAGAAATATTTCTGCACACAGGCGTCTGTGACCCTAGGATCGGCCCTGGGTGTATCTTTCTGTTATATACCGCAGAGGACAGAACAAGCATGACCATTGCAGAGCGAATAAATATATACAGGAGACACTTCACGTCCTGATCTCACACCATTCCTACAATATACATCTTCTCCAGGGATACATGAAATTATTCAAATACATTTCCTATCCGCCAAGTCAACCCAACGCGTTTCAACTTATATAACGTCTTCATCAGTGGATAAGGAAGTGGAAGCAATCAAAGAAATGAACCTGACTGGATGTCCAGACTGACAGGTAATGGCTCAGTGGTGTTGACCACACGGGTCTCAGCCCAACCCAGACCTCAAGCCCCACAGAAGACAAATGGCTATCAAGGAGAAGGCAACAGAGGCGGCTCGCTCGCATTCACTAATGGAAGAGCCAGTGGCGTCCATGCTGTTAACCCATTCTGGATGGCTTTATAGGAGATTGCTTTTGCTGTGGTTGTCTACACATATATTTTGTGACTCTTCCATTCAGTAGCGGTGCGTCCATAGAGGGCGCAGGAGCGCCGCCCCCTCTCTCTCCTGCACCACCACTGAATACAATGCATTGCATGAATCTATGTATTGTCTGTGCCGCCCACTATTCAGATGGCCGGCCCCCTGGCGAGCGCCGGCCATCTGAATAACGGCAGCTGGTTGGCTGTGGAAGTGTATTAGAGCCAGCGGCTCTGATAGGCTTTCCGATTATAGCCTGAGGGCTGTAATGGGCTTCCTAATAGTTAGCCTGGGGATGCGTTCCCTGGCTAACATTGACAGGCGTCTCAGCCAGACATCGAGGGACGGTGGAAGCAGGATGGCTGATCCTCAGAAAGGTAAGTGCTGGTCGGGGGGGGGGGGGCTTATTTCTGGGGCACAGTGGCATTTAACAGGGCACAGTGGTGACAATTAATGGCACAGTGGCTGCATTTGATGGCATGGCATGGCACAGTAGTAAAAACTGATGGGCACAGTGGCGACAATTAATGGCATGTCACAGTGGTGACAATTGATGGGCACAGTGGTTGCATTTGATGGCACAGTGGCGACAATTGATGGGATGGCACATTTGCGACAATTGATGGCACAGTGGCTACAATCGATGGCATAGTGGCCACAATTGATGACATGGCACAGTGGTGACAATTGATGGGCACAGTGGTTGTATTTGATGGGCACAGTGGCGACAACTGATGGCATAGTGGTGACAATTGATGGCATGGCACAGTGGCGACAATTGATAGCACAGTGGCTACAATTAATGGCATGGCACAGTGGTGACAATTGATGGGCACAGTGGCGACAATTGATGGCACAGTGGTTGCATTTGATGGCATGGCACAGTGGTAAAAACTGATGGGCACAGTGGCGACAATTGATGGTATGGCACAGTGGTGGCAATTGATGGGCACAGTGGTTGCATTTGATGGGCACAGTGGCGACAATTGATGGCATGGCACAGTGGCGACAATTGATGGGCACAGTGGTGACAATTGATGGCACAGTGGTTGCATTTGATGGCATGGCATGACACAGTGGTGAAAACTGATGGGCACAGTGGCGACAATTGATGGGATGGCACAGTGGTGACAACTGATGGGCACAGTGGTGAAAACTGATGGGCACAGTGGCGACAATTGATGGGCACAGTGGTTGCATTTGATGACATGGCATGACACAGTGGTGAAAACTGATGGGCACAGTGGCTACAATTGATGGGCACAGTGGTTGCATTTGATGGCATGGCATGACACAGTGGTGATAAATGATGGCACAGTGGCTGCGTTTTCTGGTCACAGTGAGGATGTAATTGTTTCTTTTGCGCCCCCCAGTGCACCAGCCGCCACTGCTTCCATTAGTGAATGCGAGCAAGTCGCCTCTGTTGCCCTCTCCTTGATAGCCATTGATCTTCTGTGGGGCTTGAGGTCTGGGTTGGGCTGAGACCCGTGTGGTCTACACCACCAGTGTCGGTCTGGACATCACGTCACGTTCATTTCTTTGGTGGCTTCCACTTCCTTATCCACTGATGAAGACGCTATATAAGTTGAAACGCGTTGGTTGACTTGGTGGATAGGCAATCTATGTTAATAATTTCATATATCCCTTTCAGTAGATGTATATTGTACGGATGGTATACGATCAGGACGTGAAGTGATGGACGCCTGAGGTCGTTGCTTTGTACCAGGGGGTCTCAAACTGATGGCCCTCCAGCTGTTGCAGAACTACAAATCCCATCATGCCTCTGCCTGTGGGAGTCATGCTGGTAACTGTCAGCCTTGCAATGCCTCATGGGACTTGTAGATTTGCAACAGCTGGAGAGACACCCGTTTGAGACCCCTGATAGAACCACCCGTGATCCCAACTGCAGAAATCCACCGCCGGACCTAATGAACCAAATGATCCTCTGTAGAACCTTTGATCCTCTGTAGTCTGGGAATTCAGGGGGGTGCAGCTTCCCTTCTTACACCATGAAGGTGTCGGTGTACCGGGTGCCCTAATTTATACATTTTCACCCCATCTCTGGCATTTTTGCTCGGGATGAATTGCTTGAAGCCCAGCCTGCCAGTAAAGTGACTCGTCGGTAAAGTTTAATGTACTAAAGTTTATTGTCTGCACTGATGGAGGGGGGGTCTTCACTCTGCAATGAGGTGGGTCTGCAGTGATGGAGGGGGGTCTGCACTCTGCAATGAGGGGGGTCTGCAGTGATGGAGGGGGGTCTGCACTCTGCAATGAGGGGGGTCTGCAGTGATGGAGGGGGGGGTCTGCACTCTGCAATAAGGTGGGTGTGCAGTGATGGAGGGGGGTCTGCACTCTGCAATGAGGGGGGTCTGCAGTGATGGAGGGGGTCTGCAGTGATGGAGGGGGTCTGCACTCTGCAATGAGAGGGGTCTGCAGTGATGGAGGGGGGTCTGCACTCTGCAATGAGGGGGGTCTGCAGTGATGGAGGGGGGTCTGCACTCTGCAATGGGAGGGGTCTGCAGTGATGGAGGGGGGTCTGCACTCTGCAATGAGGGGGGTCTGCAGTGATGGAGGGGGGTCTGCACTCTGCAATGAGAGGGGTCTACAGTGATGGAGGGGGTCTTCACTCTGAAATGAGGGGGGTCTGCAGTGATAGAGGGGGGTCTGCACTCTGCAATGAGAGGGATCTGCAGTGATGGAGGGGTCTGCACTTATGGAGGGGGGTTTGCATTGAGGGGGGTCTGCACTGATAGAGGGGGGTGTTCTGCACTGAGCGGGTCTGCACTGATGGACTGCACTCTGCACTGTGGGTGGTCTGCTCTGATGGAGGGGGTATTCTGCACTCTGGGGGTTCAGCACCGATGGAGGGGGGTCTGCACTGATGGAGGGGGTCTTATTTTTTAATTCAAAAAAGTGTATTTTTTTCCCCAGAAAAGTGCGCTTGTAGGACCGCCGCGTGCGCAAATACGGTGTGACAGAAAGTATTGCAACGACCGCCATTTTATTCTCTAGGGTGTTAGAATAAAAATAAATATAATGTTTGGGGGTTCTAAGTAATTTTCTATCACAAAAAATGATTTTATGTTGTAAACACAGAGGGCTAGATTCACGTAGACCGACGACGGCGTATCTACAGATACGCCGTCGTGAGTCTGAATGGCCGCCGTCGTTTACGACGGCGCCCGATTCAAAGGATCAGATACGCCGGGATTGAGCTAAGATACCACCGGCGTAAGTCTATTTCGCTGTCGTATCTTAGTTGCATATTTACGCTGGCCGCTAGGTGGCGCTTCTGTCGATTTACGCGTCTAATATGTAAATGAGCTAGATACGCCGATTCGCGAACGTACACCCGGCCGTCGCAGGTAAAAATACGCCGTTTACGTAAGGCGTTTTCAGGCGTAGCGATAAACCACCAAAAAGATGGCGGAGCCAACGTTAAGTATGGACGTCGGGACCGCGTAGAATTTTTCAAATTTGACGTCGTTTGCGTAACTCGTCCGTGAATGGGGCTGGCCGTAAATTACGCTCACGTCGTTTTCAATGACTAGTTGCGACGTGATTCGGAGCATGCCCACTGGGATACTTCCACGGCCGGCGCATGCGCAGTTCGTTCGGCGCCTCATTTACGTGGGGTCGACGTTAATTTAAATACAACACGCCCCCCTACCTGCCCTATTTGAATTACGCGGGGATACGCCGGCCAATTTACGCCACGCCGCCGCAACTTACGGAGCAAGTGCTTTGTGAATGCGCCACTTGCCTGTAAAAGTTGCGGAGGCGTAGCGTAAATACTATACGCTACGCCACGCACAAACTTACGCTCTCCATCCTGAATCTAGCCCAGAGTCTTAAAAAATAGGCTCGGCCCTTAAGTGGTTAATTAACGGGTTCCCGACCGCCGCACAAACATTTACGTCGACGGACTGGCATGGCTGCGTAAATTGGCGTATATATATATGTCCCCTTTAATTTGCGAGCCGCGTGGTTGCGCGCCAGCCGCCGGTATGCTCACGACCCTCTTGCGAGCTCCGTGACCGCGCCCACGATGTCTGCCGGTGTCCCACGATCGCGTCACGGAGCTGAAGAACGGGGGGATGCCTGTGTATACGCAACATCTCCTCATCCTTCCCCTGACTTGTCACTGATCGATTGCTCCCTCTCATCGGGAAGAGCGATCAGTGGCATGTCACAGCAAGCCACGCCCCCTTAGGCTGGATTCACACCTAGGCGTTAGCGATTTTGGGCGTATTTGGGCGACAAAACGCGCCGTTTTTAAAATCCTGCTTTTTGTATAGCCATTGCCGGCTATGCGGAACGCCAAAGCCGCCCGATACGCGTGTCGGAAAAGGGTCCGGGACTTTTTTTTTTAAATCGGCGTACGGCGTTCGGCGTTAGGAGATGTGAACGCTCTCCATAGACAATAATGCAAATTTGATGGTACGGCGTATTGTAGCGTCGCGCTTCAGGCGACAAAACGCCTAGGTGTGAATGGAGCCTAACAGTTAGAATCACTCCCTAGGTCACACTTAACCCCTTCAGCGCCCCCTACATGTTAACCCCGTCACTGTCAGTGTCATTTTCACAGTAATCCAGTGCATTTTTATAGCACCGATCGCTGTAAAAATGACAATGGTCCCAAAAATGTGTCAAAATTGTCCGAAGTGTCGCAGTCATGAAAAAAAAAAATCGCTAGGAAAAAAATAAAATAATAAAAATGCCATAAAACTATCCCCTATTTTGTAGACGCTATAACGTTTGCGCAAACCAACCGATAAACGCTTATTGCGATTTTCTTTTTTACCAAAAATATGTAGAAGAATACGTATTGCCCTAAACTGAGCAAACATTTTTTTTTAAATATTTTTGGGGATAATTATTATAGAAAAAAGTTAAAAATATTGAATTTTTTTTTTAAATTGTCGCTCTATTTTTGTTTATAGCGCAAATAAATAAAAACCTCAAATACCACCAAAAGAAAACGAAATTTGTGGGGAAAAAAGGACGCCAATTTTGTTTGGGAGCCACGTCGCACGACCGCGCAATTGTCAGTTAAAGCGACGCAGTGCCGAATGGCTAAAAGTGGCCCGGTCTTTGGCCAGCGAAATGGGTCGGGGGGTGAAGTGGTTAAAAGTGTATTTATTCCAAAAAAAAAAAAATGTGTTTGAGAAAACCGCTGCGCAAATACAGCGCGATATAAAAGATTGCAATGATCGCCAATTTATTCTCCAGGGTCTCTGCTAAAAAAAAAAAGAAAAAAGAAGTTTGTTTCTAGTTGTGATATTTTGTTTCCTCCTCGGTCACTATAAAGTGTTACATTGTGTTTGTTGCACAGATGATGTTCTGTATGGGAAGTGTACGCAGTCTCCTCCACATTCTGGGAGGATCCCAGGGATCTCAGCCTAGCCGCAGTCACTATTTGGAGATAAAAGGTGGAGATTTCCTGAACAACGCTCCGTCTCTGTACATTGTCCGGGATTCGTTCACGCCGACTGATGGGTCCACTTTATATATATATATAATATATTATATATATACCATTTAAAAAAAATGGGGGGGTTGCTATCCGGGGCCCTGGGGATCTCTTGGCCCTTTAATAATAATAATAATAATAATAATTATATATATATATATATATATATATATATATATATATATATAAAATAAATAAAAGAAATAAAAATATATAATATATATAAAATATATTTATTTTTTTATAAAAAAAGGGGGTTGTCACCTGGGGACCCCCAGACCCCTAAAAAAAAAATGGCCCTTTAATAAAAAAAATAAAATAAAAATATATTAAAAAAATATATATATTTTTTTTATAAAAAAAAAAAAGGGGGGTTGCCATCCAGGGCCCTGGGGACCTTCGGACCTCTAAAAAAAAAAAAGTCCCTTTAACCACTTAAGGACCCCCGCACGCACATATACGGCCACAGAATGGCACGTACAGGCACAAGGGCGTAAATTTACGTCCCCGCCTAAGTGCGGTTCGGGGGTCCCATCGGGACCCCCTCCGCGGCGTGCGGGGGTCCCCCTGGCTCCGGGAGCGATCCGGGATCTGGGGGCGGATGTCGGCGAATACCCGCCCCCCCGCGATCGCTCCCAGCCAATGGGAGCGCGCTCTCAACCTGTCACTTCCTCCTCCTGTGTTTACACAGGAAGGAGGAAATGATGTCACCTCTCATCGCAGCGCTGTTTCCCAGCGCTGCTGATGAGAGAAGACACCACAAGTAAGTGTGCACCAACACAACACTGACACACACTCACATAGGCATATTAACCCCTTGTGATCGCCCCCCCCACCCCCCTGTCACAGTGTCACTGAATGCAGTGATTTAATCACTGCATTTAGTGTCAGTGTGACAGGCAGTGTAAAAAACAGTTAGTGTTAGGTTCAGGATAGCCCCCCCCACCCCCCCTAATAAAGTTTTAACCCCCTGATCACCGCCCTAGTTAACCCTTTCACTCCCTATTGCCAGCGTCACTAAGCGATCATTTTTCTGATCGCTGTATTAGTGTCGCTGTTCCCGCTAGGTAGCTATTTTTTTTTATTGCGATTTTTTTTTTTTACTAAAGACATGTGGCTAAATAAATTTTGGCCTAAATGTTTGACTAAAATTTAGTTTATTTGAGTAAAAAATTGTGTTTTTTTTTACAGAATTTTCAGTCGTTTTTCATTTATAGCGCAAAAAATAAAAAATCGCAGAGAGTGATCAAATACCACCAAAAGAAAGCTCTATTTGTGGGAAAAAAAGGACAAAAATTTTGTTTGGGTAGCCATGTCGCACGACGAGCAATTGTCATTAAACTGTGCGAGCACCGAAAGCTGAAAATTGGTCGGTTGGAAGGCATTTAGTGTTTAAGTGCCCAGGGTCAAGTGGTTATATATATAAAAATATATGATTTTTTTTTTTTTTTTAATAAAAAATCAATAAAAAGAAGTGGTTGCCATCTGGGGCCCTGGGGGGGCCTCTGGGCCCCTTACAGATGTACTGCCTGTACCCCCCTGATGGCGGCCCTGGGTCCATAAAACAGACGGACATTGGACGTCCTCCTCCGCTCTTCATGTTTCTATTTTCCTCCCCTCGCTCCTTATCCCTCCACAGCCCAGAAAACTGGCCGGGGGCCAAAATTCCGCCCCTCCGATAAACACGCAGCAGAGTTAACCCCCCGGTGACCGCCCAGGACACCGTTCCAAAATAATAAGAAGGAATATAACTGTCACACTGACGTCTCTTCACCGCAGATCAGATCGGCGACCGATCGATGTCATAGTCCCGACATTCCGTCCTGGAGGACTCTTATAAGAGGCGGAGCCCCTCCATCTTTATTCCCCCCTCCTCCTTCCTCCAAATCTCCGACCACACCCACCGCTGGGGGAAGGGCGTGTCACCGATCGGCACCGACGCTCCGAGTCCCCGGACTGCAGGTAATAATAACACGGCTCTGCACAGCGACCAATCAGCTTCCAGGTTTTATCATCAAAGCTTCACCGATCAACAGATCGTCACTTAAAGTGTCTGACAACACGTGGCTCCGCCTTTCTACCCCATTGGTCGTTAAATATGTATATATATATATATATATTTAAAGCACCCCATCCCTCCATGCTTGCACAGCTGGGGGAGGGGGGGCTGTGTAAAATTCTGGTGGGGGCTGGATGGGGGCTCGGTAATATGTAGGGGGGCTGTGTAATGTAATGGGGGTAACCGAGTGCAGGGTGCTGTGTAATGTAAAGGGGTCCAGAGGTGCAGGGTGCTGTGTAATGTAAAGGGGCCAGAGGTACGGGGGCTGTGTAGTGTAAAGGGGGCCAGATGTGCAGGGTGTTGTGTAATGTAAAGGGGTCCAGAGGTGCAGGGTGCTGTGTAATGTAAAGGGGTCCAGAGGTGCAGGGTGCTGTGTAATGTAAAGGGGTCCAGAGGTGCGGGGGGCTGTGTAATGTAAAGGGGTCCAGAGGTGCAGGGTGCTGTGTAATGTAAAGGGGTCCAGAGGTGCAGGGTGTGTGTAATGTAAAGGGGGCCAGAGGTGCAGGGTGCTGTGTAATGTAAAGGGGTCCAGAGGTGCAGGGTGCTGTGTAATGTAAAGGGGTCCAGAGGGTGCAGGGGGCTGTGTAATGTAAAGGGGTCCAGAGGTGCAGGGTGCTGTGTAATGTAAAGGGGTCCAGAGGTTGCAGTGGTGCTGTGTAATGTAAAGGGGGCAGTGGTGCAGGGTGCTGTGTAATGTAAAAGGGCCCCCAGAGGTGCAGGGTGCTGTGTAATGTAAAGGGGCTCAGAGGTGCAGGGTGCTGTGTAATGTAAAGGGGTCCAGAGGTGCAGGGGTGCAGTGTAATGTAAAGGGGTCCAGAGGTGCGGGGGGCTGTGTAATGTAAAGGGGTCCAGAGGTGCAGGGTGCTGTGTAATGTAAAGGGGTCCAGATGTGCAGGGTTCTGTGTAATGTAAAGGGGTCCAGAGGTGCAGGGTGCTGTGTAATGTAAAGGGAACCAGAGGTGCAGGGGGCTGTGTAATGTAAAGGGGCCCAGAGGTGCAGGGTGCTGTGTAATGTAAAGGGGTCAGAGGTGCAGGGTGCTGTGTAATGTAAAGGGGTCCAGATGTGCAGGGTTCTGTGTGTAATGTAAAGGGGTCCAGAGGTGCAGGGTGTTGTGTGTAATGTAAAGGGAACCAGAGGTGCAGGGGGCTGTGTAATGTAAAGGGGCCCAGAGGTGCAGGGTGCTGTGTAATGTAAAGGGGTCAGAGGTGCAGGGTGCTGTGTAATGTAAAGGGGTCCAGATGTGCAGGGTTCTGTGTAATGTAAAGGGGTCCAGAGGTGCAGGGTGCTGTGTAATGTAAAGGGAACCAGAGGTGCAGGGGGCTGTGTAATGTAAAGGGGTCCAGAGGTGCAGGGTGCTGTGTAATGTAAAGGGGTCAGAGGTGCAGGGTGCTGTGTAATGTAAAGGGGTCCAGAGGTGCAGGGTTCTGTGTAATGTAAAGGGGTCCAGAGGTGCAGGGTGCTGTGTAATGTAAAGGGAACCAGAGGTGCAGGGGGCTGTGTAATGTAAAGGGGTCCAGAGGTGCAGGGTGCTGTGTAATGTAAAGGGAACCAGAGGTGCAGGGTGCTGTGTAATGTAAAGGGGGCCAGAGGTGCAGGGTGCTGTGTAATTTAAAGGGGCCCAGAGGTGCAGGGTGCTGTGTAATGTAAAGGGGGCCAGAGGTGCAGGGTGCTGTGTAATGTAAAGGGGCCCAGAGGTGCAGGGTGCTGTGTAATGTAAAGGGGCCCAGAGGTGCAGGGGGCTGTGTAATGTAAAGGGGTCCAGAGGTGCAGGGTGCTGTGTAATGTAAAGGGGTCAGAGGTGCAGGGTGCTGTGTAATGTAAAGGGGTCCAGATGTGCAGGGTTCTGTGTAATGTAAAGGGGTCAGAGGTGCAGGGTGCTGTGTAATGTAAAGGGAACCAGAGGTGCAGGGGGCTGTGTAATGTAAAGGGGTCAGAGGTGCAGGGTGCTGTGTAATGTAAAGGGGGTCAAGAGGTGCAGGGTTTGTGTAATGTAAAGGGGTCCAGAGGTGCAGGGTGCTGTGTAATGTAAAGGGAACCAGAGGTGCAGGGGGCTGTGTAATGTAAAGGGGCCCAGAGGTGCAGGGTGCTGTGTAATGTAAAGGGGTCAGAGGTGCAGGGTGCTGTGTAATGTAAAGGGGTCCAGAGGTGCAGGGTGCTGTGTAATGTAAAGGGGCCCAGAGGTGCAGGGTGCTGTGTAATGTAAAGGGGTCAGAGGTGCAGGGTGCTGTGTAATGTAAAGGGGTCCAGATGTGCAGGGTTCTGTGTAATGTAAAGGGGTCCAGAGGTGCAGGGTGCTGTGTAATGTAAAGGGGTCCAGAGGTGCAGGGTGCTGTGTAATGTAAAGGGGTCAGAGGTGCAGGGTGCTGTGTAATGTAAAGGGGTCCAGAGGTGCAGGGTTCTGTGTAATGTAAAGGGGTCCAGAGGTGCAGGGTGCTGTGTAATGTAAAGGGAACCAGGAGTGGTGCAGGGGGCTGTGTAATGTAAAGGGGTCCAGAGGTGCAGGGTGCTGTGTAATGTAAAGGGAAACCAGAGGTGCAGGGTGCTGTGTAATGTAAAGGGGGCCAGAGGTGCAGGGTGCTGTGTGTAATTTAAAGGGGCCCAGAGGTGCAGGGGTGCTGTGTAATGTAAAGGGGGCCAGAGGTGCAGGGTGCTGTGTAATGTAAAGGGGCCAGAGGTGCAGGGTTCTGTGTAATGTAAAGGGGCCCAGAGGTGCAGGGGGTGTGTAATGTAAAGGGGTCCAGAGGTGCAGGGTGCTGTGTAATGTAAGGGGGTCAGAGGTGCAGGGTGCTGTGTAATGTAAAGGGGTCCCAGATGTGCAGGGTGCTGTGTAATGTAAAGGGGCCCAGAGGTGCAGGGTGCTGTGTAATGTAAAGGGAACCAGGGTTGCAGGGGGGCTGTGTAATGTAAAGGGGCCCAGAGGTGCAGGGTGCTGTGTAATGTAAAGGGGTCAGAGGTGCAGGGTGCTGTGTAATGTAAAGGGGTCCAGCTGTGCAGGGTTCTGTGTAATGTAAAGGGGTCCAGAGGTGCAGGGTGCTGTGTAATGTAAAGGGAACCAGAGGTGCAGGGGGCTGTGTAATGTAAAGGGGTCAGAGGTGCAGGGTGCTGTGTAATGTAAAGGGGTCCAGAGGTGCAGGGTTCTGTGTAATGTAAAGGGGCCCAGAGGTGCAGGGTGCTGTGTAATGTAAAGGGGCCAGAGGTGAGGGTGCTGTGTAATGTTAAAGGGGTCAGAGGTGTGTGCAGGGTGCTGTGTAATGTAAAGGGGAACCAGAGGTGCAGGGGGCTGTGTAATGTAAAGGGTCCAGAGGTGCAGGGTGCTGTGTAATGTAAAGGGGTCCAGAGGTGCAGGGTGCTGTGTAATGTAACCACTTGCTGTGCTAATGTAAAGGGAACCAGAGGGTAGGGTGCTGTGTGTAATTTAACCCCACTGTGCTTACTGGGCACATACACCCCCCTCCTGCCCAGGTGTTGTAATTTCAGCTCCAGGGGCACTGCGTCGCTTTAACTGACAATTGCGCGGTCGTGCGACGTGGCTCCCAAACAAAATTGACGTCCTGTGTTTCCCCCCCCCCCACAAATAGAGATTTCTTTTGTAATGTGGTATTTGATCGCCTGTGCGTAATGTTTTTTATTTTTTGCAGGGTGCTAGAAACAAAAAAGAGCGACAATTTTGAAGAAAAATACTGTGTAATGGCCCAGATTCACATACAATTAGATTCGTAATGTAGAGTATCTGTGTAAGAAATACTCTACGCCGCCGTTTTTTACCTGGCTCTACGTGGAATCCCGGTAGATTTTGTCCAGTGTAAGTAAACTACGGCGGCGTAGTGTATTTCTCCCGGCGCAAGCCATCTACGCGAGAAGTAGGAGTAGGGGGCGTGAAGCATTTAAAATAGGCGTGTTCCCGCGGCGATCGAACTGCGCATGCTCCGTTCAGAAATTTCCGCCGTGCATTGTGCAAAATCACGTTGTTGCGTCATTTTTTTTTTGAGTAGCGTCATTTACGGACATACCTATTCCCGAACGAGTTACGTAAAAAAAAAAAAAAAAATAATGTAATTCTTTTTTTATAATTCGACGCGGGAACGACGGCCATACTTAACATGGGTTACGCACCTTTAGACCAGCAAAAAGCTCCTCTAACATTACGTAGCAAAAAAATGACGTAGGCGATTGCGAAGGACGCTCGTATCTTCGTGGATCGGCGTAAAAAGTCATTTGCATATCCCGACGCTGAAAATGACGCAAACTCCTCCCAGCGGCCGCAAAAATAACGCAGCGTAGATCCGAAGGCTTACGAAGACGTAAGCCTCTCGGATCGAAAGCCCGAAGCCGCCGTATCATGGTTTGAGGATTCACACTAGTGATACGGCGCGCGGAATTTGAAATTACTCCTGTCTAACACCAGTTACACCAGGCGTAATCGCTCTCTGAATCTGGGCCAATGTGTTTTACTTGTTGCTATAATAAATATCCCAATTAAAAAAACAAAAAACACATTTTTTTTCTCAGTTTAGGGCGATACGTATTCTTCTACATATTTTTGGTAAAAAAAAGTTATAGCGCTTACAAAATAGGGGGGACAGAATTATTATTTTTTATTATTTTTTTTTTTTTACTAGAAATGTCGGCGATCTGCGATTTTTATTGGTACTGCGACGTTATGGCGGACACATCGGACACTTTTGACACATTTTTGGCGCCATTCACATTTATACTGCGATCAGTGCTAGAAATATGCACTAATTACAGTATAAATGTGACTGGCATTGAAGGGGTTAACACTAGGGGGTGAGGAAGGGGTTAAATGTGTATCCTGGGTGTGTTCTAACTGTGGGGGGGGGGGGGGGAGGGGGGGGTGACCGATCTGTGTCCCTATGTAGGAAGGAACACAGATCGGGCTCCTCCTCTCCAGAGACAGTACGCTGTCTCTGTGTAAAACGGCAATGAGAGATGATCTATGAGATCATCTCTCGTTCGCCGCACAGATCGCATCGCAAACGGCCACTCTGACTGGCCGTTCGCCACGATCTGTGATTGGCCGTGTCCAAGGGACACAAACAACACAGGGCTTCCCCGCAGCGCGCTCTACAGCGCGCGCTGGGAACGCCCAAAGGGCGGCCGTCAAAAAGACGGCATGTTGGACATTCAGACATGCGCTGTTGCCGTTATTCGACGATAGCGCGGGTCTGAAGTAGTTAAAGGGGCCCAGTGGTGCAGGGTGCTGTGTAATGTAAAGGGGGCCAGAGGTGCAGGGTGCTGTGTAATGTAAAGGGGGCCAGAGGTGCAGGGTGCTGTGTAATGTAAAGGGGGCCAGAGGTGCAGGGTGCTGTGTAATGTAAAGGGGCCCAGAGATGCAGGGTGCTGTGTAATGTAAAGGGGTGCAGGGTGCTGTGTAATGTAAAGGGGTCCAGTGATGCAGGGTGCTGTGTAATGTAAAGGGGCCCAGAGGTGCAGGGTGCTGTGTAATGTAAAGGGGTCCAGTAGTGCAGGGTGCTGTGTAATGTAAAGGGGTCCAGTAGTGCAGGGTGCTGTGTAATGTAAAGGGGCCCAGAGGTGCAGGGTGCTGTGTAATGTAAAGGGGCCCAGAGGTGCAGGGTGCTGTGTAATGTAAAGGGGTCCAGAGGTGCAGGGTGCTGCGTAATGTAAAGGGGCCCAGTGATGCAGGGTGCTGTGTAATGTAAAGGGGTCCAGAGGTGCAGGGTGCTGTGTAATGTAAAGGGGCCCAGAGGTGCAGGGTGCTGCGTAATGTAAAGGGGCCCAGAGGTGCAGGGGGCTGTGTAATGTAAAGGGGTCCAGTGATGCAGGGTGCTGTGTAATGTAAAGGGGCCCAGAGGTGCAGGGTGCTGTGTAATGTAAAGGGGTCCAGTGATGCAGGGTGCTGTGTAATGTAAAGGGGTCCAGAGGTGCAGGGTGCTGTGTAATGTAAAGGGGACCAGTGATGCAGGGTGCTGTGTAATGTAAAGGGGCCCAGAGGTGCAGGGTGCTGTGTGCAGGGTGCTGTGTAATGTAAAGGGGTCCAGTGATGCAGGGTGCTGTGTAATGTAAAGGGGTCCAGAGGTGCAGGGTGCTGTGTAATGTAAAGGGGCCCAGAGGTGCAGGGTGCTGTGTAATGTAAAGGGGCCCAGAGGTGCAGGGTGCTGTGTAATGTAAAGGGGCCCAGTGATGCAGGGTGCTGTGAAATGTAAAGGGGCCCAGAGGTGCAGGGTGCTGTGTAATGTAAAGGGGTCCAGTGGTGCAGGATGCTGTGTAATGTAAAGGGGTCCAGTGATGCGGGGTGCTGTGTAATGTAAAGGGGTCCAGAGGTGCAGGGTGCTGTGTAATGTAAAGGGGCCCAGAGGTGCAGGGTGCTGTGTAATGTAAAGGGGTCCAGTGGTGCAGGATGCTGTGTAATGTAAAGGGGGCCAGAAGTACGGGGGCCGTGTAATGTAAAGGGGGGTCAGAGGTGCAGGGTGCTGTGTAATGTAAAGGGGTCCAGAGGTGCGGGTGCTGTGTAATGTAAAGGGGTGCAGGGTGCTGTGTAATGTAAAGGGGTCCAGTGATGCAGGGTGCTGTGTAATGTAAAGGGGCCCAGAGGTGCAGGGTGCTGTGTAATGTAAAGGGGTCCAGTAGTGCATGGTGCTGTGTAATGTAAAGGGGTCCAGTAGTGCAGGGTGCTGTGTAATGTAAAGGGGCCCAGAGGTGCAGGGTGCTGTGTAATGTAAAGGGGCCCAGAGGTGCAGGGTGCTGTGTAATGTAAAGGGGTCCAGAGGTGCAGGGTGCTGTGTAATGTAAAGGGGCCCAGAGGTGCAGGGTGCTGCATAATGTAAAGGGGCCCAGTGATGCAGGGTGCTGTGTAATGTAAAGGGGTCCAGTGATGCAGGGTGCTGTGTAATGTAAAGGGGCCCAGAGGTGCAGGGTGCTGCGTAATGTAAAGGGGCCCAGAGGTGCAGGGGGCTGTGTAATGTAAAGGGGTCCAGTGATGCAGGGTGCTGTGTAATGTAAAGGGGCCCAGAGGTGCAGGGTGCTGTGTAATGTAAAGGGGTCCAGTGATGCAGGGTGCTGTGTAATGTAAAGGGGCCCAGAGGTGCAGGGTGCTGTGTAATGTAAAGGGGTCCAGAGGTGCAGGGTGCTGTGTAATGTAAAGGGGCCCAGAGGTGCAGGGTGCTGTGTAATGTCAAGGGGCCCAGAGGTGCAGGGTGCTGTGTAATGTAAAGGGGCCCAGTGATGCCGGGTGCTGTGTAATGTAAAGGGGCCCAGAGGTGCAGGGTGCTGTGTAATGTAAAGGGGTCCAGTGGTGCAGGATGCTGTGTAATGTAAAGGGGCCAGAAGTGCAGGGTGCTGTGTAATGTAAAGGGGTCAGTGGTGCAGTGATGCAGAAGTGCAGGGTGCTGTGTAATGTAAAGGGGTCCAGAGGTGCATGGGTGCTGTGTAATGTAAAGGGGCCCAGAGGTGCAGGGTGCTGTGTAATGTAAAGGGGCCCAGAGGTGCAGGGTGCTGTGTAATGTAAAGGGGTCCAGTGGTGCAGGATGCTGTGTAATGTAAAGGGGCCAGAAGTACGGGGGCCGTGTAATGTAAAGGGGGGTCAGAGGTGCAGGGTGCTGTGTAATGTAAAGGGGTCCAGAGGTGCAGGGTGCTGTGTAATGTAAAGGGGCCCAGAGGTGCAGGGTGCTGTGTAATGTAAAGGGGTCCAGTGGTGCAGGATGCTGTGTAATGTAAAGGGGGGTCAGAGGTGTGGGGGTGCTGTGTAATGTAAAGGGGTCCAGAGGTGCAGGGTGCTGTGTAATGTAAAGGGGTCCAGTGGTGCAGGGTGCTGTGTAATGTAAAGGGGTCCAGAGGTGCAGGGTGCTGTGTAATGTAAAGGGGTCCAGTGGTGCAGGGTGCTGTGTAATGTCAAGGGGCCCAGAGGTGCAGGGTGCTGTGTAATGTCAAGGGGCCCAGAGGTGCAGGGTGCTGTGTAATGTAAAGGGGCCCAGTGATGCCGGGTGCTGTGTAATGTAAAGGGGCCCAGAGGTGCAGGGTGCTGTGTAATGTAAAGGGGTCCAGTGATGCAGGGTGCTGTGTAATGTAAAGGGGCCAGAAGTGCAGGGTGCTGTGTAATGTAAAGGGGTCCAGTGATGCGGGGTGCTGTGTAATGTAAAGGGGCCCAGAGGTGCAGGGTGCTGTGTAATGTAAAGGGGCCCAGAGGTGCAGGGTGCTGTGTAATGTAAAGGGGTCCAGTAGTGCAGGGTGCTGTGTAATGTAAAGGGGCCCAGAGGTGCAGGGTGCTGTGTAATGTAAAGGGGTCCAGTAGTGCAGGGTGCTGTGTAATGTAAAGGGGCCCAGAGGTGCAGGGTGCTGTGTAATGTAAAGGGGCCCAGAGGTGCAGGGTGCTGTGTAATGTAAAGGGGTCCAGAGGTGCAGGGTGCTGTGTAATGTAAAGGGGCCCAGTGATGCAGGGTGCTGCGTAATGTAAAGGGGCCCAGTGATGCAGGGTGCTGTGTAATGTAAAGGGGTCCAGTGATGCAGGGTGCTGTGTAATGTAAAGGGGTCCAGAGGTGCAGGGTGCTGTGTAATGTAAAGGGGCCAGAAGTAGGGGCCGTCCAGAGGTGCAGGGGGCGTCCAGAGGTGCCTGTGTAATGTAAAGGGTGGTCAGAGGTGCAGGGGGCTGTGTAATGTAAAGGGGTCCAGTAGTGCAGGGTGCTGTGTAATGTAAAGGGGCCCAGAGGTGCAGGGTGCTGTGTAATGTAAAGGGGCCCAGAGGTGCAGGGTGCTGTGTAATGTAAAGGGGCCCAGAGGTGCAGGGTGCTGTGTAATGTAAAGGGGCCCAGTGATGCAGGGTGCTGCGTAATGTAAAGGGGTCCAGTGATGCAGGGTGCTGTGTAATGTAAAGGGGTCCAGTGATGCAGGGTGCTGTGTAATGTAAAGGGGTCCAGAGGTGCAGGGTGCTGTGTAATGTAAAGGGGCCAGAAGTACGGGGGCCGTGTAATGTAAAGGGGGGTCAGAGGTGCAGGGGGCTGTGTCATGTAAATGTAATAATTAGGGCTGTTACTGATCAAAATTTTTGTGTTCGATTAATCGCTTTATTTTTTAATCGATTAATCGACTAATTTCGATTAATTATAACGCACATACAGACCCAACTACTTTTAGCTGATCTCCTTGCAGGCCGATTCCCAGTGCAGCTCCAACCACTGGGAAAATGGATATCAGGATACAAAAAACACACAAGGCAGCGCTCGATGGGAAGAGCATAAAAACTTTTATAGTCTTCAAGTAGGTAACCAAATAAATATTGCACTGGAGATAAAATTGATGTAGCTACATAAACTGTAAAAGTGTTGCGAGTAATACCAAACGGTACCTAAAGCAGTCATAAAAACATGTAGCCAAGTAGGATACTGGTATACAAATGTGTACAACGATACTACTGCTGAATCCAGATGAGGAGAAGTTAACATCAGTCCATCGGCATGTAGATGTCCCATGAAGGGAACTATCACAACTCCCAGTGGATGGTTGTAGAATCCCAGGGTGATAGAGGGAAGTGATAGAGGGAAGTGTAACAGCCCTTGCGTGTGGCAGATAGTAAGGTCACGCCGGCTTGCAGATATGAAGGCACAGCTAAGGAGCCCTTCAGATGGACACGGCAAGCCCCGCCGGTGTCCGTGACGTCACTGGATCTCCGACGGAACTTCCTGAAGGCCCGGAAGCCCGCGGAGAGGTGAGTACCAATCAAATGAATTTTGATCGATCAAAAAAATTAAAGATTAATCTATTAATTAAAAGTTATTAATGTAATAGAGCTCCTTTGGGATGCGGGAAATTGATTGGACAGTGATGTGCAACCGACCAATCTGCAGTGTTGTATCTATGCCACCAAGAATGAAGGCAAAAGGGGGTCCAACTCGGTCCTAGGAATGTGGACCTAATAAGGTGTCCAGTGAGTGTATATATACAGTATTCACAATAATGGCCTAATAACTCCTCCTACTACTTAACGTGGCTCCTCCTACCACTACATGACCCTCCCTATTGTGCTGTATGGTATATATACTGTGCTGGGGGTCCCTTAATACGCGGAGTAACCACTCTCTCTTTTTCTTTCATTTTTACAGACAGACCCATTGCTTGACCCACCATGTCCTCCCTAGGTAATATACCATTTGTATGTCGGGTTTGTGTGTCCCCTCCTGACCCTGGGTGACTTGTCTTTGGGTCGCCCCTGGGTGACTTGTCTATGTTTCGCCCCTGGGTGACTTGTCTTTGGGTCGCCCCTGGGTGACTTGTCTATGTTTCGCCCCTGGGTGACTTGTCTTTGGGACGCCCCTGGGTGACTTGTCTTTGGGTCGCCCCTGGGTGACTTGTCTATGGGTCGCCCCTGGGTGACTTGTCTTTGGGTCGCCCCTGGGTGACTTGTCTATGGGTCGCCCCTGGGTGACTTGTCTTTGGGTCGCCCCTGGGTGACTTGTCTTTGGGTCGCCCCTGGGTGACTTGTCTTTGGGTTGCCCCTGGGTGACTTGTCTTTGGGTCGCCCCTGGGTGACTTGTCTTTGGGACGCCCCTGGGTGACTTGTCTTTAGGTTGCCTCTGGGTGACTTGTGTTTGGGTTTTCCCTGGGTGACTTGTCTTTGGGTCGCCCCTGGGTGACTTGTCTTTGGGACGCCCCTGGGTGACTTGTCTATGGGTCGCCCCTGGGTGACTTGTCTATGGGTCACCCCTGGGTGACTTGTCTATGGGTCGCCCCTGGGTGACTTGTCTATGGGTCGCCCCTGGGTGACTTGTCTTTGTCTGACTTGTCTTTGGGTCGCCCCTGGGTGACTTGTCTATGTTTTCGCCCCTGGGTGACTTGTCTATGTTGGGTCGCCCCTGGGTGACTTGTCTTTGGGTCGCCCCTGGGTGACTTGTCTTTGGGTCGCCCCTGGGTGACTTGTCTGGGGGACCCCCTGGGTGACTTGTCTTGGGTCGCCCCTGGGTGACTTGTCTTTGGGTCGCCCCTGGGTGACTTGGGTCGCCCCTGGGTTTGGGTTGCCCCTGGGTGACTTGTCTTTGGGTCGCCCCTGGGTGACTTGTCTTTGGGACGCCCCTGGGTGACTTGTCTTTGGGTCGCCCCTGGGTGACTTGTCTTTGGGTCGCCCCTGGGTGACTTGTCTATGGGTCGCCCCTGGGTGACTTGTCTATGTTTCGCCCCTGGGTGACTTGTCTTTGGGTCGCCCCTGGGTGACTTGTCTTTGGGTCGCCCCTGGGTGACTTGTCTTTTGGGTCGCCCCTGGGTGACTTGTCTATGGGTCGCCCCTGGGTGACTTGTCTATGGGTCGCCCCTGGGTGACTTGTCTTTGGGTTGCCCCTGGGTGACTTGTCTTTGGGTCGCCCCTGGGTGACTTGTCTTTGGGACGCCCCTGGGTGACTTGTCTTTAGGTTGCCCCTGGGTGACTTGTGTTTGGGTTTTCCCTGGGTGACTTGTCTTGGGTCGCCCCTGGGTGACTTGTCTATGGGTCGCCCCTGGGTGACTTGTCTTTGGGTTGCCCCTGGGTGACTTGTCTTTGGGTCGCCCCTGGGTGACTTGTCTTTGGGACGCCCCTGGGTGACTTGTCTTTAGGTTGCCCCTGGGTGACTTGTGTTTGGGTTTTCCCTGGGTGACTTGTCTTTGGGACGCCCCTGGGTGACTTGTCTTTAGGTTGCCCCTGGGTGACTTGTGTTTGGGTTTTCCCTGGGTGACTTGTCTTTGGGACGCCCCTGGGTGACTTGTCTTTAGGTTGCCCCTGGGTGACTTGTGTTTGGGTTTTCCCTGGGTGACTTGTCTATGGGTCGCCCCTGGGTGACTTGTCTTTGGGTTGCCCCTGGGTGACTCGTTTTTGGGACGCCCCTTGGTGACTCGTCTTTGGGGGGCCCCTTGGTGACTCGTCTTTGGGGGGCCCCTTGGTGACTCGTCTTTGGCGGGCCCTTTGGTGACTCGTCTTTGGGGGGCCCCTTGGTGACTCGTCTTTGGGGGGCCCCTTGGTGACTCGTCTTTGGGGGGCCCTTTGGTGACTTTTCTGTGGGAGACTATTTTATGACTCTTCTGTGGGGGCCTTTTGTGACTTTTCTGAGGGGATCCCTTTTGGCGACTCTTCTGTGGGGGATCCATTGGTCTCTCTTCTGTGGGGGGCTTTGGTTTTTCTTCTGTGGGAGGCCATTTGGTGACTCTTTTGTGGGGGATCCTTTGGTGATTTTTTTGTGGGAGGCCCTTTGGTGACTCTTCTGTGGAGGCTTTTTGTGATTCTTCTGAGGGGAGTCCTTTGATTCTTTTGTGGGGGATTAATTGGTGACTTTTCTGTGGGAGGCCCTTCGGTGACTCCCCGCTGGGCCTTTTGGTTACTTTCCTGTGGGGGCTTTGAGTACTCTTATGTGAGACTGTGAGAGCTCTTTGGTGACTGTTTTGGGAGGGATCCACTGGTCACTCTTCTGTGGGAGGCCATTTGGAGACTTTTCTTTGGGGGGGGCCCTTGGTGACTCGTCTTTCGGACTACCTTTGGCGACTCTTCTGTGGGAGACTATTTGATGACTCTTCTGTGGAGGCCTTTAGTGACTTTTCTGAGGGGAGGTCTTTGGTCCCTCTTCTGTGGGGGGGGGGGGGGGGGGCTTTGTTTTTTTTTTTTTCTGTGGGAGGCCCTTTGGTGACACTTCTGTGGAGGTTTTTTGTGATTCTTCTGAGGGGAGTCCTTTGATGATTCTTTTGTGGGATATACATTGGTCACTTTTCTGTGTGTGTGTGTGTGTGTGTGTGTGGGGGGGGGGGGGGTGGTCACTTTTCTGTGGGAGGCCATTTGGAGACTTTTCTTTGGGGGGGGGGGGGCCTTGGTAACTCGACTTTGGGACGCCCATTGGTGACATTTCTGTGGGAGACTATTTGATGACTTTTCTGTGGAGGCCTTTGGTGACTTTTCTGAGGGGAGCTCTTTTGTGACTCTTCTTTGGGGGATCCATTGGTCTCTCTTCTGTGGGGGGGGCTTTGTTTTTTTTCTGTGGGAGGCCCTTTGGTGACACTTCTGTGGAGACTTTTTGTGGTTCTTCTGAGAGGAGTCCTCTGATTCTTTTGTGGGGGATTTATTGGTGACTTTTCTGTGGGAGGCCCTTCGGTGACTCCCCGCTGGGCCTTTTGGTTACTTTTCTGTTGGGGGGCTTTGATTACTCTTATGTGGGACTGTGGGAGCTCTTTGGTGACTGTTTTGGGGGGGGGGATGCATTGGTCACTCTTCTGTGGGAGGCCATTTGGAGACTTTTCTTTGGAGGGAACCCTTGGTAAATCGTCTTTGGGACGCCTCTTGGTGACATTTCTGTGGGAGACTATTTTATGAATCTTCTGTGGAGGCCTTTAGTGACTTTTCTGAGAGGAGCTCTTTGGTGACTCTTATGTGGGGTTCCATTGGTCACTCTTCTGTGGGGGGCATTTGGTGATTCTTCTGTGGAGGCCATTTGGAGACTTTTCTTTGGAGGGGCCCCTTGGTGACTCGTCTTTGGGACGCCCCTTGGTGACATTTCTGTGGGAGACTATTTTATGAATCTTCTGTGGAGGCCTTTAGTGACTTTTCTGAGAGGAGCTCTTTGGTGACTCTTATGTGGGGGGTCCATTGGTCACTCTTCTGTGGGGGGCATTTGGTGATTCTTCTGTGGAGGCCATTTGGAGACTTTTCTTTGGAGGGGCCCCTTGGTGACTCGTCTTTGGGACGCCCCTTGGTGACATTTCTGTGGGAGACTATTTTATGAATCTTCTGTGGAGGCCTTTAGTGACTTTTCTGAGGGGAGCTCTTTGGTGACTCTTCTGTGGGGGGTCCATTGGTCACTCTTCTGTGGGGGGGGCTTTGGTTTTTCTTCTGTGGGAGGCCCTTTGCTGACTCTTTTGTGGGAGATTGTTTGAAAAAACTGTGTGAGGCCCTTTGGTGACTCTTCTGTGGAGGCTTTTTGTTATTCTTCTGAAGGGAGTCTGTGGCGGAGTACAATATTAAACTACACGATCTCCGCTGGTAACCAGGGTAAATCCACAGTCAGCATTGAAAAGTAAGGCAATGTCCCAAATCTCCCCAGTAACCGGACAACACACAGCTCTGAGAGTCAACTGACTTTTTATTCACAGGCTTCCATATTTATAGAATTCCCCATGCAAGGGGTTTCCAAACAGCCAAATAGATTTAACAGGGGTAATACAGGGAGGACCAGATGGGGAACTTAACATTTTGGATAATTCTCCCATCAGGCATTGCTGCACGAGGGAAAAGTCGGTTGATAGCTGGGGTCTGGGGTTATGTGTTGTGGGAGTTCGGTTTAAAACTGCCGAACACCGATTGGGCAACATAAAACTAAGTACTTGAATGCTAGTGGCTTACGGCTGCCAGCATACCAATTACTATGCCCACATAAGACCCAGCAGAATACATAGCATATAATACAGACAACCCCCCGACATGTAACGTCCAGCGTTCTAGAAGTGGCTAGGTTTGCCACAGAGTCCTTTCGTGATTCTTTTGTGGGGGATTAATTGGTCACTTTTCTGTTGTGGGGGGGCTTTGGTAAATCTACTGGGGTGTCCCTTTGGTGACATTTCTGTGGAAGGCCCTTCAGTGACTCCACGCTGGGCCCTTTGGTTACTTTTCTGTTGGGGGGCTTTGATGACTCTTCTGTGGGAGACTCTTTGGTGACTTTCTATGGAGGCCTTTTGGCACTCTTCTGAAGACAAGCCCTTTGTCACTGTTAATAAAGACTTTCTTTGAAAAGCCAATTTATTATTTTAGCTCTGTGTATCATTTCCTGAGTCTGTCATAATATAAAAAATAAAAAGGTTGTTTTCTGAAAGGACAAAATATGTTTTTCAGCTCTTTGTAGAACTTCTGCCAAGAGGTTTTCTTCTCTTCTTCCTAATGAGCATTTTCAGAAGGGGGAACAGCAATGTCGGCCTCTAAGTGACTCTTAGGTCAGTAGAAGGGGATCCAAAGCCAAATCTTGCTCAGAGGCAGGCAGTAAGCATCTAAAGCTTCATACAGAGCCATGACAAATGGGCAGAACTGGACTAGAAGTCAGTGACCGGTGGGACTTGGACAGATCCAGATGAAATGTTTCCAAAGTGCAGGGGGGGGGGGGGGAGAGTTATAATTAGAGTCCATATTTCACTTTAGATCCACGTCAACCAAAATCCTGCCACCAGAGATAATTACAACACAATAGGCACAATAGGAAAGTCCTTTGGTGACTCTTCTGTGGGGGGCCATTGCTGACTCTTCTGTCAGGACCTTTGGTGACTCTTCTGTAGTGGGCCCGTTGCTGACTCTTCTGTTTGGAGCAATTGGTGACTCTTCTGTTTGGGGCCATTGGTGACTCTTCTGTTTGGGGAACGTTGCTGACTCTTTTGTCTGGGCTTTTGGTGACTATTCTGTAAGGGGCTTATTAGGGACTATTCAGAAGAGCTCCTTTGGTGACTCATCTGTAGGGGGGGCCCATTTGTCACTGTTTTGTAGAGGGGGCCCTTTGGTGACTCTTCTGTGGGATGCACTTTGGTGAATTTTCTGTGGGAGGGGCTTTGATGACTTGTCAGTGTGGGTCTTTGGTGATTCTTCTTGTTGAAAGGTCTTTTTGTGATTCTTCTGTAGGGGCCCTTTGGAAACTCCTCTGTGGGGGATCCTTTGGTGACTTTGCTGTAGATGCTCTTTGGTACTCATATGTATGGGGGGTGATTGATTCCTAGTTTTTTTTTTTCCAGTTACCAGTCTGGCTGCTGTGTTCTGAACAACTTGTAGACGTGGAAGTTGGTATTTGGGAAGTCCTAGGTAGAGGGAGTTTGCGTTGTCGAGTCGGGAATTGATGATTGTTGCAACTACTGCTGCTGTGTCTCCTTCTGGGATGAAGGGGATGAGTCTTCGCAACAGGCAAAGAAGGTGGTGAGATCCGCTGACTACTGATCCTATTTGTGCGTCCATTGCCATGTCTGAGTCAAAGATGACTGCGAGGCTTTTGACTTTAGTGCTGGTTAACTTCCAAGCGGATGTCCGAGGGTAGACCGTTCCATAGCCGGGGTCCTTGGACTGTGAATTTACCATATGATACCCCACATGATACTATATATATATATGATACCCCACAAACAGACTATATCTCTCCTTATTGCAGGTCCTGACTATGAGGCATCTAAACCCCTCCAGGAGGACCCGCCCAGTTACAATGTCATCGCACCATTCGCTCCTCCAGATTCCTATCCACCAACTGCACCCAGTCCAGAGATTATGGGTATACAGTCAGGTCTAGAGCTTCTACTCCAGGTAACTTGACTACCAACTAATTCTTACCACCAGTATCTCCCATTATCTAACCATCAATGACCTTTGTCCACCCTCCTGTGTTTGTCTACCCATTGACCTGAAACCTTTGTCTGCTGTCATAATGCCTGTTACCTTCTGATAATAAGCCCGTCAGTCTGTCACTAATGGAAGGATCCCTAAACATTGAACATGGAGTGGCCATTCACCAGTCTGCCATTGTTGGTAAGGTCCCTAAATGTTGGACATGGGGTGTTCAATCATCAGTCTGTCCGTGTTGGGAAGGTCCCTAACTGTTGGACATGGGGAGACCAATTATCAGTCTGTCATTGTTGGGAAGATCCCCAAATATTGGACACAGGGTGTCCTCATTGGGAAGATCCCTAAATATTGAACGTAGGGTGACAATTCACCAGTCTGTCATTGTTAGGAAGGTCTCCAAATATTGGATATGCATTCACCAGCATGTCAACGTTGGGAAGATCCATAAATATTGGACACAGGGTGACCATTCATCAATCTGTAATTAATGAGAAGGTCCCTAAATGTTAGACATAGTGTGACCTTTCATCAGTGTGACATTGTTGGGACGATTCTGAAATATTGAACATGGCATGAGCATTCTCCAGTCTGTCGTCTTTGGGAGGATTCCTAAATATTAGACATGGTGTGACAATTCACCAGTCTGTTATTAATGGCAACGTCCCTGAATATTGGATATGGGGTGACTATTTACCAGTCTGTCATTGTGAGAAAGATCCCTAAATGGTGGACATAAGGTGACCATGCACTAGTCTATCTTTAATGGGAAGATCCATAAATATTGGACATAGGGTGACCATTCACTAGTCTCTCATCTTTGGGGACTCCTAAATATTGGACATGGGGTGACCATTCACTGGTCTATCATCTTTGGGAGGATTCCTAAATATTGGACATGGGGTGACCATTCACTGGTCTATCATCTTTTGGAGGATTCCTAAATATTGGACATGGGGTGACCATTCACTAGTCTATCATCTTTGGGGGGATTCCTAAGTATTGGACATGGGGTGACTATTCACTGGTCTATCATCTTTGGGGGGGATTCCTAAATATTGGACATGGGGTGACCATTCGCTAGTCTATCGTTAATGGGAAGATCCATAAACATTGGTCATGGGGTGACCATTCACTAGTGTATCATCTTTGGGGGGATTCCTAAATATTGGACATGGGGTGACCATTCACTAGTCTCTCATCTTTGGGAGGATTCCTAAATATTTGACATGGGGTGACCATTCACTGGTCTATCATCTTTGGGGGGATTCCTGAATATTGGACATGGTGTGACCATTCACTAGTCTCTCATCTTGGGGGGGATTCCTAAATATTGGACATGGGGTGACCATTCACTAGTCTATCATCTTTGGGGGGATTCCTAAATATTGGACATGGGGTGACCATTCACTAGTCTATCATCTTTGGGGGGATTCCTAAATATTGGACATGGTGTGACCATTCACTAGTCTCTCATCTTTGGGGACTCCTAAATATTGGACATGGGGTGACCATTTACCAGTTTGTCATTGTTGGGAAGATTCCTAAATATTGGATATGGGGTGACCATTCACCAGTCTGCCTTTAATGAGAAGATCCCTAATTATTGGGCACGGGGTGACCATTCAGCAGTCTGCCATTGTTGGGAAAATCCCTAAATATTGGACATGGGGGAAGATCCCTAAATATTGGACAGGGGGTACCATTTACCAGTCTGTCTTTAATTTGAAGATCCATAAATATTGGGCATGGGGTGACCATTCACCAGATGTGCAGACTGAGTTTAGAAAGAACTATGATTTTTCTTATGTGTAAAATGATTGTAACGGGTTACGTCAGCCGAAACAACCATCCTACCTACCCATGAACATTACATATGTCGTATGACCTGGCTCTCCAGTTGGTGATGGCATGTAGGGAGAGCATTCGGGTCATTGGACGGGAACCCATTATCCCCATTTTGTTGATATTATGATCAATGTTATGTGTTGCGTGTTGTTCTTTCCGTCTCTCTTTGTCAGTCCACGTTCCACCCATGTCACGTTGATGAATGGTATTTCTGGAAAATATCATCAGCTAATACTAGAATTTTTTGTTTCAGATTAACCAGTTAACTGTCCGGGAAAAATGTAAGAAAATTCCCTTATTTTATCCAACAGAATTCTCATTCATCTGTTCAATGTTCACCCTGAGCAGCCATTTTCAACCACTATTCTGTGGAACCCTGAGCTTCCTCCAGAAGTTACCAGGGGTTCCATGCAAGGTCCAACTCCACATGGCAGAGTCAACTGTGTGACATTAATTTAGCTTGTTGGTAAGGGGGGCATCTCTCCCACTGATCACCAATGTAAGGCATTCTTCTCACTGATCACCAATGTAAGGGACATTCTTCTCACTGATCACCAATGTAAGGAACATTCTTCCCAGATCACCATTCTTCTCACTGATCACCAATGTAAGGACATTCTTCTCACTGATCACATTCTTCTCACTGATCACCAATGTAAGGAACATTCTTCCCACATTCTTCTCACTGATCACCAATTAAGGGACATTCTTCCACTGATCACCAATGTAAGGACATTCTTCTCACTGATCACATTAAGGGACTTCTTCTCACTGATCACCAATGTAAGGGACATTCTTCTCACTGATCACCAATGTAAGGGACATTCTTCTCACTGATCACCAATGTAAGGGACATTCTTCTCACTGATCACCAATGTAAGGGACATTCTTCTCACTGATCACCAATGTAAGGGACATTCTTCTCACTGATCACCAATGTAAGGACATTCTTCTCACTGATCACCAATGTAAGGGACATTCTTCTCACTGATCACCAATGTAAGGGACATTCTTCTCACTGATCACCAATGTAAGGGACATTCTTCTCACTGATCACCAATGTAAGGGACATTCTTCTCACTGATCACAATGTAAGGGACATTCTTCTCATGTCACCAAGTAAGGACATTCTTCTCACTGATCACCAATGTAAGGGACATTCTTCTCACTGATCACCAATGTAAGGGACATTCTTCTCACTGATCACAATGTAAGGGACATTCTTCTCACTGATCACCAATGTAAGGGACATTCTTCTCACTGATCACAATGTAAGGGACATTCTTCTCATGTCACCAAGTAAGGACATTCTTCTCACTGATCACCAATGTAAGGGACATTCTTCTCACTGATCACCAATGTAAGGGACATTCTTCTCACTGATCACCAATGTAAGGGACATTCTTCTCACTGATCACCAATGTAAGGACATTCTTCTCACTGATCACCAATGTAAGGGACATTCTTCTCACTGATCACCAATGTAAGGGACATTCTTCTCACTGATCACCAATGTAAGGGACATTCTTCTCACTGATCACCAATGTAAGGAACATTCTTCTCACTGATCACCAATGTAAGGGACATTCTTCTCACTGATCACCAATGTAAGGGACATTCTTCTCACTGATCACCAATGTAAGGAGCATTCTTCTCACTGATCACCAATGTAAGGGACATTCTTCTCACTGATCACCAATGTAAGGACATTCTTCTCACTGATCACCATGTAAGGGACATTCTTCTCACTGATCACCAATGTAAGGGACATTCTTCTCACTGATCACCAATGTAAGGGACATTCTTCTCACTGATCACCAATGTAAGGGACATTCTTCTCACTGATCACCAATGTAAGGGACATTCTTCTCAGGATCACCAATGTAAGGGACATTAAGGGACTTCTTCCACTGATCACCAATGTAAGGGACATTCTTCTCACTGATCACCAATGTAAGGGACATTCTTCCCACTGATCACCAATGTAAGGGACATTCTTCACTGATCACCAATGTAAGGGACATTCTTCTCACTGATCACCAATGTAAGGACATTCTTCTCACTGATCACATTAAGGGACTTCTTCTCACTGATCACCAATGTAAGGGACATTCTTCTCACTGATCACCAATGTAAGGGACATTCTTCTCACTGATCACCCATGTAAGGGACATTCTTCTCACTGATCACCAATGTAAGGGACATTCTTCTCACTGATCACCAATGTAAGGGACATTCTTCTCACTGATCACCAATGTAAGGGACATTCTTCCCACTGATCACCAATGTAAGGGACATTCTTCCCACTGATCACCAATGTAAGGGACATTCTTCTCACTGATCACCAATGTAAGGGACATTCTTCTCACTGATCACCAATGTAAGGGACATTCTTCTCACTGATCACCAATGTAAGGGACATTCTTCTCACTGATCACCAATGTAAGGGACATTCTTCTCACTGATCACCAATGTAAGGGACATTCTTCTCACTGATCACCAATGTAAGGGACATTCTTCTCACTGATCACCAATGTAAGGGACATTCTTCTCACTGATCACCAATGTAAGGGACATTCTTCTCACTGATCACCAATGTAAGGGACATTCTTCTCACTGATCACCAATGTAAGGGACATTCTTCTCACTGATCACCAATGTAAGGGACATTCTTCCACTGATCACCAATGTAAGGGACATTCTTCTCACTGATCACCAATGTAAGGGACATTCTTCCCACTGATCACCCAATGTAAGGGACATTCTTCTCACTGATCACCAATGTAAGGGACATTCTTCTCACTGATCACCAATGTAAAGGACATTCTTCTCACTGATCACCAATGTAAGGGACATTCTTCCCACTGATCACCCATGTAAGGGACATTCTTCTCACTGATCACCCATGTAAGGGACATTCTTCCCACTGATCACCCATGTAAGGGACATTCTTCTCACTGATCACCAATGTAAGGGACATTCTTCCCACTGATCACCCATGTAAGGGACATTCTTCTCACTGATCACCAATGTAAGGAACATTCTTCTCACTGACCACCAACTGTTTGATGGTACCAGAACACTGTAAGCCCTAACAGTTACTGTTGGTAGGCCCAGGAACAGGCCCTGCTGTGAAATTTTATACCAAGAATTGTAATTACATGCCCCTGTAAACAGGGTCAGACAAATTGGGCCTTGGTGGTGGTATTGCCACAACACTGTAACCCCTCACAGATACTTGTGTTGGGCGCAGGAACAGGCCCTGCTGTGAAACATGACTGCCCTCATGTTACTCCCTTCCTCAACCTGGGAACCAACATCGGAGCCCTGAAACTGCTGCACATCTTCCAGCAGCATATAACTGACACTATGGTTTAATAGTTTGGGGGACTCCTCTATGCATGATGGTGGGTCTACGGAAGGAGTAACTGTGGACAAGGAGGCGGTGGAATAGGCCGCTTTGGCAGCTGCATTGGAAGGCAAACTACTCTGAGCCTGGGTGACAGAGGATGAGGACGGCTTTTTTATGCACTCCACCAACTCTACTGCATGTTGTGGCTCAATAACACGGCCAGCACTGTTGACGCAGAACCTGCTTGCCCTCTTTTAGTGGCCTGTGGGCGTCTGCCTCGCCTTCCGGACATGATGTATATTTTGTTTTGCAACACCACACTACACTGTATTAGATATTGTGTACACCACCAGAAAAGTAGTAGCAACTGTACTATGGCTGCACTGTATTGTGTTGTTGTGTCATTCCCAGTGTCCTCCAACAGCTCCTGTGAGCTATACTGACCCCAAATTCCATTGTCTATAAATGATGGGGAATGTCTGATACCTTTATATCATCACTAGGTCTCATCCACCTATAATGGAGAGCTGGCTGTACATAGGAGAGTGTAGGATCAGATCTGGTACCTGGTGCTGTGTGCTTCCAGGGCCAGTTTTCTACAACAGCTCCTTTGAGCCATATTAACCCCAAATCCCATTGTCTATAGATAATGAAGAAAGTCCGATATATCATCAATAGATCTCATCTACCCATAATAAAGAACTGGGCACTCATAGAAGAGCGGAAGATCAGATCTAGTACCTGGTGATGTGTCGTTCCCAGTGTTCTTCAACAGCTTCTGTGAGCCATACTGACCCCAAATCCAAGTGTCTATAGATGATGGGGAAAGTCTGATATATCATCAATAGATCTCATCTACCCATAATGAAGAAATGGGCACTCATAGAAGAGTGGAAGAACAGATCTCGTACCTGCAGATGCACACTTATATTGTTACCAACAGCTACTGTGAGCTATATTGACCTCAAATCCTGTGGTCTATAAATAACGGGGAATGTCTGATACTTTTCTATCATCAGTAGGTCTCATCCACCCATAATGGAGAGCTGGCTATACATAGGAGAGTGTAGAATCAGATCTGGTACCTGGTGCTGTGTGCTTCCAGGGCCAGTTTTATACAACAGCTTCTGTGAGCCATACTGACCCCAAATCCAAGTGTCTATAGATGATGGGGAAAGTCTGATATATCATCAATAGATCTCATCTACCCATAATAAAGAACTGGGCACTCATAGAAGAGCGGAAGATCAGATCTAGTACCTGGTGATGTGTCGTTCCCAGTGTCCTCCAACAGCTCCTGTGAGCCATACTGACCCCAAATCCCAGTGTCTATAGGTGACGGGGAATGTCTCATATGTCATTGTTGTTTTGTGACGCTGTACCCGCTGTTCACCAAATGACTCCTTCTTATCTTCTCTCCCGCAGTTACCACATCCCAGGGCTGGGAACGTTCCTTTGATGTGCTGAACAATGTCAGCCAGCGAATCTTCCAGGCACAGCAGAGGGTGGAGTGCTGCGGGCCCCTCTATGATGTGACCATCAGGGACAACGGGGGCACCCAGGTCATGCAGCTTCTGGAGAACTGTGGATGTACCTGCACCAGAGAGGTGGGGATGTGTCTATATAAAATATAATCATCATACTAACCCCTTCAATACCAGGCTTTTACGAAAGCTTGTAATGCGCGCTGTAATGCGCGCTGTGCTATAATGAAGGGGGATTAACGGCGGTATGCGGCAGCGGCGGCGGCATCATCATATCTACAGGTATGAGGGACAGGACATGGTTGGAATATGGGGGACATGACATGGCTGCAAAATGGGGGACATGACATGGCTGCAATATGTGGGGGACATGACATGGCTGCAATATGGGGGACATGACATGGCTGCAATATGGGGGACATGACATGGCTGCAATATGTGGGGGACATACATGGCTGCAATATGTGGGGGACATACATGGCTGCATATGTGGGGGACATACATGGCTGCATATGTGGGGGACATACATGGATGCAAAATCTGGGGGACATACATGGCTGCATATGTGGGGGACATACATGGCTGCAATGTGGGGGACATACATGGCTGCAATATGTGGGGGACATACATGGCTGCAATATATGGGGGACATACATGGCTGCAAAATGTGGGGGACATACATGGCTGCATATGTGGGGGACATACATGGCTGCAATGTGGGGTACATACATGGCTGCAATATGTGGGGGACATACATGGTTGCAATATGTGGGGGACATACATGGCTGCAAAATGTGGGGGACATACATGGCTGCAAAATGTGGGGGACATACATGGCTGCAATGTGGGGGACATACATGGCTGCAATATGTGGGGGACATACATGGCTGCAATATATGGGGGACATACATGGCTGCAAAATGTGGGGGACATACATGGCTGCATATGTGGGGGACATACATGGCTGCATATGTGGGGGACATACATGGCTGCAATGTGGGGGACATACATGGCTGCAATATGTGGGGGACATACATGGCTGCAAAATGTGGGGGACATACATGGCTGCATATGGCTGTGGGGGACATACATGGCTGCAATGTGGGGGACATACATGGCATATGTGGGGGCAATGGCTATGTGGGGGACATACATGGCTGCAATATGTGGGGGACATACATGGCTGCAAAATGTGGGGGACATACATGGCTGCAAAATGTGGGGGACATACATGGCTGCATATGTGGGGGACATACATGGCTGCAATATGTGGGGGACATACATGGCTGCAATATGTGGGGGACATACATGGCTGCAATATGTGGGGGACATACATGGCTGCAAAATGTGGGGGACATACATGGCTGCATATGTGGGGGACATACATGGCTGCAATATGTGGGGGACATACATGGCCGCAATATGTGGGGGACATACATGGCTGCAATATGTGGGGGACATACATGGCTGAAATATGTGGGGGACATACATGGCTGCAAAATGTGGGGGACATACATGGCTGCATATGTGGGGGACATACATGGCTGCAATGTGGGGGACATACATGGCTGCAATGTGGGGGACATACATGGCTGCATATGTGGGGGACATACATGGCTGCAATGTGGGGGACATACATGGCTGCAATATGTGGGGGACATACATGGCTGCAATATGTGGGGGACATACATGGCTGCAATATGTGGGGGACATACATGGCTGCAATGTGGGGGACATACATGGCTGCATATGTGGGGGACATACATGGCTGCATATGTGGGGGACATACATGGCTGCAATATGTGGGGGACATACATGGCTGCATATGTGGGGGACAGACATGGCTGCAATATGTGGGGGACATACATGGCTGCAATATGTGGGGGACATACATGGCTGCAATATGTGGGGGACATACATGGCTGCATTTGGGGAAACATTTAAAAAAAGTATCGGTATTCGGTATCGGCGACTACTTGAAAAAAAGTATCGGTACTTGTACTCAGTCCTAAAAAAGTGGTATCGGGACAACCCTACCTTACATGTCACGCTTTAAAATTGCGCACACTCATGGAATGGTGCCAAACTTCGGTACTTAAAAATCTCCATAGGCAACGCTTTGAAAATTTACAGAGGAGATCTAGTGCTAGAATTGTTGCACACGCTCTAAAGCATGTTGCGATACCTCACATGTGTGGTTTAAACAGCGTTTACATATGTCGGCGGGACTTACGTGTGCGTTCGCTTCTGAGCTCGAGCTATTTTTTATTTATTTTTTACTTATTTATTTTGTTACACTTTTTTTTTTATAATTACTTTTATTCCTATTACAAGGAATGTAAACATCCCTTGTAATAGGAATAATGTGTGACAGGTCCTCTTTATGGAGAGATGCGGGATGGTCGATAAGACCTTCCCCTCCCCCCACATCGCTCCTCCAGGCTGGAAAGCATGAGATCGGTGAAAAAAATGTCACCGATCTCGTGAATACTGTTGCTTATTAGCCGCAATCGCTGCTTTGTTTACTTACAGGGACCTGGGGCGTGACGTCATTACATCGCGCCTGGGTCCTCCCACGGTCATAGAGATGACTGGTAACCATGTGGTCACCAGTCATCTCTATGCTTCCTGCCAGCGCCAGACGATTCTTTTTCCAGGCCCCCGATGGCACGGGAGAGCCCGGAGAAGCCCCAGATGGCGGCGGGAGGGGGGATGTCCCCTCCCGCTGCCTATAAGAACGATCAATCGGCGGAACGGCTGCTATGATCGTTCTTATGGTGCACAGGATCGCCGGCACTAAAGAATGACATCTGAATGATGCCTCTCGCTGCCCCCATTATTCAGATATCACCCCGCAAAGCCCAGGACGTCATATGACGTCCACCCGGGATAAGAGATCCCCTCTGTGGACGTCATATGACTATGGGCCGGTATTGAAGTGGTTAAATATATAGGGCCAGATTCTCAAAAGAATTACGCCGGTGTATCTACAGATTTACCGGCGTAATTCGAATATCCCGCCGGTGTATCATTGTTTTGTATTCACAAAACAAGATACGCCGCAATTACGCTAGGATCCGACTGGCGTAAGTCACACCGTCGGATCCTAAATGCAATAATACGCCGGCTGCTAGGTGGCGTTTACGTCGATTTCTGTGCCGAATATGCAAATGAGCCGATACGCCGATTCCCAAACGTATTTGCGCCGCGCCGACGTAGTTTACGTAGTTTGCGTACGCGTAAGGTTACCCCTGCTATATGAGGGGTAACCTTGCGTAGGTCCGGCGTACGCCATGTTAAGTATGGACGTCGGGACAGCATCGCGTTTTTCCGTCGTTTACGTCGGTTGCGTAACTCGTCGCGAATAGGCCTGTACGTTAATTACGTTGCCGTCGTGATCGCTGTATTTGCGGCGTACGATGCAGCATGCGCAGTGGCCTACGTTTAAGGCCGGCGCATGCGCAGTTCGCTCGGCGCGGTGGCGCACTTAATTTAAATACAGCACGCCCCCCTCCTTCCCTATTTGAATTACGCGGCCTTACGCAGTCCCCTTTACGCTACGCCGACGCAAATTACGGAGCAAGTGCTTTGAGAATACAGCACTTGCCCGTAAAAACTGCGTAGGCGTAGCGTAAATGGGATACGCTACGCCGCAAATACGCAATTTTTTGAGAATCTGGCCCATACTATATATAGGTGGTAAGAGTGGTCAATAGCTCAAGCATTAAAATCCCCAAATACAGCCAGGTGTGATCCGGGTAACCACCAGGTGGGGCTGTGACACAGCCAGTCTGGGAGCAAACAGAGCGATCGTGTTTTCTGACCTCCTCGATCGTTCTCAGGATAAAGGCGACAAAGGATGAATAAAGTCAGAGATTGGAAAAAGGTGGAAAACAGATACAGGGTAATGATTGGATAATGAAGACCCGGGTGATCCCAGCACAGAATTGGACCAGTTTGTCCTTAGGCCCCCCCATTCACATTACGAAACGTCTCATCATACGGGCAGACGATATATTTTAACCACTTTCCGCACGACTATGTACTTCGAGAACATGGCACGGGCAGGCAGATTGGCGTACAGGTACGCCCCTTTAAATTTGTGCAGCCGCGGGTCTCGGGAACTCAATCTTCTCGGGGGGCCCGCGATTGCGGTCGGCAAAGGCAGAACAGGGGGCTGCCTTTGTAAACAAGGCATTCTCCTCTTCTGCCTAGTGACACTGTCACTGATGACTGTTCCCCGTGATCGGCGACGTGTCACGTGCAGCCACGCCCCCTAACAGTAAGAATCACTCCCTAGTACTGACTTAACCCCTGCAGCGCCACCTAGTGGTTAACTCATTTTTTACCGTAATCAGTGCATTTTTATAGCTGTAAAAATGACAATGGTCCCAGAGTGGCGTCAAAAGTGTCCGATGTGCCCGCCATAATGTCGTAGTCACGATAAAAATCGCTGATCGCCGCCATTACTAGTAAAAAAAAAAAATTATTAATAAAAAATGCCATAAAACTATCCCCTATTTTGTAGACGCTTTGGGTCAGATTCAGAAAGATTCGGCGGCGGCGTAGCGTATGCCATTTACACTACGCCGCCACAATTTACTGGAGCAAGTGCCGCATTCACAAAGCACTTGCTCCGTAAGTTGCGGCGGCGTAGTGTAAATGGCCCGGCATAAGGCCGCGTAATTCAAAGGGGGCGGCTTGTATTTAAATTAAGCGCGCCCCCGCGCCGATCTAACTGCGCATGCGCCGGCCGTAAAAATAGCCCAGTGCGCAGGCTCCAGCTCACGTCGGAAAACGTTGTTGAATCCGACGTGAGCGTCATTTTCGCAAATACCTATTCGCGAACGACTTAGTAAAACGACGTAAACGACGGAAAAAGACGACGCTGTCCCGACGCCATACTTAACATGGCATACGACGGATTTTTGTAAACTTACCCCTCATATAGCAGGGGTAAGTTTACGGTTGCGGAAACGACGTAAACGACGACGAGGCGGCGCAAAAACGTCCGTGCTATGCGGAAACGACGTATTGCAAGTCAAACGAGAAATCTACGTAAACGTCCGTGACACCAGCGTATCCGGCGTATCATTACATTTAAGATCCGATAGTCAAATGAGAAATCTACGTAAACATTATTACGTAACATTACATAGCGTTAATCCGGCGTATCAGGTGTAAGATTATTACGCCATGTCTTAGCGTAAATCCGGCGTATCATGGGAAATTCGAATTACGCCCGTGTATCTGTAGATACACCGGCGTAATTCCTTTCTGAATCTGGCCCTATAACTTTTGCGCAAACCAATCAATAATTGCCTTTCGCGATTTTTTTTTTTTTTATATATTTTTGGGGGATATTTATTAAAACAAAAAGTAAAAAATATAGATTTTTTTTCAAAACTGTCGCTCTATTTTTGTTTATAGCGCAAAAAATAAAAACCTCAGAGGTGATCAAATACCACCAAAAGAAAGCTCTATTTGCGGGGAAAAAAGGACGTCGATTTTGTTCGGGAGCCACGTCGCACGACCGCGCAATTGTCAGTTAAAGCGACGCAGTGCCGAATCGCAAAAAGTGCGACCAGCAAAATGGCCCGGGGCTGAATCGGTTAATAGCCGCTGTACATGTGACAAACGCGTGAAATTTGCAGGTTTTTAAAAGAGTATATATACAATGTAGAATCACCTTCTCACGTGTGCCCCCTGGTGGGGATATGAATGTACTGAATAATATAGTAGTATAGTGTTTAGTATATATAGCGTAGAATCCCCTTCTCACATGTGCCCCCTGGTGGAGAGATGTATGCACTGAATAATATAGTAGTATAGTATATAGTATATATACAGTGTGTGTTTTTATATATATATATATATATATATATATATATATATATATATATATATATATATACACAGTAAAACCTTGGTTTGAGAGCGTTTTGCAAGGCAAGCAAACATTTTTAATAAATATTGACTTGATATACAAGCGATGTCTTGATATAAGAGTAGCATCATGTCACAACTGAGTATAAAAGAGAAGAGAGGAGCCTTTTCAGGGACCTGAATTATTGATAGGTGCCACTGAGTAGGCATTGATAGGTGGCACTTGTGGGCATTGATAAGTGGCACTTGTGGGCATTGATAGGTGGCACTGAGGAGGAATTGATAGGTGGCACTGAGGAGGAATTGAAATGTGGCACTAAGGAGGAATTGATAGGTGCCACTGAGTAGGCATTGATAGGTGGCACTTGTGGGCATTGATAAGTGGCACTCTTGGGCATTGATAGGTGGCACTGAGGAGGAATTGATAGGTGCCACTGAGTAGGCATTGATAGGTGGCACTTGTGGGCATTGATAGGTGGCACTGAGGAGGAATTGATAGGTGGCACTGAGGAGGAATTGATAGGTGGCACTGAGGAGGAATTGAAAGGTGGCACTGAGTAGGCATTGATAGGTGGCACTTGTGGGCATTGATAGGTGGCACTTGTGGGCATTGATAGGTGGCACTGAGGAGGAATTGATAGGTGGCACTGAGGAGGAATTGAAAGGTGGCACTAAGGAGGAATTGATAGGTGCCACTGAGTAGGCATTGATAGGTGGCACTTGTGGGCATTGATAAGTGGCACTCTTGGGCATTGATAGGTGGCACTGAGGAGGAATTGATAGGTGCCACTGAGTAGGCATTGATAGGTGGCACTTGTGGGCATTGATAGGTGGCACTGAGGAGGAATTGATAGGTGACACTGAGTAGGCATTGATAGGTGGCACTGGTGAGCACTGTGGGCAATTACAGGTGGCATTAGCAGGGGGTACTGGCAGGGGTTCCTGTTGACACACGAGGCTGATTTCCCTTCTTCCTCTTCGGGACCGATGTCCCTTTCACATAAGACGGTGATCGGCTTTTTTTTCTCCTCCTGCTGTCAGCGTGAGGAGAAGAAAAAAAGATTACTGGGTTTTGTGTACATCACGTGATCAGTTGTCATTGGCTAAAAAGCTGATCACCTGGTAAGGGGCCGGCCTCAGATCTGTGATCACCCAAGTCTCAGTGGGGAGCGCGCGAAGGGGGTCCTCCCAGCATTTGGTATCCTCGCTGTAGCCTTCATTCAGCTATGGTGCGGGCGCCAAGTGGATAATATACATACCGTCCATGTAGAGTCACCTTCTCACATGTGCCCCCTGGTGGACATATACATGTATTATATAGTATAGTATATATGTACTGTATATTATAATAAATAAATATATATACACACACACAGTATGGCGTCACCTTCTCACATGTGCCCCCTGGTGTACATATGCATGTAAAGTATAATATATACAGTTTATAGTTGCCTGCTCACTTGTGCCCCCTGGTGGAGATATTTACGCACTTTATTTTATATATATATATATATATATATATACACACACACTCACCGGCCACTTTACAAGGTACACCATAAAGATCTGCACCACGAAGGATCGGGTGCGTCAGGTAAGGTGCACCAGACAACTCTCCATTCGGCTCTGTATGAGTCTTCTGGGAAGGAAGGTGTCCTCCTTCGAGGCAGTCCCCTATGTGCAATTCCATTCCAGGCTTATACAAAAAAACATCTTGTCGGGTTGGAACAGGAGAGCACTAGCCCTGGATTACCCCATGTCCTTATCTCCCTGGGCACACTTAAGCCTAAACCGGTGGTTGCCGGATCAGGACCTGCAAAAGGAAAGATCCTTCCTCCCGGTGTCTTGGAGAGTACTGACCACTGAAGTACTGAAGAGAAAGACGCTGTAACGGAATGGCCCATGACAGACTGAGATATTCCTATGTCTAGGGTCACCTTATGTCCACTAGGGCCATAGGGTGACAAAGAATCATAATTCATATATTACAGAAGACATTATTAAGGGACATTAATAATAATCCAGGTTTGCAGGATGTCTTCAAATATCAAAAGCTGTTAGCTATGCAATCTGGGCACACATGATTTGGAAAGGTGTTAATTCAGGTCTACAAGACCAGAGTGAGTCATACCTTTGTATAATATGCTATTGAAATATCTTAAGGTGTTGGCTATTCACTGTAAAGACACCCACTCTCACAAGACTCTGCCATTGTGTGATAAGTCTGTCTAGGTAATGTGATTGAGGTTTCCTTTCTGTGTGTGAAGATTATCTGTGATTGTGTATTATTCAAAAGGGAAAATCATTGTGTGATAAAGCTGACTAGAGAACTTATTCAACTAGATGTCTGTGTTACTATTCAAGGTTAATTGAACACTATTGAAGATGCGGTGCCGACCGGTCTACATGGTTAGCTTACCTGAATGCCTTTTAGAGTGTGATTGAAGCCCCCCATGGTGTGAAGGGGGGTGGAGATTGCATTGTCCTGTGATTAACTGCATTATGCTTGAGACTGTATAAGAAGCTGAGAAAATACCAATAAATTGTCATATCTTTGGAAGCAAGAACGGAGCTCTGTCTCGTCTTATTCTGGGAAAGGATATGGATCGTGTATGTAATATTGTCGGAGTGTGTCAGATAAGCTTGTCGTGGGTGGATGGAAGGTCGTAAGCGGTGGTGACCGTTACAGACGCCAAGTCTTGAAGACCAATCCTGGCCAATTTTCAATATGTTACAATTTGTTGTGTTTTGTTAAATGTCCCCATGATGGTGCCCAATTACTGATGTCTCTTTTTACCAAATGCTCACAAATTAGCCTTGAAAAGACCAGAAAAACTCAAGACTGTAGATTTCAGTGGGGTCCAGCACTAGGTTTCGGGTTCTTGGACCTCCTGCCAGGTTCTCCAATCACTCTGTGATCTTAACTTTGCTGAGTTCTACTCATCCTGAATGGCCAGGTGTCCACAAACATTTGGCTATGGAGTGTATATGAATATAGGATGTGGAGGTGACATGGCTGTGTCTCTTATTACAGATGGATGTTCAGTGTCCTCCAGGGCATCCAGTTGGATCGGTGAAGCTCCACTGGAACAACATGGTGACCCACCTGTCCGTCATGAACGCCAACAAAGAGGTTGTTCTGCTCATTCTGGGGCCGAGCTTACAGACCAGCATCTTTGGAAACTCCACCTTTGAGGTAAAACAGCCAGCCCCTGCGGGGCGGAATAGTTTGGTGGGGGTTATCAGTTGGCCCTAATCGATTTCATGTGACCTTTCTGTCTCCTTCTCAGGTGAAGTCTCGGGATGAGCAGCATGTTGTCGGGGTGATGCGGATGGAGAGCGGCAATTATGTTGTCTCATTTCCACTGGATCTGGATGTGACTATCAAAGCCACCCTCCTGGGTGCTGCCATGTACCTGGTGAGTGCACTGATATCATTACTCACATGATGGGGCAACTGGCACCCCAGCCAGTAGCGTAGTCTGGGGCAGCAAGCTTTCAGCAAGCGTCTGAGGCAATGCAAGTAATTTTCGCCCCCTAACCTGTGGCATTTTGGATACCCCCACCCTGATCACACCTCCCCAGACACTCCCCTTCACTCTGATCACACCCCCCAGATACCCCCACCCTGATCACACCCCAGATACCCTCCTACACCCTCATTACTCCCATCCAGATACCCAATCTTCAGCTATGAAGGGTTCTTGCTGGGACCCCTGGTTCTTCACTTTTGGGGAGTAACATCCCCCAAAAGTGGAGGACTACTACAAGTCCTAGGATGAACCCCCGAGATCTAAGCAAGTGTCCTCCTCCCATCCCTCGGAGGGTGTCATCTGTCCTCTGCTGCCAGCTCATCTGCTGTCCTCTCTGCAGTCAGTATCCCATGACATACATGGTGTTCCATCCATCCCTGTTGCCCGGCCTCCCCTCTGAGTATTGAGAGTTTCTCTCAAATCCTGGCAGTTCCTCTCCCTATAAGCCCTGTACACATGCCTGGGAATCCCGTTGGGAAAAAACATTGGTTTTCCAATGGGATTCCTGGCAGACTTGCCCTGAAAAGCCATATATACACACGGCCACACAAAAACCCGCCATTCTTTTGAAGGGCAAGTACACAGTGACGTCATGGACTACGACGAGCCTGTGTCTTGTCACATTCAATGCCGTCACCACCATCTTGCTACACCCCACACTAACCTTGTATACCGCGCTATCGAGCATGCATGTTTTTTCACCGCATACAGATGACCGGTTTTCTCGGCAGGAAACACTCTGCCGGGAAACCCGATGAGAAAATAAAGAGCAGGGTTCTCTATTTTTCCGTTGGGATTCCCTTCTGTTTTCCTGATGGGAAAACTGCTAGGGAGCATACACACAGCCGGGATTCCCGGCCAAATGCTCTCCTGGCAGTTTTCCTGCTGGGAAAAACCGGTCATGTGTACGAGGCTTATGAGTATGCTGCGGGAGAAGATTGAAGAGGTGTTGGGTGGAGCTCTGTGATGGCGTCACGATTGCTGGATGCCAGGCGGCAGGGTACAAGGTAAAACAAGGTAAGGAAAATGGGTCTTGGCTGACCAGGACAAGTCCTGTCAGTGAGTAAAGCGGCGATGCGGCAGCCTTGGGGGCATCAGATCGGCCCGGGGGGTTGGCTGTGTCAGTTTTTATTTTTTACGGGACACTGTATTGTCCCGGAATGAAAGTGCCCGGGGCTCAGGACAGACCTGCAAAAGGCAGGTGTCAGGTCACCCTTTGGTCAGATGACAAGTGCACCCCTTTGGAGGCAGGGGTGCACCACCAAGTAGTGAACCCTATAGCAGACTGCTGCAGCTGGACCACAGAGTGGATATGGCAGAGAGGTACGCTAGAGCACAGACAGGGATCCTATAGGAAGCTTGAGCCCAAGATTCCCCAGGGAGCGGAGTCTAAGACCCAGTTGGTATTCACCAGAGCCTCTAGTGGTGAGGATGGCCTTCGCTGCTACTGGGTCCAGGTCGCGGCCCCCGGAGTCCCCTAGTTTACACTCTGTAGGGAGAGAGGGGAAGCAGCCACTCGGGACACAAGGGATAGTGAAGGGTAAGCCGAGGTCGGGGCAACAAGAAGATGAGGATAACCAAGGGTCAGTGTCACAGGCAAACAGGAGTAGTCTGAGACAAGCCAAAGTTGGTACACAGAGATAACTTAGCACACAGCAAGCAGGAACACAATAGTTGATCAGCACAGCAGACCAGCAGTGCAGTGGTAATATAGAGTTACTGGGATGGCCTGGAGTCAGTAATGGACTGGCCATTGGGACTACAGGGAGTTTCCCGGTGGGCCGATGGCTTAGTGGGCCGGCTTCAGTGACAGCGGACCGCTGCCCCCCCTCCGCTCCTCTGTCTCTCCCTTCCCGCAGCACTCACCTCCTCTCCCTCACCGCAGGGCTCACCTGGGGGGGCAAAGAAGCAGGGGGAGACAGCTGACTCAACAGCTATGGCCTGGGAGTTTCTCACTTCTGCTTAAACTTGTCCCATAAGGGGGGGCACCAAACGTATTCTTTCCCCCGGGTGAAATAATGTCTAGCTTCCCCACTGGTACTGCCTATAAGAGTACCAGCCGTTTTACTCTAATAAAGTAGAACAGCTAGTGGCTAGTGAAGGGGGAGAGGGGGCTTGGGTGGCCGAGAGAGGTGCGGGAGTTGTCCGACCGCCATGGGAGAGACCTGACAAAGTGGGCCAGTCTGGATGAAGTCCAGGGCCAAATTTTTGTCCCAGTCCAGCCCTGCCTGGGGTGGAGCCATACAGGGAGGAGAGGTGATAAAGTCAGCCAGAGAAGAGAGTCAGGCCTCTAATTAACGCATGGAGACAGGTAAGCTGCCAGACATTATTGCATATCCATGACAGTGAGACTGTCCCAGGCAATCCATGACTAGCAGCGACCTATTGCATCCCATGTAACGTGGACCCCATAGCACTGTTCCAATTGTGCCCAGTATAATGTTTTCTATCTCCTCCATAGAAGTAATTTCCGACCTTCAGTACAGACCATGACGAAGAATGCCCACCAGCAGATATCATGTAATTATATAGAGAGACTTTACCCTCTGTGGGGCTCCTTATTGACTCCGCTTCACTCTCTTCCAGGACAATCTCATCCTTAGTAAGAAGAAATATGTGGAGAGAAAAGCGAGGACCAGCAACTAAAGCCCAATCCCATAATGTATATGTCTCTACGTATATACGATGTCTCCTATTGTGCCATGTATAATGTTTCGATGTATCTGATATACAGAGCCGTTTTCTCTTCCTCTGCAGATGATCACACGTGGGCCTTAGCAAAACTCTACTAACCAATCATCAGCTTGATTTATTAAGCCGCAGTAACATTTACAGTATGCTATAGTGGCCTTCTTGGACCATACTCTACCTGCTTCATTAAGCTGCCAGTAGGCCTTAAATTAACCAAAACTTTGCCTATACTGCTCCCACCTTTTTTTCCAGGTATGGCGGGAAATGTTATGTATATTTTCCATAATGCTCAACATATTAATACAACTATTATTTCATATAGCTCAGGTTCATGTTACCGTACCGTAAAGCGCGCTTACCGCATTCTAAAGTATCCTCTTAGTCAATATGAATGCATGTTGTCTTAGCGTGCTTTAAGCATAATTTAGGACACCTTAAAGGGGTCCTAAAGGTACAAGTTTTTTTACCTTCATGCATCCTATGCATGAAGGTAAAAAAACATCTAGCAGCACCGGCCCCCCCCGAGCCCCCGTTGTACTTACCTGACCGTTCGAATCTCCCGGGCGCGTCCACGTCGTCCTCTTCGGTTTCCAGCCTGGCCGTTGATTGGCTAGGCTGGGCGGATTGATAGCAGCGCAGCCATTGGCTAGCGCTGCTGTCAATCAGGGCGGATGACGCGGCGCGCTGGGGGCGGAGCCGAGTGATACAGTCGGCGGCTATGGCCGCCGCTGTATCACGGGAGCGCGCTCGCAAAAGCTTTCCTCCATGCGAGCGCCCTCGCATGAAGAAGGAAAGCTTTTGCGAGGAGGAGCCCAGACAGCCGCTGAGGGACCCCAGAAGACAGCTTTCCGGGCCACTCTGTGCAAAACGAACTGCACAGTGGAGGTAAGTATCACATGTTTGTTATTTAAAAAAAAAAAAATCCCTGACTTTAGTGACCCTTTAAGTGCTATTGCATATTGGTATATCAGGGCAATTTTTTTTATGTGATAGTATGGCTGGAGAAGCAACTTTGGTGTGCAGTAAGTCCTGTGTTTTTCATTTTGAAATGCCACTAGAGGCGGACTGACCATTCGGGTACTCGGGCACTGCCTAAGGGCCCCATGCAGAGCTGCTGATAGGGGGGGCACCAGTCCTCCTGTAGGGGACTCAGTCACACAGGGGAGCTGAACATCAGGGGAATTGGTGTGGTCAGGTGGAGGGGCAATTACAGAAGATTGCCCCGTGTGGCTCTCTGAAGCCTGCCAGGTAGGCTGTACGGGGCCCATGATTTCTAACAGCAGTCATGGCCCCATGCCACTAGGGGGCCCATCAGGGTTGCCATCCTCAGTAAAACCAGGAACAGTATAAAACCTGTGGTTTTTTTTTACATTTGTCCCTGAAATGTCCCTTACCGACATCCTTTTGGTCTACAAATCCCAAGATTATAGCTGCCCCGCCTCTCCGGTACCTTCTCAGTGTGTGCATGTGTGTGTGTGTAATATGTGTTTATATTGTTTTTCTGTGTGTGTGTATACTGTGTATGTATACTGTATGTGTGTGTGTATACAGTCATACACGTGCGCAAAGGGTGTGCCTGGGCAAACACTAATCCTGGGATTGGCAACCTGTTAATGGTGGGCAGGTGACAGGTAAACCACAATCCTTCCTTGAAAATACTCAAAACCTGGATAAGAGAGGCGGCGGGGGTGGAATTTTGTGGAACCGATCTGTCTTTTCCTCCTGCAGCAGCTGAAATTAGGCTTCTCCTCCTCTCCCTTTTGTCAACATTCTGCTGCCACAGGAAAATATAGGGGATTGGTACTAATATATGCCACCCCTCCTTTCCCTGTTCCTCTTCCTTCTGTTGCACAGGTCCCCCAAGTGCTCCCTTGCTCCCCCTTCCCCCCACTGTTTCAGGATGGAGAGCGGGGAAGAGGCCGGTAAATATCTTGGAGCTTTGTGGTGCACACCCTAATGCAATAGGCTACGCATACCTATGTATATAATACTGTGTGGCCCCATAGTCTATAGCCTGGGGGACCCATATTCTCCTATTGCCCAAGGGCACCATGATCTCCTATTGCCCGGAGGCCTCATAATCTCCTATTGCCCGGGGGCCCCATAATCTCCTATTTCCCGGGGGCCCCATAATCTCCTATTGCTCGGGGGCACCATGATCTCCTACTGCCCGGAGGCCCCATAATCCCCTATTGCCTGGAGTCCCCATAATCTCCTATTGCCCGGGGGGGCCCATAATCTCCTATTGCCCGGGGGGCCCCATAATCTCCTATTGCCTGGGGGCCCCCATAATCTCCTATTGCCCGGGGGCCCCCATAATCTCCTATTGCCCCGGGGCCCCATAATCTCCTATTGCTCGGAGGCCCCATAATCTCCTATTGCCCGGGGGCACCATGATCTCCTATTGCCCGGAGGCCCCATAATCTAATATTGCCCGGAGGACCCATAATCTCCTATTGCCTGGGGGTCCCATAATCTCCTACTGCCCGAGGGCCCCATGAGTCGTCAGTCCGCCCCTGGCTTCAGCCATTATCAGCACATGACTCTCATATTCTGAAACAGAACACCTCCTCAACCTGCAACATTTCTTGCCATCCGTCAGAGTGTTTTTTAAGCCTGCTATGGAGAGAGGGGTCCTTCAAGCTGGCTGCGGAGAGGGGGTCCTTAAAATGTGGTATTGGGAAAGGGTTCCTCAAGCCTGCCATAGAGAGGGATCCTCCATACCTGCTGTGTAGGGGAAGTTCAAGTTTGTCACAGAGAGGTGTCTTCAAGTTGGCTATTGGGATAAGGTTGTAGCTGTGGAGCTTGTGGTGAGGAGAGACCTTCAAACATATTATGGTAAGAGGGTCCTTCAAGCCTGCTATAGAGGGGATTCATTCAAGATGATTGTGGAGAAGTACTTTGAAGCTAGCTGTATGTAAGCAAGCTTGTTGTGGGGAGGGAGTAGGGTGACCACATTTCCAAACTACCATTCAGGTACAAAAAAAAGTTTTTTTCGGGAGCAGCGATTTTAATAATGCTTAATGTGAAACAATAAAAGTGAAATATTCCTGTAAATTTCATACCTGGGGGGTGTCTATAGTATGACTGTAAAGTGGCGCATGTTTCCAGTGTTTACAATTGTCCCTGGTATGGATATTAAGGGGAACCCTGCACCAATTTTTTAAAAGAAAATGGCATAGGGGTCCCCCTCAAAATCCATACTAGACCCTTCAAGTCTTGTATGGATTTTAAGGGGAACCTTGGGCAAAATAAAAATAAAAATGGCGTGGGGTTCCCCCCAAAAATCCATACCAGACTCTTATCTGACCATGCAACCTGGCAGGCCGCAGGAAAAGATTATATTCCTTTCTTTTTTATTCTATTTTATTCTCTTTGGAAATTCGAATTTGATTCAAAAACTATTTGAATTCAATTTGAAAACTATTTGGATTTGTCTAAATTTGTTACTATTGTAATTTAAAAATTATGATTCATCCAAATTTCCAAATAATTAAAAAAATTTCAGACTTTTTATTCAGAATGCAATGAACTGCATGTGTCTATTTTGTAAACACTACACCCTGGTCACCTTCTCCCCACACTGGGGGGCGCAGTTTGGCACCTTTGCCCAGGGTGCTTGATGACCTTGTCACGGCCGGCATTGATAACCTTTTCCCGGGGCACTAGATGACCTTGTCCCGGCCGGCATTGATAACCTTTTCCCGGGGCACTAGATGACCTTGTCTTGGCCAGCATTGATAACCTTTGCCCGGGGCACTAGATGACCTTGTCCCAGCCGGCATTAATAACCTTTTCCCAGGGCACTAAATGACCTTGTCAAGGCCGGCATTAATAACCTTTGCCCGGGGCACTAGAAGACCTTCTCCCGGCCGGCATTGATAACCTTTGCCCGGGACACTAGAAGACCTTCTCCCGGCCGGCATTGATAACCTTTGCTCGGGGCACTAGATGACCTTGTCCCGGCTGGCATTGATAACCTTTTCCCGGGACACTAGATGACCTTGTCCTGGCCAGCATTGATAACCTTTGCCCGGGGGACTAGATAACCTTGTTCTGGCCGGCATTGATAACCTTTGCCCGGGGCACTAGATGACCTTGTCCCGGCTGGCATTGATAACCTTTGCCCGGGGCACTAGATGATCTTGTCTTGGCCAGCATTGATAACCTTTGCCCGGGGCACTAGATGACCTTGTCCCAGCCGGCATTAATAACCTTTTCCCAGGGCACTAAATGACCTTGTCAAGGCCGGCATTAATAACCTTTGCCCGGGGCACTAGAAGACCTTCTCCCGGCCGGCATTGATAAGCTTTGCCCGGGGCACTAGAAGACCTTGTCCCGGCTGGCATTGATAACCTTTTCCCGGGACACTAGATGACCTTGTCCTGGCCAGCATTGATAACCTTTGCCCGGGGGACTAGATAACCTTGTTCTGGCCGGCATTGATAACCTTTGCCCGGGGCACTAGATGACCTTGTCCCGGCTGGCATTGATAACCTTTGCCCGGGGCACTAGATGATCTTGTCTTGGCCAGCATTGATAACCTTTGCCCGGGCCACTAGATGACCTTGTCCTGGCCAGCATTGATAACCTTTGCCCGGGGGACTAGATGACCTTGTCCCTGCTGGTATTGATGATCTTTGCCCGGGGCACTAGATGACCTTGTCTCAGCCGGCACTGATGACCTTTTCCCGGGGAACTAGATGACCTTGTCTTGGCCAGCATTGATAACCTTTGCCCAGGGGGGCACTAGATGACCTTGTCCTTGCCAGCATTGATAACCTTTGCCCGGGGCACTAGATGACCTTGTCCTCGCCAGCATTGATAACCTTTGCCCGGGGCACTAGAAGACCTTGTCTCAGCCGGCACTGATGACCTTTTCCCGGGGAACTAGATGACCTTGTCTTGGCCAGCATTGATAACCTTTGCCCAGGGGGGCACTAGATGACCTTGTCCTTGCCAGCATTGATAACCTTTGCCCGGGGCACTAGATGACCTTGTCCTCGCCAGCATTGATAACCTTTGCCCAGGGCACTAGATGACCTTGTCACGGCCGGCATTGATAACCTTTGCCTGGGGCACTAGATGACCTTGTCCAGGCTGGCATTGATAACCTTTGCCTGGAGCACTAGATGACCTTGTTCCAGCTGGAATTGATAACCTTTGCCCAGGGCACTAGATGACCTTGTCCCAGCCGGCATTAATAACCTTTTGCCGGGGTACTAGATGACCTTGTCACGGCCGGCATTGATAAACTTTGCCCGGGCACTAGATGACCTTGTCACGGCCGGCATTGGTAACCTTTGCCCGGGGCACTAGATGACCTTCTCCTGGCCGGCATTGATAATCTTTGCCTGGGGCACTAGATGACCTTGTCCAGGCTGGCATTGATAACCTTTGCCCAGGGCACTAGATGACCTTGTCCCAGTCGGCATTAATAACCTTTTCCCAGGGCACTAGATGATCTTGTCACGGCCGGCATTGGTAACCTTTGCTCGGGGCACTAGATGACCTTGTCCTGGCCAGCATTAATAACCTTTGCCCGGTGCACTAGATGACCTTGTCCTCACCAGCATTGATAACCTTTGCCCAGTGCACTAGATGACCTTGTCCTTGCCAGCATTGATAACCATTGCCGGGGCACTAGATGACCTTCTCCCGGCTGGCATTGATAACCTTTGCCTGGGGCACTAGATGACCTTGTGCCGGACGGCATTGATAACCTTTGCCCAGGGCACTAGATGACCTTGTCCTCGCCAGCATTGATAACCTTTGCCCGGGGCACTAGATGACCTTGTCCCGGCTGGCATTGATAACCTTTGCCTGGGGCACTATATGACCTTGTCCAGGCTGGCATTGATAACCTTTGTCCGGAGCACTAGATGACCTTGTCCCGGCTGGCATTGATAACCTTTGCCCAGGGCACTAGATGACCTTGTCCCGGCCGGCATTGATAACCTTTGCCCGGGGCACTAGATGACCTTGTCCCCTTGCCCCGGCCGGCATTGATAACCGTTTCCCGGGGGGGCACTAGATGACCTTATCCCAGCCAGCATTGATAACCTTTGCCCGGGGCACTACATGACTTTTACCCGGGGCACTTGATGACCTTGTCCAGGCCAGCATTGATAACCTTTGCCCGGGGCACTACATGACTTTTACCCGGGCACTTGATGACCTTGTCCAGGCCAGCATTGATAACCTTTGCCCGGGGCACTAGATGACCTTGTCCCAGCCAGCACTGATGACCTTTCCCCCAGGGCACTAGATGACCTTGTCCTGGCCAGCACTGTTTGGCTCATCCCTAATTTGCACCTTATGCTCTGATCCACTCAAAATGCTGGAACTTCACCCTCTCTGTATTAAGAGGTTGCCATTGGTCAGTCATTGTTCTCTATAGTACTGAGGAATAAATGTATGCCCATGAATACTGGGAGTCCAAATACAATGCAATCCTCTTCCCCAATGACGACCTGCATTGATGTCTCTTTCCTCCCACCCAGTTGACCTCTATATCCTCCCATCACTTCACTCTTATGTATTTTTTTTTTTACCATTAAACATTTTATTGATTAATTATCATCTCATCAGCATGTTATAAACAAGAACAGGATACAATTGCATATCTGAAGTACAGATCACACCACAGATATTCTATGTTGTCTCAACCGGAAGTAAGTCAAACATATATTGTGTATAAAGCTGTATCTTGTACAAAGGTGGAAAGGTCACACAATGTCGGCATTTGCCCAACGCTGACTTTGCAATGAAATGGTTTATAAACTGATTTTTTATATTATTATTATTATTATTTTTTGTAATATTGCTGTTAAAACCAATATTTTGCACAGAAATATTTTATAAAGGATGTCCAAAATAAATAAAAAAAATTACGTGCTGCCTGCATGCTTTCAGACATCCTGTGTATAACTGACTGCTGGGAGAGAAGAAGGGGGCTGTGTAATCTGGAAGCCCATCACTCATTATCTGGTGAAGAATCCGACTTGTGTATTAGGTGAGGCTCCCACAGATCGACGTTTATCAATAACATTGCAGAAAACAAACTGGAAGCTCATAAGTGTTACATTGTAGACATACATATCTGTCTCTAGAATCTAAGGATATCAGTGGGAGGAATAGTGTCCCATCATTGGCGTCAGTGGGAGGAATAGTGTCCCATCATTGGTGTCAGTCGGAGAAATAGCGTCCCATTATTCGTGTCAGTTGGAGGAATAGTGTCCCATCATTGGTGCCAGTGGGAGGAATAGTGTCCCATCATTGGTGTCAGTGGGAGGAATAGTGTCCCATCATTGGTGTCAGTGGGAGGAATAGTGTCCCATCATTGGTGTCAGTGGGAGGTATAGTGCCTTAAGGGCCAGTTAATGGCCAGCTCTCAGGTCATAGTTTGGAGACAATTGCTCTAGTCTATAGTAGATCATTGAAAAGTATGAGGCAGTAGATGGAACACAGGACTCGCCGCACTACCGAAAAACAAGAACACATTCATCAAACTTTCAGGAACACATTTCTACATATGAACGGGTGTATAGGACAAGAATGAGTTCCCTATAGCAACCAATCAGATTGCAGCCCTCATTTCCCTTGTGCAAACTTTCTAAACAAGGGGCCAGTTTACTGTCCCTCGGACTTTAGGAGGGCCTGACTATGGCTATCGGGGGTAGAAAAGGTCCCAGCGTCAATGGGAATATGAGCAGTAGCCCATCTTTGGTGTCATTGGGAGGAGATGTGCCCCATCATTGGGCCCAATTGTTCATTGAGAAGAGTCAGGCTCAATTGTTGGCGTCACTGGGAAGAGTTGGGCCCAATTGTTGGTGTCATTGGGAAGAGTTGGGCCTAATTGTTGGTGTTATTGGGAAGAATTGGGCCCAATTCTTGACGTCATTGGGAAGAGCTGGGCCTAATTGTTGACGTCATTGGGAAGAGTTGGGCCCAATTGTTGGTGTCATTGGGAAGAGTTGGGCCCAATTGTTGGGTTCATTGGGAAGAGTTGGGCCCAATTGTTGGTGTCATTGGGAAGAGCCAGGCCCAATTGTTGGGGTCATTGGGAAGTGTTACGCCCAATTGTTGGCGTCATTGGGAAGCATTGGGCCCAATTGTTGGCGTTATTGGGAAGAGTTGGGCCCAATTGTTGGTGTCATTTGGAGAAATTGTGCCCCATCGTTGGTGTCATTGGACCCCATCATTGATGTAATTGGGAGGAATTGTGCCCTTTCACCGGTCTCAGTGGGGGAAGTGGGGTTTATGCGTTATTGTTGGTATCAGTGGATGAAAAAGTGCCCCCAGGGCTGGATAAAGGCAAAAGACCAGATAAAGGCAAGCAAAGTGCTGCATCTGCCCCCTGGGCCGCAGTTTGGAGACATCTGCTGTAGACTATGAGTGCAGGGTGTCATAGACTCAGCCCCAGGGGGCAACCCCCAAGCACCCTGCACTTACAGTGTAATGATACAGAGGGTGATGCTGTGGTCTTCACATTGGTGCTCCTCTCTGCAATATCCAGGACCACCAACTGCTGGGAGAAGACCCAAGAGGAAGAAGACCTACCATGTCATGAAGGTTGTATCCTCTGTGAGACTCTCGTTTAATTCAGTTTTAATTTCTTCTGGCCTTTTCCTCATCCTTATTATATAAAAAAAACAATATGTGGAAAGAGAAGTAAGAAAAAAAGCCCAAAGCTACAATGCAAGAAGGGGAAGGGGCTCAAAGGTGGGGGTGGGTGGGTGGTATTTAACTACAAGCTTTGTAAGAGTTGTGATATGTGCACCAATACTTGGGCTGGACCGGAATATCCCCTTTAATTTCATAGAGAAGGGAGTTCCAGTTAATGATATTTCCATGGACATTGCCATACAAGGCTTGCAGCATTTCCTCCGGTGTCAGGACATAATCCCACATGTGGACGTCACTTATTTCCCCAACAAATGGCCACGAAGAGAAAGATTGTCCCTCGAAAGAATCCTGCTTCTGTCCCAGAACAATTCTGGTCTCAGCCGCGATAGAAGACCCTTTCATGCAGACCCTTCTGGGGTAGATCATTCCATTGACCCAAAGTTGGACCACGCCATTGTCCGAGTCCCAGGTCACACAGGTGTGCCTCCAGTCGAAGGGCCCCCCACCTGTCATAATAGTGGTGGAATTCTGGTTTATGTACACAGAGCTTCCGGACAAGGAAGATTCGAAAAAATAGAAAGCAGCGCCCACTCCGGGAGTAGCGAGAGAGAAGAGACTGTAGGTGCGAAGAAGGTCGCTGAAAGAATGTAGACAGACGCTGACTTTCTCCAAGGGCTTCGTAATATTCGGAGTTAAAGACACGTAGTCTGTGTAGGTTTGTTTAGGGAACAAGAAGACTTTACCCTTCATGTCTAGAAAAGAAAAAAAAATAATAAGTATATGTATATATAATTCAATAGCATATATCTGTCACATGACCTCACAGTATACAATCTGTCCTCCAAATTCTGCCTCCATTCTCCTCCTAAATTCCCATTCCCAGAATTCCCCACCCCCACTGTTCTCATCCTAAACCCCCAATCATAGAGATCTAGCCTTACAGTATAAAGACTGCCCTCCATGCCCACCTCTGTTCTCCACCCAAGCCCCCACCTCCAGAGTTCCAGAGTCTTTCATACCTTCATCCATTTGTCTCCACCCCCAGAACTCCACCCTCAAAGGATACAAACTGTCCTCTATACCGTCCTCCATTCTTCTCCTAAACTTCCACCCCCAGAGCTCCAGCCTCACATTATACAAACTGTCCTCCATACCTTCCTCCATTCTTCTCTTAAACCTCCACCCCCAGAGATTCAGCCTCAAAGTATACAAACTGTCCTCTATACCATTCTCCACTCTTCTCCTAAACATCCACCCCCAGAGCACCAGCCTCACAGTATAAAAAATTTCCTTCATACCTTCCTCCATACCTCCCTCCATTCTCCTCCTAAACCTCCACCCCCAGAGCACCAGCCTCACAGTATACAAACTGTACACCAAACCCCCTTTCCTTATCCTCCTAAACCTCAACTCCCAAAGAACCAACCTCACGTTATTCAAACTGTCCTCCATACCTCCCTCCATTCTCCCCCTAAACATCCACCCCCAGAGCACCAGCCTCAAAGTATACAAACTGTCCTCTATACCATTCTCCACTCTTCTCCTAAACATCCACCCCCAGAGCACCAGCCTCACAGTATAAAAACTGTCCTTCATACCTTCCTCCATACCTCCCTCCATTCTCCTCCTAAACCTCCACCCCCAGAGCACCAGCCTCACAGTATACAAACTGTCCTCCATTCCCCCTTTCCTTATCCTCCTAAACCTCAACTCCCAAAGAACCAACCTCACGTTATTCAAACTGTCCTCCATACCGCCCTCCATTCTCCTCCTAAACATCCACCCCCAGAGCACCAGCCTCAAAGTATACAAACTGTCCTCTATACCATTCTCCACTCTTCTCCTAAACATCCACCCCCAGAGCACCAGCCTCACAGTATAAAAACTGTCCTTCATACCTTCCTCCATACCTCCCTCCATTCTCCTCCTAAACCTCCACCCCCAGAGCACCAGCCTCACAGTATACAAACTGTCCTCCATTCCCCCTTTCCTTATCCTCCTAAACCTCAACTCCCAAAGAACCAACCTCACGTTATTCAAACTGTCCTCCATACCTCCCTCCATTCTTCTCCTAAACCTCTACCCCAGAGCTCCAGCCTCACAGTATACAAACTGTCCTCCAAACCCCCACCACTATGTTCTCCTCATAAACCTCCAACCCCACAGCTCCTGCCCCACAATATACAAACTTTCCTCCATACCGTCCTCCATTCTTTTCCTAAAACTCCACTCCCAATGAACCAACATCACAATATATAGACTGTCCTTACCAAGTCCCCAGTTCCAAAACTCCAGCCTCACATTAAACACATTGTCCTTCATACCCTCTTTCATTCTTCTCTTAAACCCCCACCCCCAGAGCTCCAGCCTCACAGTATACAAACTGTCCCCCATACACCCTCCATTCTTCTCCTAAACCCCCAACCTAGAGCTCCTGAGAAGTGGAGTCTAAGCAAAAGTTGGTCCTAGGTGGAGGTGGGCTAGAGACACTAGCCATGGCCCTCAGGATCGGCCCTCCAAGAGGATAGTAGGGGAATAACACTTATGGTGTGGAGACTGTACACTAGGTAGCAGGCAGGAGAGTAGTCAGGTCCAGACAGGGGCATTGACAGGCAGAAGAAAACAGAGTAGTCAAGTCAGTAGAGGTCAGTAAGGGTCAGGCAGTCTTGCCGGTAAGTATTATAGTTCTTTGTAACAAGGGGAAGCTGGTAAGCAGACACACACTTCAAAGGTAGGAGCTAAAATACTCCTTAGGTCAGAGAATGTGCCCAGAGTCATTTCAGGGAGCTCTGGCAGGGATTCTGTGAGTACCATTTGAAGTACTGGCAGGGATTCTGTTAGTACTATTAGCTGTACTGGCAGGGATTCTGTTAGTACTATTAGCTGTACTGGAAGGGATTCTGTCCATACTATTGGCAGTACTGGCAGAGTACCAATGGGAATACTGGCAGTGATTCTGTGAATACCATCGGAAGTATTGGAAAGCATTGGAATTCTGGAAGTCCTAGCAGGGATTCTGTGAGTGCCATTGGATGTATTGGTAAGTATGGAGGTGTTGGCATGTATTGGAATTCTGGAGGTACTGGACAGTATTCTGTGAACACTATTGGAAGTCCTGGCAGGGATTCATTGAGTACCATTGAAAGTCCTGGCAGGGATTCTGGGAATACCTTTGAAAGTATTGGCAAGTATGGACGTATTGGCAAGAATTGGAATTCTGGAGGTCCTAACAGGGATTCTGTGAGTACCATTGGAAGTATTGGCAAGTATTGGAATTCTGGAGGTCCTGGCAGAGATTCTGCGAGTGCCATTGGAAGTATTGGCAAGTATTGGAATTCTAGAGGTCCTAGCAGGGATTCTGTGAGTGCCATTGGAAGTATTGGCAAGTATTGGAATTCTGGAGGTCCTAACAGGGATTCTGTGAGTACCATTGGAAGTATTGGCAAGTATTGGAATTCTGGAGGTCCTGGCAGAGATTCTGTGAGTGCCATTGGAAGTATTGGCAAGTATTGGAATTCTAGAGGTCCTAGCAGGGATTCTGTGAGTGCCATTGGAAGTATTGGCAAGTATTGGAATTCTGGAGGTCCTAGCAGGGATTCTGTGAGTGCCATTGGAAGTATTGGCAAGTATTGTAATTCTGGAGGTCCTGGCAGGGATTCTGTGAGTGCCATTGGACATATTGACAGAAATTTTCGAAGTCCTGGCAGGGATTCTGTGGGATTCTGGCATTGGAAGTATTGGCAGGACGTTTCGAAGTCCTGGCAGGAATTCTGTGACTACGATACCAGATACAATAAGTACTGGACTGGAATATGTGACCATACAGAGTGTGTGGTATTTTTACCAAACCGATGATAAAACCCAGAGCTCACCATCATCTTGTATGGTCAGAATACAGAACACATTTTATTGTCACACCCAGTTCAGTATTACTGTTTCTCCTCCTCGCCCCCTGGTCCCTGATGATGGTGTTGCTTTCTGGCCCCTGAAATACGTTGGCTCCGTGACAAATTCTTTTAGGTTTTATAATGAAATACATTTGTATCTGGATGATTCATTCTGGGTGAGAAGCCTAATTTTCAGATTCATTTCTTTAAAATCCAAAAGATTGTGATTCAGTCATTGGGTAAGTGTGCGCAGGCTCCATCACTTACCCTCCTGTGCCAGAGACGTCGGGATCACCAGCAGGAGGATCGTCACACACAGCGCCATCTCCCTGAATAACACAAACCCACCGTTATCTGGAACCCTTCATATCTCTACTAATCAGACTACACAGAGGATGCAGAGGACTGTACATTTGGCACCAGGGAAGGAACAAGCAACAGGGGTATGAGTCTTTATTTCCAGGAATTGTCTCCATTTGGGTAAAATTCAATGAAACCAAAGGTGACAGTAAAATAAAGGTGGATTTTAAAGGTGCAATAAGCTTTAAAGTGTTTTGGAGCTTAAGTGAAATTAGGAGATTCTGCTCTGCCAGGGGTGCAATGTATAAGGCCAGTAGAGCCCGGTGTATGACTTAACTGAGCTGGGGAGTTTTGGGTGAAGATGCTTTTCTTTAGTGCACACCTGACCTTCTGCCATGGTACCGATTTCCAGGAGCTGTACACCTGCTGTGCCCATTATGAGGGATTCCCACCATCCATGTGCTGAGTTCCTGGGTCTGTACACCTGCTGTGCCCATTATGAGGGGTTCCCACCATCCATGTGTTGAGTTCCTGGGTCTGTACACCTGCTGTGCCCATTATGAGGGGTTCCCACCATCCATGTGTTGAGTTCCTGGGTCTGTACACCTGCTGTGCCCATTATGAGGGGTTCCCACCATCCCTGTGCTGAGTTACTGGTCTGTACACCTGCTGTGCCCATTATGAGGGGTTCCTACCATCCCTGTGCTGAGTTCCTGCATCTGTACACCTGCTGTGCCCATAATGAGGGGTTCCCACCATCCATGTGCTGAGTTCCTGGGTCTGTACACCTGCTGTGCCCATTATGAGGGGTTCCCACCATTCCTGTGCTGAGTTACTGGTCTGTACACCTGCTGTGCCCATTATGAGGGGTTCCTACCATCCCTGTGCTGAGTTCCTGCATCTGTACACCTGCTGTGCCCATAATGAGGAGTTCCCACCATCCCTGTGCTGAGTTCCCGGGTCTGTACACCTACTGTGCCCATTATAAAGGTTTCCCACCATCCCTGTGTTGAGTTCCAAATAACATGAGGGGTTCCCACCATCCCTGTACTGAGTTCTTGGTCTGTACACTTGTTGTGCCCATTATGAGGGGTTCCCACCATCCCTGTGATGAGTTCCCAGGTCTGTACACCTGATGTGCCCATCATGAGGGGTTCCCACCATCCCTGTACTGAGTTCTTAGGTCTGTACACTTGTTGTGCCCATTATGAGGGGTTCCCACCATCCCTGTGATGAGTTCCCAGGTCTGTACACCTGATGTGCCCATCATGAGGGGTTCCCACCATCCCTGTACTGAGTTCTTAGGTCTGTACACCTGCTGTGCCCATCATGAGGGGTTCCCACCATCCCTGTGCTGAGTTCCCAGGTCTGTACACCCGCTGTGCCCATTATGATGGGTTCCCACCATCCCTGTGCTGAGTTCCAGGGTCTTTACACCTGCTGTGCCCATTATGAGGGGTTCTCACCATCCCTGTGCTGAGTTCCTGGGTCTGTACACCTGCTGTGCCCATTATGAGGGGTTCCCACCATCCCTGTGCTGAGTTTCCGGGTCTGTACACCTGTTGTGCCCATTATGAGGGGTTCCCACCATCCCTGTGCTGAATTGCAGAGTCTGTACACCTTCTGTACCTATTATAAGGAGTACCGATATCCCTTCACTGAAGACCCAGGACTGTGCATCTGCTGGGTCGTATTTGGAAAGATTCTCACCTCCCTTGCTGATTCTTTATTTTGTCTTATCGAAAATTGCAATTGCAAGAGCTGAACAAATATAGAGAGGAACACCCAACATTCCCGGGTGGGACGGAGAAGGTTAATAAATGATAGTAGGAGGGGTCCGGCTGCTGCAGTATCTGGGACATGTAAAACGAGGGGCTCAATCAGCTCCTCCACCTACAACTAGGTGACCCCTGACCCTTTCATCTTAGTAGACTGCAACATAGACCACAATATAATAATCGGAAAGTTAACAAGACATTTCAGAAGATAATAATCAGTAAGAATAAAAGATAACAAAGACTCGATAAAGAGGACCTCCCAAATCAATAATTACATATATAGATCCATGGATACAATGCCAAGACAACTTTTATGGGATACCCCCAAACCAATAAATACACATCTATAGGTAAAATATCAATACAACCGTAATGGGGCACCCCCAAAACCAGTGAACACATATCAATGGATACAATGTCACTACAACATGAAATCTGAGTGTAAAGTAAATTCTTACCCAGAGATCTCCACCTGGAGCTCAGAGCAGCCAGAAGTGAAGGAGAGCCGGGAGAAGGTCCAATACAAGTCTACTTCTAAAGGGTTACAATGGAAGGCTCCTCCTGGGAGGGAACGCCCTGTCTATGGAATACAGTCCTGACCCCCAACTGTGAGAGGGTGGAGGAGGCCTGGAAGGTCACTGAGAACATTTCCTGATGAAAGGATTGATTCCCTCTAATCAATAACAGGATATATGAGCAATGACCTTCCCAACCCCTGAGGAAGAAAACACCCTAGGGGCGGGGCTCACACACTGCCAAACATTCCTCATCAGGAGACAGTTCAATCCCAGCAAGAGCACAGAATGTGAACGATAGCAGAGCAGGGTCTGTGGACAGGTGTTAGGGAGCAGAGAGAGGTGGGGAGGAGAGGAGTGCAATGCCTGGACAGACAGCAGAGCATTGATAGAGAGAGGTGTGGAGGAGAGGAGTGCAATGCCTGGACAGACACCCGAGCATTGATAGAGAGAGGTGTGGAGGAGAGGAGTGCAATGTCTGGACAGACAGCAGAGCACTGATAGAGAGAGGTGATGAGGAGAAGAGTGCAATGTGTGAGCCAGAAGCAGAGCATTGATAGAGAGAGGTGTGGAGAAGAAGAGTGCAATGTATGAGCCAGAAGCAGGGCATTGATAGAGAGAGGTGTGGAGGAGAGGAGTGCAATGTGTGAGCCAGAAGCAGAGCATTGATAGAGAGAGGTGTGGAGGAGAAGAGTGCAATGTGTGAGCCAGAAGCAGAGCATTGATAGAGAGAGGTGTAGAGGAGAGGAGAGCAATGTGTGAGCCAGAATCAGAGCATTGATAAAGAGAGGTGTGGAGGAGAAGAGTGCCATGTGTGAGCCAGAAGCAGAGCATTTATAGAGAGAGGTGTGGAGGAGAAGAGTGCAATGTGTTCGCTAGAAGCAAAGAATTGATAGAGAGAGGCGTAGAAGACAAGAGTGCAATGTGTGAGCCAGAAGCACAGCATTGATAGAGAGAGGTGTGGAGGAGAGGAGTGCAATGTGTGAGCCAGAAGCAGAGCATTGATAGAGAGAGGTGTGGAGGAGAGGAGTGCAATGTGTGAGCCAGAAGCAGAGCATTGATAGAGAGAGCTGTGGAGGAGAAGAGTGCAATGTGTTCGCTAGAAGCAAAGAATTGATAGAGAGAGGCGTAGAAGACAAGAGTGCAATGTGTGAGCCAGAAGCACAGCATTGATAGAGAGAGGTGTGGAGGAGAGGAGTGCAATGTGTGAGCCAGAAGCAGAGCATTGATAGAGAGAGGTGTGGAAGAGAGGAGTGCAATGTGTGAGCCAGAAGCAGAGCATTGATAGAGAGAGGTAAGGAGGAGAAGAGTGCAATGTGTGAGCCAGAAGCAGAGCATTGATAGAGAGAGGTTTGCAGGAGAGGAGTGCAATGTGTGACCCAGAAGCAGAGCATTGATAGAGAGAGGTGTGGAGGAGAGGAGTGCAATGTGTGAGCCAGAAGCAGAGCATTGATAGAGAGAGGTAAGGAGGAGAAGAGTGCAATGTGTGAGCCAGAAGCAGAGCATTGGTAGATAGAGCTGTGGAGGAGAGGAGTGCAATGTGTGAGCCAGAAGCAGAGCATTGATAGAGAGAGGTAAGGAGGAGAAGAGTGCAATGTGTGAGCCAGAAGCAGAGCATTGATAGAGAGAGGTGTGGGGAGAGGAGAGCAATGCCTGGACAGACAGCAGAGCATTGATAGAGAGAGGTGTGGAGGAGAGGAGTGCAATGTGTGAGCCAGAAGCAGAGCATTGATAGAGAGAGGTAAGGAGGAGAAGAGTGCAATGTATGAGCCAGAAGCAGAGCATTGATAGAGGTGTGGAGGAGAGGAGTGCAATGTGTGAGCCAGAAGCAGAGCATTGATAGAGGTGTGGAGGAGAGGAGTGCAATGTGTGAGCCAGAAGCAGAGCATTGATAGAGAGAGGTAAGGAGGAGAAGAGTGCAATGTGTGAGCCAGAAGCAGAGCATTGATAGAGAGAGCTGTGGAGGAGAGGAGTGCAATGTGTTGACAGACAGCAGATAGTTTATAGCAGAAGGGTCAAACTCAATTTCATTGTAGGCCTCATTAGCATTATGATTGCCCTTAAAGGGCTAGTTGTATCTGTAAGACTAGACATTCTGAGCACCCCACCCCCTTACTATCAGAATTCAGCAGTCCCCCACCCTCCTTTACATCACAGTGCACCTGCTGGGAGGCAACATGGTTTAATATCATAGTTCTGGTATTTTGCCCCCTGGAGATACAGGCAGATGGCCCCCAAATTGGAAAGTATCCAATTACGGCTCTAACTGTGCATTACAGAGCCGGCTCCGATCTGGCTAGGGCGAGAGGCTGGGAATCATTAATTTACCACTCTGCAAGCAATCTTCAAAGAGAGCTATGGCTGCCAAGATAATTGATGACAAAGATCAAAAGAGCAACAGATACCTGGAGATGATAAATGGACAATGCTGCCATTAGAGGCCAATAGGGCAAGACGGTCAGTAATACAATCTATTAAAAGGACTACCTCTTGGCAATATCTTATTGGACAAGAGGCAAGTGGGGGTGGTTACCAGTGGGTGTGAATGTTTTGTGTAGAAAAGGGCACACACAAGAGAATTAGTCCCTTTTCCCTTGTTCTGGATCCTGGCTTTGGCCTGCGCCATGAGGCTCAGGCCCTCTTTTGCCATCTTGAGCCCAGCCAATGAGATTATGATTAGAGGATTGTGATATATATTTTTGATAGTCTGATGTTTAGTGTTTGCGTATTCCTATTTTCTTGGGAAATAAATGAAAGATATTGTTTTACTAAGCAGATGTGTTTGTTTTCATAGCCAACCTTATATTATTGTGCTTATCAGAGGTTTTATAGACTAGCTAATCATAGGGATAGACAAGTTAATACATATATGCAATAGTTATATAGTTGATAGTAGATTGATTATTGCATCATTTACTTCAGCACCCCTCATACCTTGTTCTGCTGCAGAGAAATTGGGGGGCAGAGCTGGGAAGCAGAAAGGGCAGAGTCTAGAGGAGGACCAGAGGAGGGCTGCAGTCATCTGCTACAGTCTGCTGAGGGCTGAGACCATGGGAGGCAGAGTTGAGGGGGTGCTGCATCTGCAACGAGAGGCATTGGATCTGTAGGAGGAGATTTGTCCTCCTCTCTGCTGCAATCTGATGAGATGGGGGGGGGCAGAGACAAGCCTATCTGTGGCTGCATGCATGGAAAAACCCTGAAGGGTCTGGTATGGATTTTGAGGAGGGGGCACAAATTGAGAAGCGGGGGGAGTGTCGCAAGTTGAGAAGCCGGGGGGGTGACGTGAGGTGAGAAGCAATGGGGAGTGTCGCAAGGGGCGGGGCCTGAATTGAGAATGGGGGCCTCCGTGGATCAAGAAGATGGGGGGGCTGCCGCCGCAAATTAAGGTCGGGGGCTTTGGGTGCCAACAAAAACAAAAAACAAACAAACAAGGGGGGTGCTGTCGGGGGCCCCTTAGAGGTCAGGGGGGGCTTTGGGTGCTGAAGAAAAAAAAGGGAGTCGTTATTTATTTATAATAAAGAACTATGGGCCAGATTCTCGTATCTGGCTGTTAATGACAGTGGGGCGTAGCGTATCGTATTTTACGCCACGCCGCCAGAAGTTTGGACGCAAGTGCCGTATTCTCTAAGCACTTGCTCCGTAATTTGCGGCGGCGTAGTGTAAATGGCCCGGCGTATCCCTGCGTAATTCAAATTGGCAATGTAGGGGGCGTCTTGTATTTAAATTAAGCGCACCTCCGCGCCGAACGAACTGCGCATGCGCCGGCCGTAAACGTAGCCCAGTGCGCATGCTCCAAATCACTTTGCAAAAGTTGAAACCGACATGAACGTGACTTACGCAAAGCCCTATTCGAGAACGAGTTACGCAAACGACATAAACGACGGAAAAACACAACGCTGTCCCGACGTCCATACCTAACATGGCGTACGCCGGACCTACGCAAGGTTACCCCTCATATAGCAGGGGTAACCTTACGCGTACGCAAACTACGTAAACTACGATGATGGGGCGCAAATACGTTCGGGAATCGGCGTATTAGGATCATTTGCATATTCAACGCAGAAATCGACGGAAACCCCACCTAGCGGCCAGCGTAAAATTGCAACTTAGATCCGACGGTGTGAGTGACTTACGCCAGTCGGATCTACGCCAAATCTATGCGTAACTGATTCTAAGAATCGCGACGCATAGATACACCGCCTCAGAAACAGAGATACGACGGTGTATCTGGAGATACGCTGTCGTATCTCTTCTGAGAATCTGGCCCCATGTGTGTGATCTTAAATTAACCGTTGATGTAATTATCACAAGTAAATGTTCTCTTTTCAATAGAAGGCTTGTACCTCGAATTGGACAGTATCCCCTGAAGAAGCCTGATATATGGGGGCGAAACATGTTGGGAACTCCATTATGCAGTGCTGTATCCATACAGTAAAACTTTATTGATTTGTACTTGCCAATTGTTATCTTTTAACATTTTTTTTATTTGCTCTTTGAATAAAACATTTCTTTGGTATATGATCTTAAATAACCGTTGATGTAATTATCACAAGTATATGTTCTCTTTTCAATAGAAGGCTTGTACCTCTAATTCAGGGGTCTCCAAACTTTCTAAACAAAGGGTCGGATTACTGTCCTCCAGACTTTAAGGGGGCCGGACGGTGGCCATCAGGAGTAAAAAATTCCCCATCATTGGTGGTATAGGGAGAAATTCTGCCCCATCATTGGTGTCATTGGAAGGAATTCTGCTCTATCATTGGGAGGAATTCTGTCCTATCAATGGGAGGAATTCTGCCCCATCATTGTAAGGAATTCTGCCCCATCATTGGGAGGAATTTTGCCCCATCATTGGTGTCATTGGGAGGAATTCTGCCCCATCAGTGGGAGGAATTCTGCCCCATCAGTGGGAGGAATTCTGCCCCATCAGTGGGAGGAATTCTGCCCCATCAGTGGGAGGAATTTTGCCCCATCATTGGTGTCATTGGGAGGAATTCTGCCCCATCAGTGGGAGGAATTCTGCCCCATCAGTGGGAGGAATTCTGCCCAATCAGTGGGAGGAATTCTGCCCAATCATTGGGAAGAATTCTGCCCCATCATTGGAAGGAATTCTGCCCCCTCATTGGGAGGAATTCTTCCCCATCTATTGGTGTCATTGGGAGTAATTCTGCCCCATCATTGGGAGGAATCCTGCCCCATCATTTGTGTCATTGGGAGAAATTCTGCACCATCATTGGGAAGAATTCTGCCCCATCATTGGGGTCATTGGGAGGAATTCTGCCCCATCATTGGTGCCAATGAATAAAAAAGCACCCCAAGGGCTAGATAACATCAAACAAAAGGCCACATCTGGCCCCCGGCTGCAGTTTGGAGACCACTGCTCTAATTGGATAGTATCCCCTGAAGAAGCCTGATATATGGGCAAAACATGTTGGGAACTCCATTCTGCAGTGCTGTATCCATAAAACTTTATTGATTTGTACTTGCCAATGGTTATCTTTTAACAATTTTGTATTTGCTTTTTAAATAACAAAAATGTTATATATTATAGTTGACACTGTTTCACTTTATTTTGCACCTTTAAAAATCCCGATTTCTCATCTTGTATTTAAGTCAATACATATACAGTACCTGACCGCGATATTGTACATAACCGCGGCTCGGCAACGGCGATATTGACCCTCCGCGGCCCCCAGCACTGAGCTCTGTCGCTCCTCCCGCTCTGCATCTCGTGGGGCCGCGGGCGTGAGAAGCACGGCCTTGCAGTGCCGATTTCCAGCGCGATCCCAGCGCCATTGGTATTAAACAAAATTCACATAAACATGTATTACAATGTGCCAGGGCCGATCCTAGGGTCACAGACCGCCTGGGTGGAGAAATATTTCTTGCGCCCCCACATGGGCGTGGTCATCTTACTAACTCCTCCCCATTACAAATGTTTCTATGGCAACGATTCAAACACAGAGATGCTCCCCTAACACGGACAGGGAGAACACGTCAGGCATGGACCACCCCCCCAGCGACGTCACTTCACGGCTGGTCTCTCTCCGCACAGAGACAGCCGCCGCTTCGCTCTTCTCCTCTGACAGGAGGAGGGAGGGGGGGACGGGTTTGGGCAGAAAAGACAGTGGCAGCGGCAGTGACCGGTGGAGAGAGCCGCCTCTGGACACGAACAAGGAGAGGAGAAGGGAGGGGAGCACTCTGGTGCTTCAGTGCCCCCCACCTCTGTGGCGCCTGGGTACACTGCACCCCACGCACCTGCCTAGGATCGGCCCTGAATGTGTCTGAGAATAAGAAAGCTCTGTGCTGCCTGCATGCTTTGAGGCAACCTATGTATATCTGACTTCTGGAACACCAACTGCACACATTATATATGATATTCTCCGCTTTGTTTCTTAGGAAAGGCATATTAATATAATTTGTGGCGTAGCGTAAAGGGGGCCGCGTAAGGCGGCGTAATTCAAATAGGGAAGGAGGTGGGCGTGTTGTATTTAAATTAAGCGCGCCCCCGTGCCGAACGAACTGCGCATGCGCCGGCCCTAAACGTAGCCCACTGCGCATACTCCATAGTACGCCGCTAATACATTGATTTTGACAGCAACGTAATTAACGTACAGGCCTGTTCGCGACGAGTTACGTAAACGACGTCCCGATGTCCATACTTAACATGGCGTACGCCGGACCTACACAAGGTTACCCCTCATACAGCAGGGGTAACCTTACGCTTACGCAAACTACGTAAACTACGACGACGGCGCGCAAATACGTTCAGGAATACGCGTATCTAGCTCATTTGCATATTCAACGCTGAAATCGACGGGAACGCCACTTAGCGGCCAGCGTAGAATTGCATCTAAGATCCGATGGTGTAAGTGACTTACGCCAGTCGGATCTACGCCAAATCTATGCGTAACTGATTCTAAGAATCAGTCGCATAGATAGGAGGGCTCAGAAACAGAGATACGACGGCTTATCTGGAGATACACCGTCGTATCTCTTTTGAGAATCTGGCCCATAGTGTTTACAAAATAGGGGCTAGTTTTATGGCATTTTTATTCATAATATTTTTTTTACTACTAATGGCGATTTTTTCCGTGACTGCGACATTATGGCGGACACTTCGGACAATTTTGACACATTTTTGGGACCATTGTCATTTTCACAGCGAAACGTGCTATAAAAATGCGCTGATTACTGTGAAAATTACAATTGCAGTTTAGGAGTTAACCACAAGGGGGCGATGTAGGGGTTAAGTGTGACCTCATGTGTGTTTCTAACTGTAGGGGGGCGGGGCTGGATGTGTGATGTCACTGATCGCCTTTCCTTATATCAGGGAACACACGATCAATGACACAGTGAAGAACGGGGAAGGTGTGTTTACACTCACCTCTCCCCGCTCTTCAGCCCCTGTGACCGATCGTAGGACACCAATGGCGATCAGGGCTGTGGTCACGGAGCTTCGGACCGGGTCGCGCGACCCGCGGCTGGGCTCTTAAAGGCGACGTACGTGTACGTGCCTGTGCCCAGCCGTGCCATTCTGCCGACGTAAATGTGCAGGAGGCGGGCCTTAAGTGGTTAAAATATTGAAGATCTGAAACCCTCCTAAGTGCTGTTCACGTTATACATAGGTGTATAGTACAGGGGAACCTCGGATTACGAGTATAATCCGTTCCAGGAGAATGATCGTAATCCAAGTCACTCGCATATCAAAGCGAGTTTCCCCATTGAAGTCAATGAAAACAAAAATAATTTGTTCCGCATTGACTTCAATGGCATGCAATACCGTATGTGGCCAGAGGCGGTGGGGGGGGGGGGGGCGGAGAGCCTCAGAAACGGCTGAAAAGGCCTGAGGACAGTTCAGCTGAACTCGGCAAAGCTGAGCTGTCCTCTGGCTTTTCCGTTCAGCTCCGGCACCTACCCCACCCCAGGCCAAATGCGGTACTGCACACTGCTTTGGCCTGAATCCTGCTGGTTTTGCAGCAACATTATACCTGAAGACTGAGGACATACTGTAAGTGCGGGGTGTCAGAGACCCAGCCCCTAGAGGGGGCATCGCCACAACGCCCTGCAGATAAAATTATCCGGCAACTCCAATCCATAACACATATTTATTGGCACATTTAGGAAAACAAGGCGTGGTACTCCCAGAGTAATGATGCATGGAGTGACCCCGAGGTCATCACATTGATGCCACTTTCTTTATTATCCAGGACTGCCCACTTCTGGGGTAACGAAGATGAAGAAGACCTACCACGTCACATGACCTGCCTAAGGATTAATTTTCTGTGGGGCACTCGTTTAATTCTGCTTCCCCCTCTTCCAGGATGATCTAACTCTTAAGAAGCTGGTATATGTAAAAAGTCAAGCAAGGGACGGAGCCCAATCCTAAGAAGCCCAAAGCTTCAATACAAAGGGAAGGGCCCAAAGCTTCAATACAAAGGGAAGGGCCCAAAGCTTCAATACAAAGGGAAGGACCCAAAGCTTCAATACAAAGAGAGGGACCCAAAGCTTCAATACAAAGGGAAGGACCCAAAGCTTCAATACAAAGGGAAGGGCCCAAAGCTTCAATACAAATGGAAGGGCCCAAAGCTTCAATACAAATAGAAGGGCCCAAAGCTTTAATACAAATGGAAGGGCCCACAGCTTCAATACAAAGGGAAGGGCCCAAAGCTTCAATACAAATGGAAGGGCCCAAAGCTTCAATACAAATAGAAGGGCCCAAAGCTTTAATACAAATGGAAGGGCCCACAGCTTCAATACAAAGGGAAGGGCCCAAAGCTTCAATACAAAGGGAATGGCCCAAAGCTTCAATACAAATAGAAGGGCCCAAAGCTTCAATACAAATGGAAGGGCCCAAAGCTTCAATACAAATGGAAGGTCCCAAAGCTTCAATACAAATGCAAGGGCCCAAAGCTGAAATACAAATGGAAGGGCCCAAAGCTTCAATACAAAGGGAAGGACCCAAAGCTTCAATACAAAGGGAAGGACCCAAAGCTTCAATACAAATGGAAGGGCCCAAAGCTTCAATACAAATGGAAGGGCCCAAAGCTTCAATACAAATGGAAGGTCCCAAAGCTTCAATACAAATGCAAGGGCCCAAAGCTGAAATACAAATGGAAGGGCCCAAAGCTTCAATACAAAGGGAAGGACCCAAAGCTTCAATACAAAGGGAAGGACCCAAAGCTTCAATACAAATGCAAGGGCCCAAAGCTGAAATACAAATGGAAGGGCCCAAAGCTTCAATACAAAGGGAAGGACCCAAAGCTTCAATACAAAGGGAAGGACCCAAAGCTTCAATACAAATGGAAGGGCCCAAAGCTTTAATACAAATGGAAGGGCCCAAAGTTTCAATACAAATGGAAGGGACTAAAGCTTCAATACAAATGGAAGGGACTAAAGCTTCAATACAAATGGGAGGGCCCAAAGCTTCAATACAAAGGGAAGGGTCCAATGGGGAAGGGAATTCATTTACAAGATTTAGAGGTGACCTGATGTGGGCACCTAGACTTGGGCAGAACAAGAATGTCCCCTTTAATTTCATAGAGAAGAGAGTTCCAGTTAATGACATTCCCGTGGGCATTTTTGTTCAGGACTTGCAGCATTTCATCCGGTGTCAAGACGTAATCCCACATGTGGAGGTCACTTATTTCCCCAACAAATGGATATGAACTCGGCCTTTGCTCAAAAGAATCCTTCTTCTGCCCCAGAACCATGCTGGTCTCAGCCGGGATAGAAGACCCTTTCATGCAGACCCTTCTGGGGTAGAGCTTTCCATTGACCCAAAGTTGGATCACCCCGGTGTCGGAGTTCCAGGTCACACAGGCGTGCTTCCACTCATAAGGCTCCATATTTGTCCTGAAAAGAGCGGAATCCTGATCCATGTGTACCGTGTTGGAGGAGGAGGAATCCAAGAAATAAAACGCGTTGCCCGTCCCGGGAGAGGCCAGAGAGAAGAGAATGAAGTTGCGTAGAAAATCTCTGAACAAATATAGACAGACGCTGAATTTCTCCAAAGGCTTCGTAATATTCGGTGTTAAAGACACGTGGTCTGTGTGCTTGTCCTTGTGGAAGAGGAAGACTTTACCATTCATGTCTAAAAAAGAAAAAAAGATAACTGTAGACATGCTGTATATATAATGCAATAGTATTTTTGTATCACATGGCCTCCCAGTATGCAAGCTGTCCTCCATACCTCCCTCCGTTCTCCTCCTAAACCCCCACCCCCAGAGATAAAGCCTCCCAGTATGCAAGCTGTCCTCCATACCTCCCTCCGTTCTCCTCCTAAACCCCCACCCCCAGAGATAAAGCCTCCCAGTATGCAAGCTGTCCTCCATACCTCCCTCCGTTCTCCTCCTAAACCCCCACCCCCAGAGATAAAGCCTCCCAGTATGCAAGCTGTCCTCCATACCTCCCCCCGTTCTCCTCCTAAACCCCCACCCCCAGAGATAAAGCCTCCCAGTATGCAAGCTGTCCTCCATACCTCCCCTCGTTCTCCTCCTAAACCCCCACCCCAGGGCTCCAGCCTCACAGTATACAAACTGTCCTCCATACACCCAGAGGTGTATTTAGGTTTTGTGCTGCCCTAGGCCTGACTTAACTTGCGCACCCCCTAATTTAAATATGACCCACCCCTTCCTGTCAAAGCCACACCCCTGTCATATTCATGGGAAGAGGACAGAGGGATGCCCTGGGAGGAGGACAGAGGGTTGCCATGGGTGACAGACAGAGGGACACCGTGGGAAGAGGACAGAGGGACGCCATGGGAAGAGGACCGGACGGCCGCCCCCCCAAAAAGTGCCGCCCTAGGTCTGGGCCTTGTCGGCCTAGGCCAGAATACATCCCTGCATACACCCCTCCGTTCTCCTTATAAACATCCAACCCCAGAGATAAAGCCTCACAGTTACAAACTGTCCTCCATACACCCCTCCGTTCTCCTCCTAAACCCCCCAACCCCAGAGATAAACTCTCCCTGTATACAAACTGTCCTCCATACCTCCCTCCGTTCTCCTCCTAAACCCCCCAACCCCAGAGATAAAGCCTCCCAGTATACACACTGTCCTCCATACACCCCTTCGTTCTCCTCATAAACCCCAAACACCAGAGCTCCAGCCTCCCAGTATACAAACTGTCCTCCATACACCCCTTCGTTCTCCTCATAAACCCCAAACACCAGAGCTCCAGCCTCCCAGTATACAAACTGTGCTCCATACCTCCCTCTGTTCTCCTCCTATTCCTAAACAACCACCCCAGAGTGAACACCTCACAGTATACAAACTATCCTCCATACCTCCCTGCTTTCTTCTCCTAAGTCCCCACCCCCAGAGCACCAGCCTCCCAGTATACAAACTGTCCTCCATGCCTCCCTGCTTTCTTCTTCTAAGTCCCCACCCCCAGAGCACCAGCCTCCCAGTATACAAACTGTCCTCCATGCCTCCCCGCTTTCTTCTCCTAAGTCCTCACCCCCAGAGCACCAGCCTCGCAGTATACAAACTATCCTCCATACCTCCCCGCTTTCTTCTCCTAAGTCCCCACCCCCAGAGCACCAGCCTCCCAGTATACAAACTGTCCTCCATGCCTCCCTCCATTCTCCTCCTAAACCCCCAACCATAGAGTTCCAGCCTCCCAGTATACATATTTTCCTCCGTACCCCTCTCTGCTCTCCTCACAAACCTGTACTCATCCCCCCAATCTCTCAGATCTTACCCATCATTTTTTTTCACATTAATTGAAATGATTATTAGTTTCCAAAGCGAGGTCTTCATAGAAATGGTTGTGTATGTGCAGGCATGGTTTCATTTTTTTTCCCAGATCTAATATTGCCAAGCAGGCCCGTCACTACAGGACAGGCAAAGCAAACAATTGCTTGGGGCCCCGAGCTGGCCTGGGGGCCCCCAACTAGGGTGCCCACGTACATTGTCCCGGAATGAAAAGAACACTGGGAACATTTAGTAAATCATGGGACTGAGTCACCATAGCTCTGGCTCCGCCTCCGCCTGACTATACACCAAATCACTGGTTGCAATAGCCGCCTAGCGTCTGGCAACCAGTGACGTCACTGCCCAGCTTGAAGGTGGAGGAGGATTTCACTTGCTTAGGGTTTTGAACTTGCCTGAGAGCCATCAAATCAGTGGCAGCCCTGTAGCACCAATCCTCCTCTCCCTTACTATCTGCTTTCACAGCTTCTTTGACCAATACATGCCCCTTCCTGCAAAGAGACATGCCCCTTTCTGCAAAGAGACATGCCCCCTCCTGCAAAGAGACATGCCCCTTCCTGCAAAGAGACATGCCCCTTTCTGCAAAGAGACATGCCCCTTCCTGCAAAGAGACATGCCCCTTCCTGCAAAGAGACATGCCCCTTCCTGCAAAGAGACATGCCCCTTCCTGCAACCCATAGCCTGCCACCAGATGCAGCCTGTCACTTGTCACCAATGCCTGCCACCAGATGCAGCCTGTCACTTGTCACCAATGCCTGTCACCAGATACAGCCTGTCACTTGTCACCATTGCCTGTCACCAGATACAGCCTGTCACTTGTCACCAATGCCTGTCACCAGATGCAGCCTGTCACTTGTCACCAATGCCTGTCACCAGATGCAGCCTGTCACTTGTCACCATTGCCTGTCACCAGATGCAGCCTGTCAGTTGTCACCATTGCCTGTCACCAGCAGTGGCGTCTCCAGCTTTCATATTTAGGGGGGGCACGGACAAAAGTAGGGGGGCCAACTATAAAATGCAATTATATATATATATCTCTTGGGGCCCTTTACTACGATCCCACAACGGGCCCTTTTACATGTTCTGCAGTGAGCTCCCTTCCTACTATACTGGGGCCCCCCAGAGTGGCAGAAAACAAGAGATATGTCAGCATCACACCAAGAAAATATAAGGGTCCAAAGCAGTGGAAGAACTTTCAGGGTTGCAAAGGTTGTCTTGCCACCGGGCCCTGGTGTTCTGCCACTGTGGGGTTTCCCCTGCTGTACTGTCCCTGCTATTGATAGCGCTGGTCTGGCATCTGTCTCCTTGGCAGCGGCGGCAGTCTATTAGGACCTAGTGCTGGTGACATTATAGGTGCATGCAGGGGAAGGCTGGCACTATTGGTTATAGAGAGCTGAGCCCCCAGCTGGTCACCTAGCAGCAGTAATGCTGTATAACCTTCTCTGGTGACATGCTAATCGGAATGTGACACAGGTGATGCTCCCAGTCAGATAAATACAGTATTTATAAATAGAGAATATATTAGCATCAAGAGTACAACCACACACACACACATATATATATATATATATATATATATATATATATATATATATTCAAATGTATGTTCCGCAGCCGTGTGGGCTCTATGCCTGTAAAGTGTGGGCTCTAAGCCTGTAAAGTGTGGGCTTTGATCAATAAAATCTCTGATATTTAACACTAGGATTTGTTTTTTGTTTACAAACGGTTTATTGGAATATAAGTCTCAGTACAGTTTAAATTCCCATTGGTAAGGAGTACAAAAATACATACGTATGCAGTGAATATCATGAAGAATATACATAATAGCTATTAGAGAGGCAGAGAAATAGGTTATTGTTTGTATAAAAGGCTGCATGGCAGCATAGTACAGTAATGTGAGAGCTATATGAATTAGTTTAGTGGCAAGGAGAGGAGGGGGGGGGGGGAAAGGGGGAGATAGCAGATTCCTAAAATGGTTCAATGAATCAACAAAGATAAGTCCCATGGTCTCCATTTCTGATCGTATATGTTCATAGTGTCATATAAGGTGTGATGTATGCGTTCTGCTAGTTTGATGGACAACATACGATCCATAATCTGAGCCCATGGCACCGTGGCGGAACGCCAGTTGAGAGCTATCGCCCAGCAGGGCCGGATTAATATTTTTTTTTTTTTAGATCGACTTCGGGGGTTGTAGCTCGATGACCAGAGGTCACAGAAACCCCACATTTGGGGGGTAGTCAGTTGAAGACCTACCCCACAATGGGTCAAAATATGGGATGGCTATCATTTATGGTTCCGGAGATACGGGCTGTTTGCACAGCCTGTCAGAAGCTACATACAGAGCAGCCATTATAAATACAAGCTGACACACTGCAGCAGACTGAGAAAAAAAAAATCATCATTTGTTTTTTTGCTAGAAAATTACTCTATGATGGTCTTTGCAACTTTTTATGTTGCACGGCATAGAGCTGCACGATTCTGGCTAAAATGACAACTGCAATTTTTTTGCTTGGAAGATAGATGACGATTCTCTCACGATTCGTGCGGCATAACATCATCTTTCACATTAAAATGAAAAAAAGAAAATGGGCTAACTTTACTGTTTTGTTTTTATGTTTTTTATTATTCATTAAAGTGGGCAAATGCAGCGTGACATAAAATATTGCAGCAATTGCCATTTTTATCTCTGCTAAAATATATATAATGTTTGGCGGTTCCAAGTAATTTTCTAGCAAAAAATATTGCTTTTTAACTTAAACAAGTGTTGGACTTTAAGTGGTTACATTTCTTGCATTTACACACAGAAGTTTGATCTAAAAAGGAAGTTGGTTACAATGTTTAATGTTGTTTATAAACTTGGCAGACAGTCGGATATTTTCTTTACACACAGAAGTTTATCCCTTTGATATAAGAAGAAAGCGTTAGTTACAATGTTTCCTGCTAAGAACTTGGCAGACTGCCCAGATATTTTCTTTTGACAGCTGAAAGTCTCTCCACTTGTTATATGAAAGAATCAGCAAACTCTGCATTGGAGATCGTCAGGGGGGTTGAATCAAGATCACGATTTTAACGATTAATTGTGCAGCTCTAGCACGGTACTGTATTTGCGCAGCAATTTTTCAAACATGTTTTTTTTGGAAATAAACTCATACATTAAAAAAAAAAAACACTAAAGTTAGCACGATTTTTTTTTTGGTATCTTAAGCGATGCTTTAAACATCTTTTAGGTTACATGTTTAGAGTTACAGAGGAAGTCTAGTGCTAGAATTATTGCTCTCGCTCTAACGATCGCGACATATGTAACCTGTGTGTATCTGGCTCTGATACTAGCCAGTGCCTACCCAGCCACTGACTGGTATCTCTCCCCAGCCTGTCCCCACACACCCTCTCATCTGCTGACCTGTAGATGGGGGAATCACTCCTGTAGTGTTATTGTGTTCTGCCAGTGAGTACAATGATCAGTGTTGCTATCTATAGCTGGGAGCACTGATTGTTTTTGGAAAAACAGGCTGGTTGTACTCAAGTCGATTAATAGATTGACCTGTGTAAAACCAGCTAGCCCATACATAGATCGACTATGGCTGGTCTCTGCATAATTGGTGCAATTTCAATTCATGTATCACCCGCTAAACCACTACGCAGTCCCTAAACATCCTTCCACTCCTGTACATAGTCTGTCATACTCTCCACACTCCTCTCCTGTACATAGTGCACACTGTCATACCCTCCACACTCCTCTCCTATATATAGTGCCCACTGTCATACTCTCCACACTACTCTCCTGTACATAGTGCCCACTATCATACCCTCCACACTCCTCTCCTGTACATAGTGCCCACTATCATACCCTCCACACTCCTCTCCTGTACATAGTGCCCACTATCATACCCTCCACACTTCTCTCCTGTACATAGTGCCTGCTGTCATAGACTCCTCTTCTGTACATACTTCCCACTGTCGCACCCTCCACACTCCTCTCCTATACATAGTGCCCACTATCATACCATCCCCATTCCTCTCCTGTACATACTGCCCACTGTCATACCCTCCACACTTCTCTCCTGTACATACTGCCCCATCATACCCTCCACACTTCTCTCTGGTACATACTACCCTCTGTCATACCCCCACACTCCTCCAGTACATACTGCCCACTGTCATACTCTTCACACTCCTTTCCTGTACAAACTGCCCACTGTCATACCCTTCACACTCCTCTCCTGTACATAGTACCTGCTGTCATACACTTCTCGCCTGTACATAGTGCCCACTGTCGTACCCTCCACATTCCTCTCCTGTACATATTGCCCACTGTTATACCCTCCACACTCCTCTCCTATACATAGTGACCACTATCATACCGTCCACACTCCTCTCCTGTACATACTGCCCACTGTCATACCCTCCACACTCCTCTCCTATACATAGTGCCCACTATCATACCATCCACACTCCTCTCCTATACATAGTGCCCACTGTCATACCCTCCACACTCCTCTCCTGTACATGGTGCCTGCTGTCATACACTTCTCTCCTGTACATACTGCCCACTGTCGTACCCTCCACACTCCTCTCCTGTACATGGTGCCTGCTGTCATACACTTCTCTCCTGTACATACTGCCCACTGTCGTACCCTCCATGCTTCTCTCCTGTACATGATGCCCACTGTCATACCCTCCACACTTCTCTCCTGTACATTGTGCCTTTTGCCGTACCCTTTGCACTCTTCTCCTGTACATAGTGCCCAATGTTAGACCCTCCACATTCCTCTCACTCACCTGCACATACTTCCCACTTATATACCGTCCGTACTCCTCCCCTATGTCGCTTACCCACAAAAACAGTTCTTTAAAATGATACTGAATACCCTCAGTGTTACCAGCTCTAAAATGGACACATATTTGTTAGTTCAACTAAAGGAAATCTCAGTTCTCATATTTGTTCTGTCCCATTATTAGAACTTATTTAATGTTGTGATTACTACTGTGATGTATAGAGGAACATCGGGGGTCTCAGCTACTCTAAATATAGCACTTGTGAAAAAGTGTCCCTGAAAATATTTTTTAAATGTTGGCAACTATGCACTTAGGCACTGCCCAAGGGCCACTGGGTCAGTAGTGGGCCCCATGAGAGGTTTCTGGGATCCTGTGATATTAAAGCGGTAGTAAACTTTCCTGACATTACTACTTTTTAAAGGCCCTGGGGTAGGTTATGCCACAATGTACAAGTATGCACAGCATATTAGCACATTAGGGTACACTTACATTTTCAGACTGGGCCCTCCATTGCTGCGCTGTGATTCCCACGCATTTATTTATTATTTATAAAAGGCCCCACCAAAATCCTCAGCACCAGGCCCATGATGTTCTTAATCTGGCCCTGTTGCCCAGTGTATTGATGTGAGCAAGGTGTGTATTAGTCTGGTGTGGGCTATAGGGATGTCGGGAATAGGATAAAAAAGGAGACACATTTTCGGTGTGAGTTCTATTCTTCTACCTGTAATCTGTTCTATTTTGGTACTGACCTGTTGCCATGTATTTTTGAGGTGCGTACATTCCCAGAAGGTGTGGATAAGGGAACCTTGTTCTGGGCAGCCTCTAAAGCATAGGGGAGAGGTTGCAGGATAGAATGAATTGATTCTATCTGGGGTGAGGTACCATCTATATTGGAGCTTAATAGCAGATTCCCTAATAGAGGCTGTCTTGGTGCATTTCTGTAGGTTGTTTGTCATGCTGTCCCATTGTTCAATAGAGAAGGATTCGTCTAGATCTGATTCCCATTTCTGCATTTGGTGTGTTTTGTCTGGTAAATTGTGTTCGTTTAGGGTTTTATAAATTCTAGATATCAGGCCCCTGTCTCGGGGTGAAGAGATACAAATTCGTTCAAAAATCGTGAAGGGGGTTTGGAGGGAGAGAGAGAAGTTTCTTTGATAGAATAGTTTGATATTATTATAGTCTGAGAGTTCAGTATCTTTAAGTTTGTATTCTGTTTGTAGTTAACACTAGGATTTGACTGGGAGCATCACCTGAATTGCATCCCAATCAGCATGTCAGAGAAGCTCCACTGCTGCTAAGCAACCTGCAGGGAGCTCAACTGTCTACAACCAATAGGGATGGACTCGGGTGTGTTTGAAATCCCACATGCCCAATCCCGCCAGGAAGCCAACACTCCACAGTGCTAATCACAGGCAGTGAGACATTTCCTGATCTGTGCAGAGCTGCGGACCGGGAAATCTCTCACTGCCTGTGATTAGCGCTGTGCAGTGTGGGCTTCCTAGCAGGCCCTGGCATGTGGAATTTTGAACATGCCCAGCCCATCTGTAACAACAAATTGTGCTGGCCCTCCCGTACATCAGCCCCATAAAGTAACCAGCACTGGGTTCCAATGTGCTGCCGCCGCTGCCAAGGAGACAGAGACCAGCGCTGTGAATAGCCGGAACAGGACAGCAACTCTGGTTATTCCAGCACTGGTCCACACTGGGAGGATTCCCCCATCCACCTATAATGTGTAGATGGGGGAATTGGATAATATCTTTTTTTTTTTCGTTCAACCTAATAGTTGAATGAAAAAAAGTGATGAATGTATGGGCTGCCTAAGAGCTAAGACCAGCCATAGACAGTTTAAATTTCAGCTGGTTCAGCAGGAACTGCATACCTGCCAACTGTCCCGTTTTTAACGGGACAGTCCCGTCAAATAGGACCTAGTACCGGCTAATTTAGCCTGCCGGGACTTGTCCCGGCTAGTGGGGAAGGCATTTGAGCCCGTTTTCGGGCTGTCCGGTAAAGTCCGTTATATGGGCAGCAGTGCCCATAAAAATAATGGCTGCGTGTACGAGGAAGCCCTTCCCATCACAGCACTCTGTATAGAGCAGCCAGGCATGTCTGCAGGGATCCAGAGGAAGCCTATTCTCACTTCTAAAGGCGTGGCTACACGTTCTTTGTTCTGTGATTGGGTAAAATGTTTTAAGAGGGCGTGTGTTTAGGTTGGCTGGGACAGGTCGTGTCTTCCTTGTTGTCAGTGGTGAGATCATGCTGTTTCCTGGGGGCTGATTGGGGAGTTGTGAGAGCCCAGGGGAATGAGAATCACCTGAGATCCGGGGATGATGGATCAGTACAGGTACCTATCGCACTGACACTCCATACCAGCACACTGTAAAGCACAGCTGCAAACTTGGATTGGAGTGATGCACTCTGGACTGCCTGAGCCTCTGACTCCCACCACCTGCCCCGAGCCTCTGACCATCCCACCTCCTGCCCCGAGCCTCTGACCATCCCACCACCTGCCCCGAGCCTCTGACCATCCCACCACCTGCCCCGAGCCTCTGACCATCCCACCACCTGCCCCGAGCCTCTGACCATCCCACCAACTGCCCCGAGCCTCTGACCATCCCACCTCCTGCCCCGAGCCTCTGACCATCCCACCTCCTGCCCCGAGCCTCTGACCATCCCACCTCCTGCCCCGAGCCTCTGACCATCCCACCTCCTGCCCGAGCCCCTCTGACCATCCCACCTCCTGCCCCGAGCCTCTCTGACCATCCCACCTCCTGCCCCGAGCCTCTGATCATCCCACCTCCTGCCCCGAGCCTCTGACCATCCCACCACCTGCCCCGAGCCTCTGACCATCCCACCTCCTGCCCGAGCCTCTGACCATCCCACCACCTGCCCCGAGCCTCTGACCATCCCACCACCTGCCACGAGCCTCTGACCATCCCACCTCCTGCCCCGAGCCTCTGACCATCCCACCTCCTGCCCCGAGCCTCTGACCATCCCACCTCCTGCCCCGAGCCTCTCTGACCATCCCACCTCCTGCCCCGAGCCTCTGACCATCCCAACTCCTGCCCCGAGCCTCTGACCAGCCCACCTCCTGCCCCGAGCCTCTGACCATCCCACCACCTGCCCCGAGCCTCTGACCATCCCACCACCTGCCCCGAGCCTCTGACCATCCCAGCTCCTGCCCCGAGCCTCTGACCATCCCACCTCCTGCCCCGAGCCCCTCTGACCATCCCACCTCCTGCCCGAGCCCCTCTGACCATCCCTCCTCCTGCCCCGAGCCTCTCTGACCATCCCACCTCCTGCCCCGAGCCTCTGATCATCCCACCTCCTGCCCCGAGCCTCTGACCATCCCACCTCCTGCCCCGAGCCTCTGACCATCCCACCTCCTGCCCCGAGCCTCTCTGACCATCCCACCTCCTGCCCTGAGCCTCTCTGACCATCCCAACTCCTGCCCCGAGCCTCTGACCATCCCACCTCCTGCCCCGAGCCTCTGACCATCCCACCTCCTGCCCCGAGCCTCTGACCATCCCACCTCCTGCCCCGAGCCTCTGACCATCCCACCTCCTGCCCCGAGCCTCTCTGACCATCCCACCTCCTGCCCCGAGCCTCTGACCATCCCAACTCCTGCCCCGAGCCTCTGACCATCCCACCACCTGCCCCGAGCCTCTGACCATCCCACCTCCTGCCCGAGCCTCTGACCATCCCACCTCCTGCCCCGAGCCCCTCTGACCATCCCACCTCCTGCCCCGAGTCCCTCTGACCATCCCACCTCCTGCCCCGAGTCCCTCTGACCATCCCACCTCCTGCCCTGAGCCTCTGACCATCCCACCTCCTGCCCCGAGCCTCTGACCATCCCACCTCCTGCCCCGAGCCTCTGACCATCCCACCACCTGCCCTGAGCCTCTGACCATCCCACCACCTGCCCTGAGCCTCTGACCATCCCACCTCCTGCCCTGAGCCTCTGACCATCCCACCTCCTGCCCCGAGCCTCTGACCATCCCACCTCCTGCCCCGAGCCTCTGACCATCCCACCTCCTGCCCCGAGCCTCTGACCATCCCACCTCCTGCCCCGAGCCTCTGACCATCCCATCTCCTGCCCGCAGGGGAGTGAATAAAATAATGTAAGGGGCACTGATAAAAAGGTTTCCCCTATATTAGTAACTCCCCTTACCTTAGTGTATTCACTCTTCGGAAGGTGGTCTCTGGTCACCAGAGTGGCTACCACATCAGAGTTCCTGGCATTTCCCTTTACATCAGAGTCTGCAGGATTGCCCCTTAGAGTGAAAGGGTAATTCTGCAGGCCCTGATGTAAAGGGAATGCAGTGGACTTTGATGTAAGGGAAGGTTCTGGTGACCAGGGACCACCATATATCAGAGTTACCCCTTATATCATGATCTGCAGCGTTCCCCCTTACGTAAGAGTTCCATTTCACTGTAAGGGGGATCCCTGCAGACTCTGATGTAAGAGGGGAACCCAGTGTAGTGATCTGACTTTCATGTCAATGGAGAAATGTTTTTTGACTTTTGTTTAACTTAAACACATTGCTAATAGCACTAGCTATGTGTTTATAGTTTACAGATTGATACTTGCACTGTTTAGCAGTGAAAAGATTAGTAGGCGAAGATTATGCGGAGTGGGTGGAGCTTCGGGGAAGTGAGTGTGGTAATTAATTAATAGCTGTGCTGCAAAGTGTCCCTGGAATTTTTTTTCAAATGTTGGCAACTATGGAACTGGCTGAGATTTGAACCATTAATGAGCAGATTCTCTTATGATTATCACTAGTGGTTGCTGTATAGCCACTAGTGAGAATCACTGTTTGTCGGGAGAATACAATTGTTGGGCAGGAGGGATATTCCTGTCAGCACTGTCTGTTGATGGGGGAATAATGCAAGATTCTTTCCTGCAATCTGTGGATGTAGGAAAGAAATTTGCACTGTATATTACCTGCCTAACGGAAAGTGAAAGTGTAACAGAATGGCCCGTGACACCCAGAGACTTTTGAAGGATGGGGGGTACTCGAGTGCCAGCATCACTAATGACTCTTGGGTCTAGGGTCATCCTGTGCCCCTTTTGGGCATAGGGTGACTGAGAAATGATAATGATAAATTACATGGGATGGGAAATTACTGATAATTCATGTTTTGCAGGATATCTTTAAATATTACAAGTTGTTAAAGTCTGACTCCGACAGGTCATTAGAGTATTTTAATTCAATGTGGGGACACATGCTTTTGAGGTGTTAATTGAGTCTGCTCCTAGACATTCCATTGTGTGATGCTAATACTGTTTTGTGTCCATTGTGCTAATTAGATCTGCTCCTACGACCTGTTTATTGTGTATGCTAATGACACTGTTAAGATGTGGAATGTGACTTATCAAGCTGTAGTAATTAACCCCTCTAAATGCGGAGCCAGACCGTCTGGCTAATGAGTAGTAATTAACTCAGCGGAATGTCATTATCTAAAATAATGTGTATAAAGCCCCCCCATTGTGTGATGTGTGGGTGGAGTGTGTCTTTGTCCCTGTGATTAACTGTAACATGCTTGTACTGTATATAAGAAAGCTAAGTTACCATTAAAGGATTCATTCATTCATTTTGGAACCAGTACCAGAGCTTGTGTTGTCTCGGTTATTCTGGGAAATGAAATGGGTCATGTCTGATGTCTGTCGGACTGTCGGATAAGCTGTCGTGGGGCAATGGAATGGAATATCGTAAACGGTGGTGACCGTTACAGAAAGTAAATTGTGAATGTCTTGAGAGAACAGGAGAGGGGAGGGAGACAGATGGGGGAGAGAAGGGATGGAGATAATGCAGTTCAGTGATTACAGTGTACTGCAGTCTGCAGTGCACACACTTACCCACGGTCCAGGCTAGAATCTCAGGCATCATTCACACACATGCTGCTCATTTTCATATTTCCTGAACACACATCCCCTCTCTTCAGATACGGCACACCAAGATAGTGTGGGCGGGACTGAAAGAAGGAGGAGGAGGAGCTGTATTCCTCCCTGCTCGTATGTGAGGAGAGTGGGGGGGAGGTGGCTGGACTCACTGGGCTGTAAAAGAGTGTCATAGACTGACACTCGGCTCAGCTTGCAGTCACCACTCTCGGAATTTACATGGCGTCCCAGACGGAGCAGGAGGACCTGCTTTGTCCTTCCCAGCCTGGCCTGTCTGATGTTCTGGCGGCCATTGCGGGATGCCAAACCTCCATTACCGCCCTCACCACCAAGGTTGATGCTGTACAGATCGATGTTGGGCTTATCAGGCAGGATATGGACAAGATCCGCTCTAGATTGTCCACTGCTGAACAGCGCCTGGGGCACGTGGAGGATACGGTGGAGAGCCATGGCGCTGACCTCCGAACCCTTCACACTAAAATCAGGGCCTTGGAATACAGAGCAGAGGACGCCGAGAATCGTACCAGGAGGAGTAATCTTCGCATTGTGGGACTGGCGGAGGGAGTGGAGGGTCAGCGTCCAACCGACTTTGTGGAGGAGCTGCTGCATTCCCTACTGCCGGAGGCCCAATTCTCACCCTTCTATGCCGTGGAGAGGGCCCACCGCATCCCACCCAAGCCTGGCCCGCCAGGTACTCCGCCTCATACCTTTATCCTCGAGTTCTTAAATTTCAGGGACAGGGATGAGGTGCTTAGGGCCGCCAGAGTGAAGGGAGAGATACGGCATAACAACACCAAGCTCCTTATCTTTCCCGACTACTCTGTTGAAACACAGAAGCTGAGGCGGTCTTTTGTCCACGTTAAAGCAGCCCTGCGAGCCAAAGGCATCCCATACAGTGTTCTGTTCCCTGCACGCTTGAGGGTCCAGGACGGCGAAACGACAAGATTTTTCACCTCCCCCCGCGATGCCTTCTCCTGGCTGGATTCACTACCCCCGCATCGCTGATGGATGGTGTCCTGCATGTGCTGCTCATCCCTTCTGCGGTTTGCTGGATGACTTTTTTGATGTCCCCCTGCAAGTGAGTTGGTACTGTGCACCGCTGTGCCTTGTTCCCCCTCTTTTTGTTTTTTTGGGGGTCTTTTTCTGACTTATGTACCGGATCTAAGTTTTGTGCCCCTGGGTCTCCAGGTGTTCTCTGGCCGCTTAAACCTTCCCATGATGTACAGTACTATTATGCTAACAGTGTAATTTTTTGCCAGCGCTTGTTACGCAACCTGTTCGAACTGACTGCTCCTGTTATGCTGGTAGGCTCTAACATTGACTGCATATGTGCCTGGGGACTGGTGTCTGCCTTTTGGAGTGCCTCCCCTGGATCAGGGTGGGTTGTCTCCCTCTAAGGCCTCGTACACACGATCAAATCTGTCCGCTGGACCGTTTCAGCAGACAGATTCGATCGTGTGTACGGGCGAGCCGACAGATTTGGCCACCCGACAGATTTCAAAGCATGCTTTGAAATCTATCGGGTGGGAATCCGTCCGCCCGACATGTCTGCTGGTTAGTACACTTACCAGCAGACATGTCGTCTCGCACCGCCACCGAATGGATTCGGCACATGCGCGGAAGTGTTTTACTTCCTGGTGCGGTGACGTGGCGGCGTCAACGTCACCGCCACGTCACCGACACGTCAGCGCGCCGTCTGCTGGCGGGGATTTTGGTTTGCTCGTGTGTACACGCGAGCAAACCAAAATCCCAGCAGACAGATTTGTTCAAATCTGTCGGACGGACAGATTTGAACAAATCTGTCTGCTCGTGTGTACGAGGCCTAAGGCCGCGTACACACGACCGAGGTTCTCGCTGAAAACCAGCGAGAACCTCGCTGGAATGCACATTCCAGCGAGGACCTCGGCCGTGTGTACGGTCTCGGCGAGCTTCCCGTCGGGAAGCCCGTCGAGCAGAAATAGAGAGCACGCTCTCTATTTCCTCGACGGCCCGCCTGGATGAATGGCTGGTTGCCATTCCCGACGGGCGGGTCGCCGATTTCGACGACCGGCAGAGAGCCTCGACGGGCGGAACGATGTGTTCTGCCCGTCGAGGATCTCTGCCGTGTGTACGCGGCCTCAGTCTGGGAAGGGATCCTTGTTCACACTTGCTCTCATCATGCTGGCTTGGACGTAGAATCACCATGCTCCTTTCTGTTTTTTTTTTGTTTCATTTTTGGGAAAGCCCATTCACATTTTTACTTTTCCCCGAGTTTCGTATCCACGAAAGAACTACACCCATTGGTTTCCGCTCCCTGACATTGGGTGTTGGATGTTTGGGAACTTAAGCATTCCTTGGTTTGGGGGGGATGCGGGGTGGGGGGAGGGGTTATTGTTATTGGTTTGTTTTCTGTTAACCGTTCTTGTTTTTCACAGGTGCTGCTATTGTCTATGTATGTGTAACTTTGGCATGGGACTGAGGGCATGGCTGGGCCGCATGCGGCCGGAGCTGGGATGCTGCCCCTGCGAGCGGGGTCCCCCTGATTTTTATTCTTCCCTGATCATAGGATGTCTGCATTTGATGTAATCTCGTGGAATGTGCGAGGTCTCAATTCTGCAGTTAAACGATCACTAGTATTCCGCTTCCTCCAGAAGCATAACCCGCAGGAAACGCATCTGCATGGTGCGAGGACTACCTGCCTTAAAAAGGCTTGGGTGGGACTGAATTATCATTCCACTTACTCAATGTATGCTCGTGGGGTCAGCGTCCTGGTCCGGAAAACCCTGCTATTTCAGTTGTTAGAGGCCAGGACTGATAGAGATGGGAGGTTTGTTATAGTTCATGCTACTGTATATGACAAGATTGTTGTGTTGGTAGGGTTATATGTTCCACCTCCGGCCTCATGCCAGGTCCTGCACGAGATTATGCAATATGTTGTACAATTGGATACTACCCTAGTTTTCCTTCTGGGGGATTTTAATATGGTTCCCTCTGCGGACCTGGATAGGCTGAGCTTGTCGGCTCGTGATTCCCCTGACCTCAGATTATGGGCAGAAACCTATGCCCTCACTGACGTTTGGAGACACATGCACCCGACGCTGAGGGAATATACTTGTCATTCTTCCTCCTTTAAGACCTTGTCTAGGATTGACTTGGTGTATGCCTCTGGCCCTGCCCTGCAATGTGTTAGGGATATTTCTCTGCTTCCCAGGGGTATTTCAGATCATGCTCCTTTATGTCTGTCACTTGCCTTGACTGTCCCCTCTGAATCCCGTCTCTGGCGTTTGTCCAGATTCTTGGCTAACGACGAGCGTTTGCAGGAACCTCTTGCTGCTTCTATTTGTAATTTTTGGACTGACAATGGTGGCTCTGCTGCTCCTCTGACCCTGTGGGACTCCTTTAAGGCATGGGCCAGGGGAGAGTTTATAACAGGTATCTCTCGTCTTAAGCGGGAGGCAGCTCAATCCTTAGAGGAGGACCTGGAGACTAGGGCTGCTGCACTGGAGGCTGAATTTGTGGCTAACCCGGATGATGCACACTATCAGACATGGTGGCGGGCATTGCGAAGTCTCTCCACGGCCAGGGTGGTGCAAACAGATAAGGCCCTCCTATATTCGGCCCAAAGGGTCTTTGAGCACGGGGGGGGGGAAATTGAAGGCTCTTGGCCTGGTTGGCCAAAGGGGCTGTCCCATCCACTCCTATTGGCTCCATTAGGGACAGTCAGGGTCAGTTGATCACGGCGCCAGACGGCATTAATCGACGCTTTGGGGACTTTTTTAAGGACGTTTACTCCTCTCGTGCAGATTTTTCCGATTCAGGCCTCCTCTCATTTTTAGACCCCTTATCGTTCCCCGTTCTCTCTAATAAGGCTAGGAAGGGGTTGGAAGCGGATATTACCCTGGAGGAGGTGCAGTTGGCCATGGGACATCTTCGGGGTGGGAAGGCTCCTGGAGCAGATGGCTTGCCATCTGAATTTTATATGAATTTTACCGAAATTCTTGCCCCTAAGCTGACCTCACTCCTCTCTAAATTTGGAACCTTGGAGGCCTTGCCCGATTCGATGAATGAGGCTATTATTGTACTAGTGCCCAAGCCTGGCAAGGATCCACTGGATTGTGCATCCTTCAGACCCATCTCCCTCTTAAATGTGGATGCAAAGGTCTTTGCAAAGATTTTGGCCCTCCAACTGTCCCGGGTCATTGATGACCCGGTGGGAATTGACCAAACTGGGTTTATGCCGGGTAAAGGGACTGATATTAATGTTAGGCGCCTCTTCCTGAACCTCACCATCCCGCATGATAACCCGGGTACCAGGGTCATTGCCTCTCTTGATGCCGAGAAGGCATTTGACTCTGTTGAGTGGTCCTTTTTGTGGGAGGTTTTGCGTCGCTTTGGGTTTGGCCCTAATTTCATCCATAGGATTAAATTGCTCTATCAGGCGCCTAGAGCTCGAGTCCGCACCAATAACTGGCTCTCGGAACCCTTTAACCTGTATCGCGGTACGCGGCAGGGGTGCCCGCTCTCCCCCGCCCTGTTCGCTCTGGCTCTGGAGCCCCTGGCGATTTTGATCAGGAGCGCTCCAGATGTCCTGGGCCTGCGGGTGGGTAAGCTGGAGGAGCGGCTGTCCCTGTATGCCGACGACGCGTTGCTATATTTGAATGATGCGGGCCCCTCTCTCTTAGCTGCACTGCGTATCTTTGACGAATTTGGGACATTTCTGGCATCAAAATCAACTGGAGTAAATCTGTGTTATTTCCTATTGATGATGGTGCGGTTTCTGGAGCTTCTCCCTCCCCCTTGAGGTGGGTGGAGGAGTTCCGATATCTTGGTGTGTTGGTGACCCGAGACCCTTCTAAGTATGTCGAAAATAATTTAAAACCGGTCCTGACTACCCTGCGCTCCAGATGTGCTGCCTGGTCTGACCTTCCGCTAAACCTTCTCGGTCGCATTAACTTGTTAAAAATGATGATGCTGCCCAAGTTTACCTATCTCTTTAAGAGCTGTCCAGTCTGGGTCCCGGTCTCATTTTTTAAAGACATTAATAACTGTGTGGGATACTTTATATGGGGTGGTGCGACCCCCAGGTTGGCTCGCTCCACCTTGTGGTTGCCTGCGCACATGGGGGGCCTGGCTCTCCCTAACTTCCAGGTGTACTTTTGGGCCGCAATGTTAGTGTCGGTTCATTGGTGGTTTCAGGGCTCCAGATCTAATGCAGCGGTTTGCCTGGAGGCTACCTGCCTTGGTTCACTAGCCGACCTTCATAATTTCGTCTATAGGGGGCCAGGGGCATATAAGGTGATTCCTGGGCCTACCCGGGGCGACGTGGAAGGTGTGGAGGGCAGCTCGGAGGCGCTATTTGACACCTGATCAGTGGTCCCCTGCGCATCCGCTGTGGGGCAATCCGACTTTGCCTCACTTCCATTCCATTCCGGACCCTCAGGCCTGGGCAAGGTTTGGTATCACCAAGTTGAGCCACGTGATGCCCCAGGGAGAGTTAATACCCTTCCCCGAAATGAGGGATGCGTACCGCCTGCCCCGGTGGATGCATTTCAGATACCTGCAACTGAAGCATGCGGCGAGGGCCCAGTTCCCTCAGCGCCCTGTCCTTCAGGCTGACCCCATAGAGGAGCTTCTGGCACCAGGAGGTCTTGCTAGGCCTCTCTCTACCCTATATGGGGCGCTTTTGAGTAAGGACTCCCCCAAGATGGAAAGATTGTGGGAAGCCTGGCACAATGACATACCCTCTCTGGATAGGGAGGGATGGGAGGACTGCCTGGATTGTGGCCCTAAGTTGGTTATTGCATGCAGGGATAAGCTCCTGCAGGTCAAATTCCTCCATAGAATGTATTACACTCCCCAAAAGCTCCATCGCATATTCCCGGCCAGAGATCCCATGTGCCCTAAATGTAGGATTAAAATTGGCACATACAGTGCAGAAAATAAGTATTTGAACACCCTGCTATTTTGCAAGTTCTCCCACTTGGAAATCATGGAGGGGTCTGAAATTGTCATCGTAGGTGCATGTCCACTGTGAGAGACATAATCCAAAAAAAAAATTCCAGAAATCACAATTTATGATTTTTTAACTATTTATTTGTATGATACAGCTGCAAAGAAGTATTTGAACACCTGTCTATTAGCTAGAATTCTGACCCTCAAAGACCTGTTAGTCTGCCTTTAAAATGTCCACCTCCACTCCATTTATTATCCTAAATTAGATGCACCTGTTTGAGGTCATTAGATGCATAAAGACACCTGTCCACCCGATGCAATCAGTAAGAATCCAACTACTAACATGGCCAAGACCAAAGAGCTGTCCAAAGACACTAGAGACAAAATTTTACACCTCCACAAGGCTGGAAAGGGCTACGGGGAAATTGCCAAGCAGCTTGGTGAAAAAAGGTCCACTGTTGGAGCAATCATTAGAAAATGGAAGAAGCTAAACATGACTGTCAATCTCCCTCGGACTGGGGCTCCATGCAAAATCTCACCTCGTGGGGTCTCAATGATCCTAAGAAAGGTGGGAAATCAGCCTAGGACTACACGGGAGGAGCTGGTCAATGACCTGAAAAGAGCTGGGACCACTGTTTCCAAGGTTACTGTTGGTAATACACTAAGACGTCATGGTTTGAAATCATGCATGGCACGGAAGGTTCCCCTGCTTAAACCAGCACATGTCAAGGCCCGTCTTAAGTTTGCCAATGACCATTTGGATGATCCAGAGGAGTCATGGGAGAAAGTCATGTGGTCAGGTGAGACCAAAATATAACTTTTTGGTCATAATTCCACTAACTGTGTTTGGAGGAAGAAGAATGATGAGTACCATCCCAAGAACACCATCCCTACTGTGAAGCATGGGGGTGGTAGCATCATGCTTTGGGGGTGTTTTTCTGCACATGGGACAGGGCGACTGCACTGTATTAAGGAGAGGATGACCGGGGCCATGTATTGCGAGATTTTGGGCAACAACCTCCTTCCCTCAGTTAGAGCTTTGAAGATGGGTCGAGGCTGGGTCTTCCAACATGACAATGACCCGAAGCACACAGCCAGGATAACCAAGGGTAAGAAGCATATCAAGGTTCTGGCGTGGCCTAGCCAGTCTCCAGACCTAAACCCAATAGAGAATCTTTGGAGGGAGCTCAAACTCTGTGTTTCTCAGCGACAGCCCAGAAACCTGACTGATGTAGAGAAGATCTGTGTGGAGGAGTGGGCCAAAATCCCTCCTCCAGTGTGTGCAAACCTGGTGAAAAACTACAAGAAACGTTTGACCTCTGTAATTGCAAACAAAGGCTACTGTACCAAATATTAACATTGATTTTCTCAGGTGTTCAAATACTTCTTTGCAGCCGTATCATACAAATAAATAGTTAAAAAAATCATACATTGTGATTTCTGGAATTTTTTTTTTGATTATGTCTCTCACAGTGGACATGCACCTACGATGACAATTTCAGACCCCTCCATGATTTCCAAGTGGGAGAACTTGCAAAATAGCAGGGTGTTCAAATACTTATTTTCTGCACTGTATATTCATATGTTGTGGGACTGTCCTGTGGTGGGGGGTTTTTGGTCAGCGGTGTTTAGTGAACTTAACTCGCGGCTGCAGCTGTCCCTCCAGATACTGCCCGAGCTGGCATTGTTGGGGGTGCACGAGGATGCACAGCGCTCGCATCATTTGAAATTATTGATTTCCTACCTCCTGTTTTACGCTAAGAAAAAGATACTTCTAAAATGGATGGTCCCGTACCCTCCATCTCTTTCCTCCTGGGAGGCACAGATTGAGGCGGCCCTGCCTATGTATAAAATCACTTACATTAACCGTGGTTGCCCGTGTAAGTATGACAAAGTGTGGGCTCCCTGGCTCTCCTCTTAAGGGCCCTGGGCCCTGTTTCATGTGTTGTTTGGGGGGGGGGGGATATGTGGGGTTTGGGTCTTGTTCCTGTCTATTTGTGCACCTACCTTTATCCTGTTGGTTTTCTTTGTGTGACATGTTATTGCCTGTTATTCTGCCTGATCAATGTTCTCTCTGGTTCGCTGATATTCCTTTTTCTATGTCCTGTTTTGTACCATGTCGAGAGGTATACTGTACTACATGATTTTCTTTTCACAATAAAGCACCTTTGTTTGTAAAGAAGGTGAACTGGATCTATCCCATGCATGAGAAGAAACTGTACGTTGACATCCAGAACTGAAGTTTGAATTTCCTTCTCCTTTTTCTCCTGATGAAGCTGGATACGTGAAACATGTTGAGAAAGGATTTATATACATATAAATGCGCTAAAATTCAACTAATAATGTACTACCAATACAGTATGATAAGATGATGGCATATTAACAAAGTCCCAAACATATGAGTAGACAGTAACAAAGCTGCTTGCAATCCCAGCTCAGCACTGTGATCACAGAGTTAATATGCTTCAAACACCGCTCAGATGTTTCCCAAGGAATCTTCACTAATCACACACAGTACTCTGCATGAAGGTCAGGCATACATTAGGTATGAGGCACGTCTCCAGACAAACGATTAACGCTCAGACGTTCCCAAGAATGAAAAAGAAATAAACATAGTATAGTACTGTTTTGCCTGGAATAATAACAATACATTCTATGCTGCACTCACGAATCCTCTGGGGCTATCAAGTGTATATGCCGCTCAGTGTTCCGGACTCCTCATTAGGATGAGAGATCGAAGGTCCCGTCACATAGGCTCCTCCCCCACGCGTTACGTCACTCGCCACGCAACTTAATCATGGGTAATAACTACGTGACCAGGAATAGCTGAGCTCTCTTATAGCCATCCTGACATCCGCAACAAAACGGAAGTGAGCCAATGGAGGGTACTAATGATTTACATCATTGCAAACAATGATACACTTGATGCAAATAATAGTATATGTTATTAACAACATTAATATAAAAACTTTAATACCACATCTGGATAATATTAAAAGAAGCAACCATCATAGACGATTGCCAGATACATCACATAGTACTCATCAAGACTTTACAACGCCCCCTAGTGGTGATGAACATATATATTCGCATTAATATAGAAATATATATATATAAAAAAAAAATATGTATTTTTTGGACACCAGGTCACTGAAATACGTTATAAAAGAACACATATAAGAAGAACCCCCCCCCCCCCCCAAAACATCCAGCCCAATACACATATAAAATATGTATTAAAAATACATATTTGATAAAACTATATATATGAAGAGGGGTAATCTGTAACCATATATAAAAGTATTAAAAATGGGTGTGGGTCACCATGGACCCACCTGGATAAATTACGGAAAAAAATAACGAATTAATTAGTAATCAGAAATAAAACAATTGAGGTCAAACTCAATATTGAGGCCATTGGGCGAGAGTGACCTCATCTCATGGATCCATCTGGATTCAGACTTGCTTAACTCTCTCACTTTGTGGCTTCCTCTCCAGTGAGGGAGGTGACGCTCTGACGTCACCGCATCATGTGTGAGGACCCGGAAGACGGGTACACGCTCCATACGCCGGCCGGCTTACTTGTTTTATATGCTGTTTTACTTTGGATTGATGTAAGTGCGCACAATCTTCTTTTTACCCAATAAATGTATGGTTTTACACTATGTGGATTTCTTTTGATTTCTATATGGGACCACTGGTTGATATATGATCGTTTTTGAGCTGAACACCCCAACTGGCTGTTATGAATGGATGTTCCCTTTGCTCCTTGCCGATTGTGGATACTACTTTTTGCTGTTATTGATCTCAGTGAGATCAGAGACTGTGGTAAGGGTCAGTGTTTTCTGTGCGGTGGAGGTCTTTGTTTGTCATTACTCACACCTGTCCGTGGATTCATCTACACTGGGAATCTTTTGTTTACTTAAGAATTTTCCTTGATGGACTGTATGATCACCATATGGACTTTAAATTATTTATGTTCACTGTTCACTATCATTGTGTTCACTAAATGTTTTTTCATGTGATATCTCTGTACAATTTGGCGCTAATGACACCATTTTATTCATTTTAGTTTTGATACACTGTATGCCATTTATAGCGCGACTCCAATTTTTTTCTGTATATTTCTGAATCGCCCAAAACTTCAGTTCCTTTGGGTTCTTTTGATGACATGCCTCAAAGTGACGAGAAACACTATGTTTGTCAAATCCCTTCTCAATGTTTTGTACGTGTTCCCTCAGACGCTTCCATGCAGGTCTCTTGGTCCGTCCTATATATTGGAGGGAGCATGGACATTCCAAGACATATACAACCCCCTCTGTTCTGCATGTGATAAGATCGTCAATTACATACTCCTTCTTAGTTACACTAGATGTAAATTTCGAGAATTTTTGGCCATTAAAATTGGTCTTCTTACATGCATAGCATCTTTTACAGGGGAAGAATCCCTTACCCTGAAAGAAAGTTAATGAATTGTTCCTACTTGGTGGATCCGGAACATTTTTGGCCACCAAATCTCTCAGCGTGGGAGCTCTGCGGTACACAACACTAAGGGAACCTGGGAATTGTACCCTGTAATTGTCGATCAGCTGGAAGGATCAGCCAGTGCTTTTTGAAAATTCGCTCTAACTGCCTATGCTGTACTGTATAGTTCAAAATGATAGGAAGTTCATTGGACATTTGTTCCTGTCTAGTTCGGTCCTGTATCAAAGAGTTTCTGGTGGTATCATATACTTTGGAGATCTGATCTTGTATGAACTCCTTATTATACCCCTTGTTGATGAATTTTAGTCCTACTTCATTGGCCTGTTCCAAATATACCTGTGGGTCAGTGCAATTCCTGCGTATCCGCATCATTTGTCCTTTGGGGATATTGATTAGCCAGGGTTCAAAATGGCAACTGTCAACCGGAATATAGCTGTTTCTTTCAACAGGCTTGAAATATGTTTTGGTTGAAATTGAATGGTCTTCCACACTGATTTCCAAATCAAGAAACTGTATAGTTTTTGTGCTTATTGTGTAGGTTAATTTGATATTTTTTGGGTTCAGATTCAGACCCTCAATAAATGTGATTAGAGATGATTCATCACCATCCCAAATGAGTATACAATCGTCAATGAATCTTCTATATAATATCAGGTGATCAGGCATATCATTGTATATAGCCATCTCCTCCCACTCTGACATAAAGATGTTAGCTACGCTGGGAGCATATTTGGCGCCCATTCCAATTCCATTGAGCTGCCTGTAATATTTAGATTGGTGCCAAAAATAATTGTGTTGTAAACCATAGGCCAAACATCTCATGACAAACCTTTGTTGCTTTGAGACGAGTTGGCCAAAATTATTCATGGCCCACTTAGTGGCTCCAATAGCTTGCTCATGGTTAATGTTCGTGTATAACGATGCCACGTCAGCTGTTGCTATCAGATATTTTTTCCGTGGGTTTAACACTACAGTTTCAAGAATCTGGATGAGATGCTTGGTATCTCTGAGATAGGCCTTAGTTGAAGGGACTAATGGCTGGACAAATTTATCTACATACTCCCCTATACGGGAATTAATAGATTGAATACCATTAATAATCGGTCTCCCAGGGGGTCTGAGAGGGTCCTTGTGTACTTTGGGTACTGTGTAGATAATTGGAACTCGACACACATCCGGGACAAGGTATTTAGCTTCTCTTTTAGACAATACACCTTTGTCTCTTCCCTTTTGGATTAGTGCAACTAATTCTTCCTTGTATTCTCCTGTAGGGTTAGTTTTTAATTTCATATATGTACTATCATCTTTTAATTGATTATCCAATTATTCATAATAGTACTCTTTTGATAGGATCACTATCGCACCGCCCTTATCGGCCGGTCGCACAATTACTTGTTTGATCTTCTCTAATTCTTTTATTCCCTTGTGGATAGCTTTGGAATCTGGTAATTTTTTTTAACTTTGAGTGAATCCAGATCCTTCAGAACCATTTTTTTAAACACTTCCACATGTTGGTTGTTGTGTAGTTGAGGATTAAACAGGGACTTATTCCTCAATTTACTATGTTGGACTCTTCCTAATAGATTACCACCAGCTTCACTCCGTACTGGTTGATTTAGCATGTACTTTTTATTGTTAAGTTTTCTTGTATATTTCTGGATGTCAACATATACATCAAACTTGCTCAAATTTCTATTGGGGGCAAGTTTTAGGCCCTTGTCTAATGTAATTAACTCAGTTCGGGTTAATTAAACCCCACTTAGGTTAATTAAGCCCTCACCTATTGGACTTTTCTTCTTTTGGGCCCTTTGTCCCCCCCTGCAGCCCCTCTTTCCTCTGGGCTTCGAGTGTATACTGGTTCCTCTTGTCGAGGCGGTGATCTGTCGTTCCTGCGATAATCTAAAAAAGACTGAGAATTGGTTTCTAAGTAATTGGCTAGGGGTTCATATTTATTCTGTGTGTAAGCTGGACTTCTCCTATCGTCCTGCTGGTTATGGTCTCTATTAGATGGTCCACCTTGTTGGTATGTGATCGGTTGGTTCCCCTGCCTCTGATATTGGGATTGATAGATATCCCTTGGGTCTCTTCTGTCTTGAGTATGGTAATTGGAATCATACTGATACCCTTGTGCATACGCCCCTTGATTCCCTGATTGGTTATTAGGGGGATGTTGCGGTTTCTGATTACTCTTATTCTTCCAGGCGGGTTTCCTGGGTGACTTATGCTGGCCATACACTCCACGAAAATTCGGCCGAAAATCGGTCGTAAAGAAAGATCTTTCGTTTTTTCGGCCAGTTAACCACTTTCCGACCAGCCGCCGCAGTTATACGACGGCAGGTCGGCTCTCCTGCGCGAGAGCCCGTCATACTACGTCGGGACATTCGCGATCGCCGCCGGGCACGCGCGCTCGTTCGTTACAGAGCGGGGAACGGGAGCTGTGTGTGTAAACACATTCCTCTCGTTCCTGTCAGCGGGGGAAACGCTGATCTTCCGTTCATACAATGTATGAACAGAAGATCAGTGATTTCCCCTAGTGAGTCCACCCCCCCCCATACAGTTAGAACACACCCAGCAACACACTTAACCCCTTCCCCGCCCCCTAGTGTTAACCCCTTCACTGCCAATGGCATTTTTATAGTAATCCAATGCATTTTTATAGCATTGATCGCTAAAAAAAATGCCAATGGTCCCAAAAATGTGTCAAAAGTGTCCGATGTGTCCGCCATAATCTCACAGTACCGAAAAAAAACGCTGATCGCCGCCATTACTAGTAAAAAAAAATATTAATAAAAATGCCATAAAACTACCCCCTTTTTTGTAAACGCTATAAATTTTGCGCAAACCAATCAACGCTAATTGCGATTTTTTTTTTTACGAAAAATATGTAGAAGAATACGTATCGGCCTAAACTGAGGAAAAAATATGTTTTTATATATTTTTTGGGGATATTTATTATAGCAAAATGTAAAAAAATATTGCATTTTTTTCAAAATTGTCGCTCTATTTTTGTTTATAGCGCAAAAAATAAAAACCGCAGAGGTGATCAAATACCACCAAAAGAAATCTCTATTTGTGGGGAAAAAAGGACGGCAATTTTGTTTGGGAGCCACGTCGCACGACCGCGCAATTGTCAGTTAAAGCGACGCAGTGCCGAATCACAAAAAGTGCTCTGGTCTTTGGACAGCAATATGGTCCGGGGCTAAAGTGGTTAATGGGCACAAAATCGAAAATCTGTTGGACGTTTTTGAGCCAAAAAAACGAAGGACAAGTTTGGAAATTTTCTGCCGAACGAACGATAAATCGGAAGGTTAATGCGTTTCCCGTCCGAAACTTCTGCACTAGGTATATGTAAAAAAAAAAAAAACGAACGATTTATCGACCAGTACATGATGGCACTATCGTTTGCACTGACAAAAGAACTTTCGTTTTTCGAAAGTTCGTTCGGACGATTTTTCGTGGAGTGTATGGCCAGCATTAGACTGAGGTTTCTTGTTATTTTTCCACCAAGGTTTGGGAGTTCTAGGTTCATTTTGTTCAAATCTATGGGGTCTGGGTTGTTCATATGGGTATGGATTGTGCGGTCTAGGATACTCATCCCCAGGAGGTCTAACAGGCTTGGGTGATCCATACCTATGCTCCCTGGCTGGGGTCATTATCCGTACCTCTTTATCAGGAGATGACAGCACTGATCCATTACATCCATCTTTTACCTTTAGCTGCCATTTAAAAGTTTGATGTAGACGATAGTCATTTGCATCTCTCCAATATTTCCTTTTCTTCTGTTGTTTAATTTCAATATCTTTCTTTCAGGAAGGAGTTTCTTTTCAACAAAAATATAAAAGTGTGGAACCCATTTGAAGACCCCTCGTATATATCCCATAGTCTGTAGACTCTTTACCTTTCAGGCTGGGGTCACACCATTGTGAATTGGATGTGGGGTCTCCGCCTCCAATTCACAATAGCAGGAGATTTTGCCCGTCTCTCTATGGAGCCGCTTCACATATTCCCACTGTGGCTCCGGTGTGATTTGCACAGGGGGGGTCCTGTGCGTCTTTTGGGGCGTTTCAGGTCCGAATTCAGACAGAAATTTGGGGTGAAATGGGAACCTAGAACGGTGAGCGGGGGACACACAGGACCCCTGCTGAGAGCCGCATCGGTATTAGGTGTGACCCCAGCCTGACACAGACTACATCATATACAAGAATTCTGATTTTACCAAAGAAATGGAGCAGAGAACATTGTGACCGCAAATGGAAAAAGATTATTTATTGGCAACATTTTTTAACAGAAATTAAGAAAGTTTTTATTTTCCATTACATGTCTTTTTTTCCGTTACATAGAAAAAAAAAACAATGGTGATTAAATATAACCAAAAGAAAGCTCTATCTGATTAAACAAATACATAAAATATAATTTGGGTGCAGTGTTGTGTGACGGAGTAGATGTCATTCAAAGTGTGACAACGCTGAAAACTGAGAGATGTCCTGGGCAGGAAGAGGGTGAAACATTCTGGTCTTGAAGGGGTTAAATGACCCAACAACATGATGTGAGCAAAAGGAACCCCCAAGTATACCTTCACGGGGCACTATTCTCCCCTCCTGGAACACCGATTATGGGGCACTATTCTCCCCTCAGAACACCATTGATGGGGCACTATTCCCCCCCAGAACACCATTGATGGGGTACTATGCCCCCCACCCACCCGGAACACCAATGATGGGGCACTATTCCTCCCCCACAAACACCAATGATGGGGCAATATTTCCCCACTCCCAGAACACCAATGATGGGGCACTATTCCCCCCAGAACACCAATGATGGGGCACTATACCTCCAGAACAACAATGATGGGGCACTATTCCCCCACCCACCCTGAACACCAATGGCGGGGCACTATTCTCCCCCCAGAACACCAATGATGGGGCAATATTCCCCCCACCCCCAGGAACACCAATGATGGGGCACTATTCCCCCCAGAACACCAATGGTGGGGCAATATTCCCCCCAAAACCCCAATTATGGGGCACTATTCCCCCCATAACACCAATGATGGGGCACTATTCTCCCCCAGAACACCAATGATGGGGCACTTCCCACCCAGAACAATGATGGGGCACTATTTCCCCACCCACCCAGAACACCAATGACAGGGCACTATTCCTCCCCTCAAACACCAATAATGGGGCAATATTCCCCCCACCAGAACACTAATGATGGGGCACTATTTCCCCCCACCCCTGGAACACCAATGATGGGCAATATCCCCCCCCAGAACACTAATGATGGGGCACTATTTCCCCCCACCCCTGGAACACCAATGATGGGGCACTATTCCCCCCCACCCTCAGAATGCCAATGATGGGGCACTATACCCCCCTGGAACATCAATGATATGATAGAGCACTATTCCCCCCACCCCCGCACTATATCCCCCCCACCCCCAGAACACCAATGATGGGGCACTCCCCCCCCCCAAAAAAAAAGCAATGTTTTGCCGCTACTTTCTTGCAGCTCGGCGCTCACCACTGCTTCTCTCCTCTCTCTCTCTTCCCTGGGGGCAGCAAAGTGGGCGGAGCTGAGAATACCCCGCTGTCAGTGGGGAGGAGAGAGGCGGACGTGCCCGGTCACATGAGTGACACTATGAGAAAGCGGCTTGTACACAGGGGATTGTGTATCACTCGGACGGAGGCAGGACTGACAGGCAGGGAGGAAGGTGCGTGCAGACCAATGAATCCATAATGAAAATCATCGACAACAATCGGTTTTATAGATTAATCATTTCAGCCCCAAAATCATTATCACTTCTGGATTCATTCATCCCAGAGGAGATCACAGAACTGATGTTCCTCCATCTCCTCAGTGTGATCCCGTCCTGGACACTTACCACATTCCCGGGCTCCCGGGAGGACTGGGAGAGCCGGGGGGAAGCTCTGCAGGAAGTGACGGGAGGGGGGATGGTCTTTCACTGTGTAAAAGTGATTGGACATTGTAAAGCCACTCAGATCACTTTTACAAAACAGCCGATCGATCGCCGGTCTCTGTGGCCATGACCTTGGTGTAACCTCTTGTTGACTGGCTGTATATATACAGATGATGGTCAGCAAGGGGTAAAAGGACATCTGTCATGAGAGGATTATGGGGGCGGCCGTTGCTAAACTCTCCGTTTGAGAATGCTAGTTCCCTGGCTGTCATGTCTATGCTTTGGATCTGATACTGTCCCAGACAGTGTTTGACCCGGAACAAGTACAAAGCCAGGGAACTAGCATTTTCAGAAGGAGGCCGGCAATGGCAGCCCTCATACTTCTCCCAGGAGTCACCACTTCCTCCAATCATTGGCTGAACAATCAACCAATCCTACTGACTGTCCCTGTGATGTCACATCTCCCCCTCCCCCCACATATCTTTATACAACCTCTCCCTACATATATCCCAGCATAGAGGGGCTCAGTGAAGGTGGTGGTGAAGGTGTGGAGGTGTCGGATCGGGTCACACAGATCATAAAAGGAGATCCGCCCGGCCTCATAATCCAGATATATCCTGACTCTCTTACTGGAGGGATTGGAGGGTAAGGGGGTCTTATTACTGTCATGTATCACAGAATACTTATTACCAGACCTGTCCAATCCCCAGGACTTCTTATTATTTCCAATCCATGACTCCCCCCTCCCTCTCCTCTCTATACTGGGGTAACACATCCCGACTATCCATCTCGCTGATCCCCCGACATCCACATCCCAGTAATGTCTCCCTGAGGAGAAACTCTGACTGCTCAACACCTGAGGACAATACTGGAATCTCTCTGGTGTTTCTGGGTAATTCTGGTATCTATTTGACTCGGATACAGTTTTCCTGTCATCTGATATCTGTAGATAATTACAAGCTGTGTTTCCATCCAGTAATATGTCTGCAGCTCCCTGTATATAGAAGTATACATTTACCTCTGTTATTATATCAGATAAACCTGTGTGTAAGACCCCCGCCACACCCAGACCCCCTCCATCATGGAGGAGCTTCTCACGTCTCTCTCTGTCCTCATTATCTCCATCCTCAGTATCACACAAGTCACCTGTGTCTGATTCCTGTAAGACAGTCAGTGGATCCGTCATGTTACACAGCTCCTCAATGTGACGCAACTTCCTGGACAGCTCCTCCTTCTTTATTTCCAGATCCCGGATGGAGATGGAGATCCGCTCTGCCCTCCCGGAGATTTCCCTCAGGACTCTCTTCTCCAGATCTTCCAGACGTCTCCTGAGGTCTCTAAACAGGACAGTGACTCTCTCGGTGTCACCAGCTGCTTCTTCTTCTACTTTCCTCCTGTGTTCCTGCAGACTCTGGACTCTTTCCTCCGTCTCCTCTCTCTTTGTCAGAAGTTCCTGCAGAACATTCCTCAGTGTCTCCTTCTTCTTCTCAGAAGCCTCATCCAGTGACTCCATCTCATGTCCTTTATGTCCTCCAATCAGACAGCAGGACACACAGATACAGGTCTCATCTTTGGTGCAGAAATACTTCAAAACTTCCTTATGGACGGAGCATTTCCTGCTCTCCATGGACAAGGTGGGGTCACATAAGACATGTTCTGGGGACTTTTTGTGGACTCTCAGGTGTTTATCACAGAGAGAAACCTCACAGTGAAGACAGGATCTAACAGCAGGTACAGGAGAGTCCACACAGTGAGTACAGAAGACCCCGGACTCCTCCGGATCTGGCTGAGCAGACAGGAAAGTCTCTGCTATGTTATGTAGTGTTATGTTCCTCTGCAGTGCAGGACGATCCGGAAACTTCTCTCTGCATTCAGGACAGGAATATCCTCCAGACCCCCCCTGTGTATCCAGCACACGATCAATACAGACCCGGCAGAAGTTGTGACCACATCTCAGGGTTACAGGATCGGTATAAATGTTCAGACAGACGGAACATTCCAGCTCAGCTCTCAGATCAGCAGACGCCATCGCTGACAGCAGAAGAGAAACGAAACTCAAAGTCTCTAAATCCGGAGAGGAGTGTGGATGGGGGAGGGGTGAGATCCTCCTACACAGGGCGGGGCTGGGATCAGCTCTCTATTCAGAATCCTTGTGATATCAGAATAAGACACGCCCCCTGATTATATTTAAAATCATAATAAATTCAAAGGAAAAAAACTTTAATGTTTTCTTTCTTAGCTTGGATTGTCGATAAACTACATGAATAAAATTAATGCTTAAAAAACTCTTATTATTATTATATTATTATTATTCGGGATTAATAGAGCGCCAACAAGGGGTGCCGTGATTTACACTACAAAGGGGGGCGGTAAAATGACAAAATAATGGAAGACGAGAGAATTAGGAGGACCTGCTCATGGGGGCTTTCCATAGAAAAGGAAGGGCGAGAAGTACGGAAGGAAATAACTGGGTGTCAAGGATCACGGAGGGGTCTCATGGGGTATATGGGTGGGGGAGGGTGGAGGATGGGTCTCATGGGGTATATGGGTGGGGGGGTGGAGGATGGGTCTCATGGGGTATATGGGTGAGGGAGGATGGAGGATGTGTCTCATGGGGTATATGAGTGGAGGAGAGGTGGGGGATGGGTCTCATGGGGTATATGGGTGGGGGAGGGGTGGAGGATGGGTCTCATGGGGTATATGGGTGGGGGAGGGTGGAGGATGGGTCTCATGGGGTATATGGGTGGGGGTGGGGTGGAGGATGGGTCTCATGGGGTATATGGGTGAGGGAGGATGGAGGATGGGTCTCATGGGGTATATGGGTGGGGAAGGGTGGAGGATGGGTCTCATGGGGTATATGAGTGGGGGAGAGGTGGGGGATGGGTCTCATGGGGTATATGGCTGGGGGATGGTGGAGGATGGGTCTCATGGGGTATATGGGTGGGGGAGGGGTGGAGGATGGGTCTCATGGGGTATATGGGTGGGGGAGGGGTGGAGGATGGGTCTCATGGGGTATATGGGTGGGGGTGGGGTGGAGGATGGGTCTCATGGTGTATATGGGTGAGGGAGGATGGAGGATGGGTCTCATGGGGTATATGAGTGGGGGAGAGGTGGGGGATGGGTCTCATGGGGTATATGGCTGGGGGATGGTGGAGGATGGGTCTCATGGGGTATATGGGTGGGGGAGGGGTGGAGGATGGGTCTCATGGGGTATATGGGTGGGGGAGGGGTGGAGGATGGGTCTCATGGGGTATATGGGTGGAAGAGGGGTGGAGGATGGGTCTCATGGGGTATATGGGTGGGGGAGGGGTGGAGGATGGGTCTCATGGGGTATATGGGTGGGGGAGGGTGGAGGATGGGTCTCATGGGGTATATGGGTGGGGGATGGGTCTCATGGGGTATGTAGGTGGGGGATGGGTCTCATAGGGGAGGGGTGGGGGTTGGGTCTCATGGGGTATATGGGTGGGGGAGGGGTGGAGGATGGGTCTCATGGGGTATGTAGGTGGGGGATGGGTCTCGTGGGGGAGGGGTGGAGGATGGGTCTCATGGGGTATATGGGTGGGGGAGGGGTGGAGGATGGCTCTCATGGGGTATATGTGTGGGGGAGGGGTGGAGGATCGGTCTCATGGGGTATATGAGTGGGGGAGGGGTGGGGGGTGGGTCTCATGGGGTATATGGGTGGGGAAGGGGTGGGGGATGGGTCTCATGGGGTATATGGGTGGGGGAGGGGTGGAGGATGGGTCTCATGGGGTATATGGGTGGGGGAGGGGTGGAGGATGGGTCTCATGGGGTATGTAGGTGGGGGATGGGTCTCGTGGGGGGAGGGGTGGAGGATGGGTCTCATGGGGTATATGGGTGGGGGAGGGGTGGAGGATGGCTCTCATGGGGTATATGTGTGGGGGAGGGGTGGAGGATCGGTCTCATGGGATATATGAGTGGGGGAGGGGTGGGGGGTGGGTCTCATGGGGTATATGGGTGGGGAAGGGGTGGGGGATGGGTCTCATGGGGTATATGGGTGGGGGAGGGGTGGAGGATGGGTCTCATGGGGTATATGGGTGGGGGAGGGTGGAGGATGGGTCTCATGGGGTATATGGGTGGGGGAGGGGTGGAGGATTGGTCTCATGGGGTATATGGGTGGGGGAGGGTGGAGGATGGGTCTCATGGGGTATATGGGTGGGGGAGGGGTGGAGGATGGGTCTCATGGGGTATATGGGTGGGGGAGGGTGGAGGATGGGACAGTAAAGTATTTTCTCAGCATATTTCCCTCCAATGATATCTGCAGTGTGTGTGTTTATGGGATGATTGGATGATAGAGACGTTATTTATCACATTTCCTCCATCAGATAAATAAAAGATGCCCAGCAAGTGGGAGGTTTCCTGCTATTGGCGCCCCGGCCTCTGTATACCAATACACAACCCTACACTTCCTTTATACAATCCTACAAATGGACTTATAAGTGCGATAGTAACACCTAGAAATGAATATCCACATGTCTCAGGAGGATGCTACGTACAGAGTGCATGTCTCAGGAGGATGCTACGTACAGAGTGCATGTCTCAGGAGGATGCTACGTACAGAGTGCATGTCTCAGGAGGATGCTACGTACAGAGTGCAGGGCTCAGGAGGATGCTATGTACAGAGTGCATGTCTCAGGAGGATGCTACGTACAGAGTGCATGTCTCAGGAGGATGCTACATACAGAGTGCATGTCTCAGGAGGATGCTACGTACAGAGTGCATGTCTCAGGAGGATGCTACGTACAGAGTGCATGTCTCAGGAGGATGCTACGTACAGAGTGCATGTCTCAGGAGGATGCTACATACAGAGTGCATGTCTCAGGAGGATGCTACGTACAGAGTGCATGTCTCAGGGGGATGCTACATACAGAGTGCATGTCTCAGGAGGATGCTATGTACAGAGTGCATGTCTCGGGAGGATGCTATGTACAGAGTGCATGTCTCAGGGGGATGCTACGTACAGAGTGCATGTCTCGGGAGGATGCTATGTACAGAGTGCATGTCTCAGGAGGATGCTATGTACAGAGTGCATGTCTCAGGAGGATGCTACGTACAGAGTGCATGTCTCAGGAGAATGCTACATACAGAGTGCATGTCTCAGGAGGATGCTACGTACAGAGTGCATGTCTCAGGGGGATGCTACGTACAGAGTGCATGTCTCAGGAGGATGCTACGTACAGAGTGCATGTCTCAGGGGGATGCTACGTACAGAGTGCATGTCTCAGGAGGATGCTACGTACAGAGTGCATGTCTCAGGGGGATGCTACGTACAGAGTGCATGTCTCAGGGGGATGCTACATACAGAGTGCATGTCTCAGGAGGATGCTATGTACAGAGTGCATGTCTCGGGAGGATGCTATGTACAGAGTGCATGTCTCAGGGGGATGCTACGTACAGAGTGCATGTCTCGGGAGGATGCTATGTACAGAGTGCATGTCTCAGGAGGATGCTATGTACAGAGTGCATGTCTCGGGAGGATGCTATGTACAGAGTGCATGTCTCAGGGGGATGCTACGTACAGAGTGCATGTCTCAGGAGGATGCTACGTACAGAGTGCATGTCTCGGGAGGATGCTATGTACAGAGTGCATGTCTCAGGGGGATGCTACGTACAGAGTGCATGTCTCAGGAGGATGCTACATACAGAGTGCATGTCTCAGGAGGATGCTACATACAGAGTGCATGTCTCAGGAGGATGCTACGTACAGAGTGCATGTCTCAGGAGGATGCTACGTACAGAGTGCATGTCTCAGGAGGATGCTACGTACAGAGTGCATGTCTCAGGAGGATGCTACATACAGAGTGCATGTCTCAGGAGGATGCTACGTACAGAGTGCATGTCTCAGGGGGATGCTACGTACAGAGTGCATGTCTCAGGAGGATGCTACGTACAGAGTGCATGTCTCAGGGGGATGCTACGTACAGAGTGCATGTCTCAGGAGGATGCTACGTACAGAGTGCATGTCTCAGGAGGATGCTACATACAGAGTGCATGTCTCAGGAGGATTCTACGTACAGAGTGCATGTCTCAGGGGGATGCTACGTACAGAGTGCATGTCTCAGGAGGATGCTACATACAGAGTGCATGTCTCAGGAGGATGCTACGTACAGAGTGCATGTCTCAGGGGGATGCTACGTACAGAGTGCATGTCTCAGGAGGATGCTACGTACAGAGTGCATGTCTCAGGAGGATGCTACATACAGAGTGCATGTCTCAGGAGGATGCTACGTACAGAGTGCATGTCTCGGGAGGATGCTACGTACAGAGTGCATGTCTCAGGAGGATGCTACATACAGAGTGCATGTCTCAGGAGGATGCTATGTACAGAGTGCAGGGCTCAGGAGGATGCTACATACAGAGTGCATGTCTCAGGAGGATTCTACGTACAAAGTGCAGGGCTCAGGAGGATGCTACATACAGAGTGCATGTCTCAGGAGGATGCTATGTACAGAGTGCATGTCTCAGGGGGATGCTACATACAGAGTGCATGTCTCAGGAGGATGCTATGTACAGAGTGCAGGTCTCAGGAGGATGCTACGTACAGAGTGCATGTCTCAGGAGGATGCTACGTACAGAGTGCATGTCTCAGGAGGGTGCTACGTACAGAGTGCATGTCTCAGGGGGATGCTACGTACAGAGTGCATGTCTCAGGAGGATTCTACGTACAGAGTGCAGGGCTCAGGAGGATGCTACATACAGAGTGCAGGGCTCAGGAGGATGCTACATACAGAGTGCATGTCTCGGGAGGATGCTACGTACAGAGTGCATGTCTCAGGAGGATGCTACGTACAGAGTGCATGTCCCAGGGGGGTGCTATGTACAGAGTGCATGTCCCAGGAGGATGCTACGTACAGAGTGCATGTCTCAGGAGGATGCTCACACCCGAGAAACGCGTCGTAGAAGAAACATCGTTTTCCTCGGCGAGTTCCTTGTCAGGCTTGTCGAGAATCTTGTCAGGCTCTCCTTGCGTACACACTGTCAGGACAAAATCTCGCCGTTGTCAAACGCGGTGACGCACAACGCGTACGACGGCACTATAAAGGGGAGGTTCCGTTCCACTGGCGCCGCCCTTGGGGCTGCTTTTGCTAATCTCGTGTTACTGCGTGTTAGTAAAAGTTTGGTGAGAGACGATTCGCGCTTTTCAGTCTGTTACAGCGTGATGAATGTGCGATCTCCATTACCAACGCTACTTTTACCGAAGGCGCGCTCCCGTCTCGCACTTTATTCTGAGCATGCGCGGGTTTCTAAGCATACACACGATGAGAAACGCGACGAGGAAATTGAGACTCCCGACGAGAAAAAAAAAGGGCATGTTCTGGGTTGCTTGACAAAGGGGGCAGAGCTCCAGATATCGGCCCCGCCTATCCCCGACATCAGATCTTCAATCTGACAGCTCCCGTCCCTCTCTCTGCAGCCATACGCCCCCGCTTGCTCCCACATCACTGTCTGTGCTGGATCCAGGATCACACTGCAGCATGTCCTGTTAGGCTGTCAGCAATGGGTATGGGAGGCACCCCTGAATCCGGGGACACACAGGCTTCAGGGACAGTGTCCTCAAAACGGGGACTGTCCCTGGAAAACGGGGACGTCTGGTCACCCTAGCCTAAGAATGAAATGCTGCCCCCCCCAAAAAAATAAAATCCTACGCCCATCCAGCAAAGAGACATTTCCATAAAGCAAAGAGACATGCCCCCTCCTGCAAAGAGACATGCCCCCTGCTGCAAAGAGACATGCCCCTTCCTGCAAAGAGACATGCCCCTTCCTGCAAAGAGACATGCCCCTTCCTGCAAAGAGACATACCCCTTCCTGCAAAGAGACATGCCCCTTCCTGCAAAGAGACATGCCCCTTCCTGCAAAGAGACATGCCCCTTCCTGCAAAGAGACATGCCCATTCCTGCAAAGAGACATGCCCCTTCCTGCAAAGAGACATGTCCCTTCCTGCAAAGAGACATGCCCCTTCCTGCAAAGAGACATGTCCCTTCCTGCAAAGAGACATGCCCCTTCCTGCAAAGAGACATGCCCTTCCTGCAAAGAGACATGCCCCTTCCTGCAAAGAGATATGCCCCTTCCTGCAAAGAGACATGCCCCCTGCTGCAAAGAGACATGCCCCTTCCTGCAAAGAGACATGCCCCTTCCTGCAAAGAGACATGCCCCTTCCTGCAAAGAGATATGCCCCTTCCTGCAAAGAGACATGCCTAGGGTGACCACGTGTCCCGGATTGCCCGGGACAGTCCCGTATTTTGCAGGTCTGTCCCGGGCACAAATAATTCCAGGACAATACAGTGTCCCGGAATGAAACTGACACAGCGGAAATGCCTGGAGGAGCACAGTCCCCGCCCCCTGCTTGTGATTGGAGAAATCATAAATCCCTCCTCTTGTGTCCAATCACTGCGCTGTGATTCGTTACACCACAAGCTAATTTTTGGGAAGGGGGTGTGTCCCTGAATGGTAGTTTGGAAATGTGGTCACCCTAACCACACACTATTCACTTTCTGGGGGGGTCTGCAGTCTTCCTGGCTTTTTTTTTCTATTAGAGGGGGTGAGCAGGATCCTCCCATCACCCCCCTGCAGTTCTCCAAAGCTGGGGGTCTTTTTTAACTGGTGGGGGGGGGGAGTTCCTATTTTCCTGGATGGGGGTCCCCTAATATCACCCCCTGCAATCCTCATAACTGGAGGGGGAAGAGAGGGGGATTCCTTTATTAGGGACCCTTTTTATCCCCCCCCCCACACACACACACAGTCCTCCTAGCTGGGGGGTCTTGTTTATCTAGAGGCAGTGTGTCCATAAGGGCGCCACCCCCCTCTCTCCAGCCCCACCCCCTCTATCAGACAGGGGGGGGGGGCACAGTGGGAGCGTTTGATTGTCAGTGTAGGGATCCGGGTAGGTCAGTGTAGGGATCGGGGTAGGTCAGTGTAGGGATCCGGGTAGGTCAGTGTAGGGATCAGGTAGGTCAGTGTAGGGATGGGGTAGGTCAGTGTAGGGATCCGGGTAGGTCAGTGTAGGGATCCGGGTAGGTCAGTGTAGGGATCCGGGTAGGTCAGTGTAGGGATCGGGGTAGGTCAGTGTAGGGATCCGGGTAGGTCAGTGTAGGGATCAGGTAGGTCAGTTTAGGGATCAGGTAGGTCAGTGTAGGGATCGGGGTAGGTCAGTGTAGGGATCGGGGTAGGTCAGTGTAGGGATCAGGTAGGTCAGTGTAGGGATCGGGGTAGGTCAGTGTAGGGATCCGGTAGGTCAGTGTAGGGATCGGGGTAGGTCAGTGTAGGGATCGGGGTAGGTCAGTGTAGGGATCCGGGTAGGTCAGTGTAGGGATCAGGTAGGTCAGTGTAGGGATCAGGTAGGTCAGTGTAGGGATCAGGTAGGTCAGTGTAGGGATCCGGGTAGGTCAGTGTAGGGATCCGGGTAGGTCAGTGTAGGGATCAGGTAGGTCAGTGTAGGGATCAGGTAGGTCAGTGTGCAAGTGAAAGGAGTCTGCGCTGTGAAAATAGATTGAAAAAGGGCACAAGGCTAGGAAATGGGTGTGGGAAAGGGGCACAGTAGGTGAAAAAGTGTTAGCTAAATAACAATGATACACCTAGACAGCAATAAACATCTCCAATTGGTAAACTGATGGTAACACATAAACGGCAAAGTATAGTCCAGGAAAGACAAAATTAATTTAGGAAGTCCAGTACTGGAAAATAAAGATAAAAATAAAGATAACAGTAAATTCCTCAAGGAAGGGAACAGATGAGGAGAGACCCAGCAGCCAATTCTGTGAAAGAAGTCGAGCCGTCACCCAAGAACAACACGCACACCTCGGGTGGTCCCAGCAGCTCACCTCATGGCTACCAGATATAGCCTAGCCAGCTGCTTTCACGCGGAGTCCAAATGAAGGTAGAAGGTTCTTAAAGTCCCGGGATCAGGCACCACATACGGGGAGAGGATACACAACAATATATAGTGTGATACTGATATGAAAGGGGAGCCAAAACACGCCTGCACTCTATGCACTTACATAAAGTAAAGGTACAAGGGCTAATCTCCACGAGCGGCGAGCTCGTCAGGATTTATTTAAAACAACTTAAAAACACTCACATAGACGATGGAGGAACGAATACAGCATCCACGAGTGGCGAACTCGTCAGCCGTCCGTCAGGTGCTTCGGTTGTCCAGCGCTCCAATCCCGACGCGTATCGTCACACCACGTGACTTCATCAGGGGACAGGGCTGGACTGGGACAAAAATTTGGCCCTGGACTTCATTCAGACTGGCACACTTTGACAGGTCTCTCCCATGGCGGTCGGACAACTCCCGCACCTCTCTCGGCCACCCAAGCCCCCTCTCCCCCTTCACTAGCCACTAGGTGTTCTACTTTATTAGAGTAGAACGGCTGGTACTCTTATAGGCAGTACCAGTGGGGAAGCTAGACATTATTTCACCCGGGGGAAAGAATACGTTTGGTGCCCCCACCTTATGGGACAAGATTAGGCAGAAGTGAGAAACTCCCAGGCCATAGCTGTTGAGTCAGCTGTCTGTCCCCTCCCCCGTTCTCCTCTGTCGACCCCCCTGCTTCTCTGGTCCTCCCCCTGCTTCTTTGCCCCCTCAGGTGAGCCCTGCGGTGAGGGAGAGGAGGTGAGTGCTGCGGGAAGGGAGAGACAGAGGAGGGGAGGGGGGGCAGCGGTCCGCTGTCACTGAAGCCGGCCCACTAAGCCATCGGCCCACCGGGAAACTCCCTGTAGTCCCAATGGCCAGTCCATCACTGTCAGGGGATGACGCTGGTATTCTAGCTCCAGATTTTATAGTCTTAGCGATTAGACATTCGGCGGCCATTTTCCTGAAGACCGCAAGTTAGACTGTATGTTGACACTCAGTGTATTGGGCGCCATTTTGCTGGAGTCTCAGCCTGCTCTAAGTAACGCCACTCCCATCAGGGAGGGTCTATACTAGGCTGATAGGTGCCTGGAACTGTATGCAGAGAAGGTCTAGCCAGACCTGCAAAGCACCAAGGGTCTACAGCAGGGGTGTCAAACTGGCGGCCCTCCAGCTGTTCCGAAACTACAAGTCCCATCATGCCTCTGCCTGCGGGAGTCATGCTTGTAACTGTTAGCCTTGCAATGCCTCATGGGACTTGTAGTTTTGTAACAGCTGGAGGGCCACCAGTTTGACACCCCGGGTCTACACAGCATGGGTCTTCAAACTACGGCCCTCCAGTTGTTCAGGAACTACATTTCCCATCATGCCTAGTCATGTCTGTGAATGTCAGTGTGTTACAATGCCTCATGGGATGTGTAGTTCTACAACATCTGGAGGGCCATAGTTTGAGGATCCCTGGTCTACAGTTACTTGACCGGGAATACAGATGGAGGATCTGAACGTGAAAGGAAAGATCCGACTGAGTGGCAGATGGGGTTACTATGAACCACCTCATGGAAATGGATTATTACATATGTATACACTTTAAAATGAAATATGGATAAGACTAATAAAATAAATTAAATTAAAGGGAGGTATACATACTATTAGGGGTCCATACAGGAAGTGTTATATGGACAGAGGACAGCGCCATATAAAGGAGCATATATGCCAACCTCCAGCGCAAGCAAACATAGAAGAAGGGTGGAGGGGGGAGGTTTCCTCCCCCAAACTCCCCTCTAGAACCCTAGACGGGGGCAGTCCTAGTGATGGATGGGTGTACAAAAAATACACGAAAAATGGTGGTTTTGAAAGAGTGGCCTGAAGATATATATATGTGTATATATAAGGACCTAGGGTAAGTATGGTTGCGATAGGGCAGCCACTAGGGGGAGGTCAGTGGCTGAATGTGTGTCTCGCATTACAGGAGCCCTGTACAACCGAGCACCCCACGCACGAACCCCCGGTCCCATGGTATCAATATGGTAACATAACTGTATAAACACATACTGGTCACATTTAGAGGAAAAGAAACATTATGGAACGGTAACATAACATATGATTTAGAAGTCACTTAGAAAACAGTTCAAATCAAATTCGATATTGAGTCCCTTAGGTGCAAATGTATCCATAGAGAAAATACATTTAGACTCTAACTGGCTTAAGGATCTAACCTTGTGACCCCCTCGCCAAGGTCTGGAATAGGGCACAATACCCCAGAATCTGAGTTGGGAGGGATCCTTCTGATGGGCTTCTGCAAAGTGTCGCGAGACACTATGTCTAGGGAATCCGCATTCAATGTTTTTAACATGCTCTTTAATGCGGATTCTCGGAAGCCTCTTGGTGCGGCCATTGTACTGAAGGCCACAGCTGCATTCTAGGGCATATACAGCCCCCTCAGTATTACAGCCAATCAGGGCTTTTTTTCTGGGGGAACTTGGTGGAACTCAGTTCCACCACCTTTGGCTCAGACCCTTTGGTGCCCGCTCACCACAATCACTTGTGAACACAGAAGTCTGGTTTCTGTGTTTACAAGTGACTGCTTTGTAACCCCCTGAACTCTGCACACTGTATGTAATGCAATTCTGGTATTTAATGCCCCTTTAAGACCCTTCTACTGTTTGTGAAATCTGAACGGGTCGTGGTTGAGTTCCTGCACCTATTTTCTGAGAAAAAAAGCTCTGCAGCCAATGAAATCACTGACTTCATACTGGGTGCCGTTGCTGGTGGACTGAAACTTGGTGACTTTGGCATTGGGTCTTTTGGTATGGGTACGTGAGTAACATCTTTTGCAAGGATAAAAACCTTTGCCTGTAAAAAATGTGAATTGTTTCTTGGGAGGGTCTATCACACTTTTGACTAGTTGGTCACGTAGGGTGGGGTCTCTTTTGTAGATAAACCTAGGTTTCTCTGGTAGTATGTCTTTCAGTCCTGCATCAGACTTCAGGATATGCCAGTGGCGGGCAATAATTTTCTCTATTTTTCTGTATTGCACGTTGTATTCCAGAACAACAGGGACTGTATCAGCCCTGCTGACGGGTGATTTGTTTTCCATAAGGTGACTCCTGGATACAACAGTTACCTCCTCTATTTTTGCTTGGATGAAGGTCTCTTCATACCCCTTCTGTATAAATCTGTCTCCAATTTTCCTTGCTTGCATCTGAAATTCTTCGGTATTTGTGCAATTTCGTCGAAGACGCATCATCTGGCCTTTTGGGATATTATACAGCCAGTTTTTATGGTGGCAGCTTGTGATAGGGAGGTAACTGTTCCTGTCAACATTTTTGAAATGTGTCTTAAATTTGCCGTTGGTTCTTGAAATTTCCAGATCCAAGAAGGATATGGTCCTTTCCTCTATCTGCCAGGTGAGTGTGATGTTTTTGCTATTCTTATTTAGTTTCTCGAAGAAGGATGTAAGGGTCTGGTGGTCCCCCTTCCATAGTACAAAAACATCATCGATATATCTTTTATATACCAGAAGACCCGCAGGTTGGTCCGCATATACTGACTCATCTTCCCACTTGGACATAAACAGCCCCGCGACACTGGGTGCAAATTTAGCGCCCATAGCTACCCCAGTTTTTTGTAGGTAGTATTGGCTTTTGTACCAAAAATGGCTGTGTTTAAGACAGAAGTCTAGACCAGGGCTTTTTTTCAGCAGGAACGCGGGGGAACGCAGTTCCGGCACCTTTCGAACTGAATGTATGTAATGGAAAGAGGTTCTGGGGTGTGCTGGAGTGTCTATTGATGCTGGCTTCTGGGGGGTCTATTGTTGCTGGAGGGGATCTATTTTGCAAAGGAAGGGGGTCTATTGTTGCTGAGGAGTTCTTCTGTTGCAGTGGGGAATCTATTGTTGCTGGGGCGTCAGTCATTGCTAAGAGGGATGTACTGTTGAGGGATGGGTCTTTGTTGCTGGCTGTTGGAGGGTCTATTGATGCTGGCTACTGGGAAATCTATTGTTGCTGGAAGAAGGGATATATTTTTGCAGGGGAGTCTATTGTTGCTGGAGGGGGGTCTATTGTTGCTGGAGGTGGGTCTTATGTTGCAGGGGTTCAATCATTGCTGGGAGGGATCTGCTGGCTGGTGGAAGGTCGATTGATGCTGGCTGTTGGAAGTCCATTTTTGCTGGGGTGGATCTATTGTCGCTGGGGTGTCCATTGTTGCTAGATCTATTTTACTGCCTTTCTTGTTATCAATAACAAATTCTATACAAAATACTTAGGGCCAGATTCATGAAAGGTTACGCTGGCGGATCGAGTGATCCGCCAGCGTAACAGTGGCTTTGAGCCGGCGTTTCTGTTTTCTGTAACCAGAAAACAAGAAACGCCGGGTTGAAGTTCCGATGCGAGCAGCGTAACTGAGTTTCGCCATCGCATCGTTACTTCAACTTAAAAATGGCGCCGGGGGCGTTCCCGCCGATTTACGCTCAAAAAATATGTTAATGAGCGGAAATCGGCAATTCACGATCGAAATCCGGCGCGACGCAGTGACGTTACGACGTTTCCGGACGGGATACGCGGCGCATAGATATACCTACATGGGGCTGGAGTATCCTATGTTAGGTATAGGCGTCGTCATCGCGTCGGGAAAAAAAAAAAAAACGTCGCTTGCGTAAAACGGTCATGAATGGGAATGTGACGTCATTGACGTTCATTCACAGATTTTGGAGCATGCGCACGGGGATGTTTTGACACTCGACGCATGCGCAGTACGTCGGCGGCGGGATCGCGCGTAGTTAGCATACTACACGCCCCGTACCCGCGACATTTGAATTCCGCCGGCTCATTTGCGATGCGCTGCCGCAACTTTAGGAGCAAGTGCTTCGTGAATGACAGCACTTGCTCCTAAAAATTCGGCAGCGCAACGCAAATCAGAAGCGTTACTCCAGAGCAAAGATGCTCTGGAATACGTGAATCTGGCCCTTAGCATCACCAAATGATACTTGTTTCTGCATTCTCTAAAAGGGTTGGTACTGGGGGGTGGGTACGGGGTGGAACCAAGGAACGGTGCTCGGAGGTGGGTAGGGGGTGGAGTCAAGGGTGACCTGGAAGGGAGGAGTTCCTGCACCTATTCCCTGAGAAAAAAAGCCCTGGTCTAGACACTTGATGATGTACTTCCTTTGTTTACATGGAAGCTTTGTGTAATTGCGAAGTCCCCATTTGGTGGCATCGCACGCTAAATAATGAGGTATGATCGTGTATAACGATGATACGTCGGCAGTTGCCACCAGGAGTTGTCCAACATCATTTCTTCCGTCTAAAAGCCTCAACATCTCTTTTGTGTCTTTAAGGTGGGCTCGTGTATTTTGCACTGCTGGTTGTAAAAATCGATCGATATACTGTCCGAGTCTGGCTGTTATAGAATCAATCCCATTGACTATGGGTCTGAAGGGGGGATTTATTTTATCCTTATGAACCTTGGGTAATTCATATATAATGGGAGTCCTGCAAGCTTCTGGGATAAGGTATCTGGCTTCCCTTTTGTTTAGGATATCTTTCTTAAGGCCCAAGGAAACCACCTGTTCCAGTTCTTACAATAGGTATCGGAGTCCTCTAGTAACTTCATCATCCCTGTGTGGTATTGGTCAGATGTTTGAATTACAATCCCACCCCCCTTATCGGAAGGTCTTATCACTAGATCTTTTCTCATAGTAAGTTTCTTGATCCCTATTTTCATAGATTTAGGTTCTTCTACTTTCTTGATATTAAGATTCTTAATCTCTTCTGAAAACTTCTATATTTTTTTTCCCATCTTTGAGTTTAGGGTTGAAGGTCGATTTATTCCTCAGCTGACTATGCACTATTGCATTTTCTTCACATGCTCGGGCCACAACAGGTTTTTCCGTCAGGTATTTCTTGATGTTTAATTTCCTGACGTACTTCTGTATATTAATGTATGCTTGGAATTTATCCAGGTTCCTAACTGGTGCATATTTAAGCCCTTTATCTAATACTAGAACTTCTTCTGCAGTGAGTGGTATGTCAGTGAGGTTAAAAATCCCTTTGGCCTTTTAGTCCCTTCTTCTGTTTTCTTTTTCCTGCTCCTCACCCTCTCTTCTTGTAGGGCTTTTTCTCTTTGCTTCCTCCAGTTTCCTTGGAGGGTGATATACCGTTTCCCGGTCTAAAAAAGATTTATTGTAGCCCTGTTCGTGGCGAGACTCCTGATCCCTCCTTTCATCTCTATAGAAGTCGCGTCTGTCTCTCAGAGGGGCGTAGTAGTTCTGAGTATACACTGGACTTCTATCTCTTGGTCTCATATGTGGAGGCGGTGGGCCATATCCATCGTAGTAACCTCTCGGAGCTGGGGAGGGATCCGGGTAGGTCAGTGTAGGGATGAGGTAGGTCAGTGTAGGGATCGGGGTAGGTCAGTGTAGGGATGAGGTAGGTCAGTGTAGGGATGAGGTTGGTCAGTGTAGGGATCCGGGTAGGTCAGTGTAGGGATCAGGTAGGTCAGTGTAGGGATCAGGTAGGTCAGTGTAGGGATCGGGGTAGGTCAGTGTAGGGATCAGGTAGGTCAGTGTAGGGATCAGTTAGGTCAGTGTAGGGATCAGGTAGGTCAGTGTAGGGATCGGGGTAGGTCAGTGTAGGGATCAGGTAGGTCAGTGTAGGGATCAGTTAGGTCAGTGTAGGGATCCGGGTAGGTCAGTGTAGGGATCTGGGTAGGTCAGTGTAGGGATCAGGTAGGTCAGTGTAGGGATCTGGGTAGGTCAGTGTAGGGATCAGGTAGGTCAGTGTAGGGATCGGGGTAGGTCAGTGTAGGGATCAGGTAGGTCAGTGTAGGGATCAGTTAGGTCAGTGTAGGGATCAGGTAGGTCAGTGTAGATATCAGGTAGGTCAGTGTAGGGATCAGGTAGGTCAGTGTAGATATCAGGTAGGTCAGTGTAGGGATCAGGTAGGTCAGTGTAAATGTCTGACGAGATGGTACATCACTCCAGACAAGGCACACAAATGTAAGAAAGAAGCTTGAGAATATTGCTGGCGAGGATGTGGACAGGTCGGAGACATGGCACATATATGGTGGACTATGCCCAACAATGAAAGGATACTGGAGAAGGATTAGATATTTAATAACTGAAATAACAGATATAGAGATACCAGAGGACCCTTGGGGATGTTCACATCAGAGGATTAGATTACCAACTAAGGAAAAGCCTGGTACCCCACTTGTTAACAGCTGCTAAAAGTCTGATAGGCAGTCACTGGCAAGACGTGGAAAGTCCCCCTATCAGAGAATGGTGTAACAAAATAAATTATATTCAAAACTTCGAGTATTTAAGGTCAAGCGACGACGCAGATGATCTTGAGGAATATGAAGAGATTTGGTCTGAGTGGACAGTCAATGAAATTTGGGGAGTTAATGGGCGCATAGGACCGGATAGGACCGGATAGGACCGGATAGGACCGGATAGGACCGGATAGGACCGGATAGGACCGGATAGGACCCGATAGGACCGGATAGGACCGGATAGGACCCGATAGGACCGGATAGGACCGGATAGGACCGGATAGGACCGGATAGGACCCGATAGGACTGGATAGGACCGGATAGGACCCGATAGGACCGCATAGGACCGCATAGGACCGGATAGGACCCGATAGGACCGGATAGGACCGGATAGGACCCGATAGGACCGGATAGGACCGGATAGGACCGGATAGGACCGCATAGGACCCGATAGGACCGGATATGACCGGATAGGACCGGATAGGACCCGATAGGACCCGATAGGACCGGATAGGACCGGATAGGACCCGATAGGACCCGATAGGACCCGATAGGACCGGATATGACCTGATAGGACCGGATAGAACCGGATAGGACCCGATAGATTACTAAGGGCTGGATGTATTACAGTAGTGTGATTGGAAAGAAAACAAGTAGGACTTGAAGAAATAGAAAGGTAACTGGAGGTCCGAGGGGGGGGGGGTGTTAAGAGAGGGGGGGGAGAAAAGGGGTATGAGAGATACTATAATAAGTGACAATAGAGGGGATTAAAATCGGTAAAAATAAACAAAATACTTTTTGGTTCTCCCCTGGGTATCTAATAAATAAAAAAAAACACAAATGATGCGAAACCAAAACAGAGACGTCATAAGCAATTACATTGTGAGCAGGTCTCATGGGCGGTGGAGTCTGAAGTGGGAAAAAAAATAAAAGGTAGGTTAGTGTAATGGTCAGTGTAGGGATCAGGTAGGTCACTGTAGGGATCACAGGTAGGTCAGTGTAATGGTCAGTGTAGGGATCACAGGTAGGTCAGTGTAATGGTCAGTGTAGGGATCACAGGTAGGTCAGTGTAATGGTCAGTGTAGGGATCACAGGTAGGTCAGTGTAATGGTCAGTGTAGGGATCACAGGTAGGTCAGTGTAATGGTCAGTGTAGGGATCACAGGTAGGTCAGTGTAATGGTCAGTGTAGGGATCACAGGTAGGTCAGTGTAGTGGTCAGTGTAGGGATCACAAGTAGGTCAGTGTAATGGTCAGTGTAGGGATCACAGGTAGGTCAGTGTAATGGTCAGTGTAGGGATCACAGGTAGGTCAGTGTAATGGTCAGTGTAGGGATCACAGGTAGGTCAGTGTAGGGATCACAGGTAGGTCAGTGTAGTGGTCAGTGTAGGGATCACAGGTAGGTCAGTGTAGGGATCAGGTAGGTCAGTGTAATGGTCAGTGTAGGGATCACAGGTAGGTCAGTGTAGTGGTCAGTGTAGGGATCACAGGTAGGTCAGTGTAATGGTCAGTGTAGGGATCACAGGTAGGTCAGTGTAGTGGTCAGTGTAGGGATCACATGTAGGTCTGTGTAGTGGTCAGTGTAGGGATCACAGGTAGGTCAGTGTAGGGATCAGGTAGGTTAGTGTAATGGTCAGTGTAGGGATCAGGCAGGTCAGTGTAATGGTCAGTTTAGGGATCAGGTAGGTCAGTGTAATGGTCAGTGTAGGGATCACAGGTAGGTCAGTGTAGTGGTCAGTGTAGGGATCACAGGTAGGTCAGTGTAATGGTCAGTGTAGGGATCACAGGTAGGTCAGTGTAGTGGTCAGTGTAGGGATCACATGTAGGTCTGTGTAGTGGTCAGTGTAGGGATCACAGGTAGGTCAGTGTAGGGATCAGGTAGGTTAGTGTAATGGTCAGTGTAGGGATCAGGCAGGTCAGTGTAATAGTCAGTTTAGGGATCAGGCAGGTCAGTGTAATGGTCAGTTTAGGGATCAGGCAGGTCATGCTGGCATCTTTATGCATCCCACATTGCTTTAATTCATATTATACCATGTTGTGATAACTTTTATTGGCTATATTTAGGATTTGTAAGATATTTTTATAAATAAAATTAATTGGTTGATGTACACCACATGGAGCCCTCTTTTATATTTTATATTTCATGCTATGCTGGGGCACTAGTCATATATCTTGCCCCACCATCACCCCTTCCATCCACCCGGCTGTTGGTTTTCTGCTTGCTGTGGTTCTGCGCTGTGCGTGGGGGGGGGGGGCCCAAGTCTATTTTGCTTGGGGCCCCCTAATTCCTTCAAACGGCCCTGTTGCCAAGTCACTACACAAATGCGCTCGGTGGAAACTATGTGGTAAGGAATATGTCCTCTACAAAGGGGCATCTCCGGACATGCACAGGAGGGATTGCACTGAGAATGTGCGCCATAGCTGCCTAGTTTTAAATAACTGATTTGCCATGGAGGACAATGTGCAATAGTCCTTATCAATAGGCGTGTCCTCCACAGCCACCATTTTATGGAAGACCAGAACATTGTCCTCAACACACTTTACCACCGACCATCATGGCAGGATCAAACACTGACTGCCATTATTATGGCACACATCCCCATTGACCTCCAATGTAACATTGTGGTAAGGTGGCACCTCTTTTACTGAAAATATTGATCTTGATGACTGTGCCCATCAAGCGCAACCACTGTGCCCATCAAACGCAGCCACTGTGCCCAGGCCCGTCGCGACAAGACAAGCAAACCAAGCAATTGCTTGGGGCCCCAAGCAGGGCCTTTGCCGCGCTTCCTATAAATGCTGCAGCTGCCTGAGCGCTCTATAGAGAGCATCAGGCCGCTGCAGCACTGCTGCCTGTCTCGTCACTTTTTCCCCTTCCCTGTAGCATGGCCTAGCTCCTCCTTGGGGGAGGGGCCTCCATATCCATTTTGCTTGGGGCCCCCAAATTCCTTCAAACGGCCCAGACTGTGCCATCAATTAGCCGCCACTGTGCCCATTAAAACACAGTCACTATACCCATAAATTGCTGCCACTGTGCCAAACACAGCTACTGTACTCATCAATTGCTGCCAGTGTGCTCATCAATTGCTGCCACTGTGCCCATCAATTGCTGCCACTGTGCCCATCAATTGCCGCCACTGTGCCCATCAATTGCCGCCACTGTGCCCATCAATTTCCACCAAGTGTGCCCCATCAATTGTTGCCAGTGTGCTCAATTGCCACTACTGTGCCCATCAATTGCTGCCAGTGTGCCCATTAATTGCTGACACTGTGCCCATCAGTTGCTGCCAGTTTGCCCATCAATTGCCACTACTGTGCCCATCAATTGCTGCCAGTGTGCCCATTAATTGCTGACACTGTGCCCATCAGTTGCTGCCAGTGTGCCCATCAATTGCCACTACTGTGCCCATCAATTGCTGCCAGTGTGCTCATTCAATTGCTGCTACTGTGCCCATCAATTGCCGCCACTGTGCCCATCAACTGCCGCTACTGTGCCCATAAATTGCTGACACTGTGCCCATCAATTGCTGACACTGTGCCCATCAACAGCCGCTACTGTGCCCATTAATTGCTGACACCGTGCCCATCAATTGCCGCCTCTGTGCCCATCAAATGCTGCCAGTGTGCATCCCCGTCTGCCCAGGACTTACCTGTCACGGTGGGACAGCGGGTCTTGGCGGCAAAGTCCTCCACACTCCTCAATGTCTTCTCCCGTCCTCTCTTCCCGTCCTCTGCTATGATTGGAACGCCTGATAGGCATCCAATCACAGCGCCTGTCACTTCAGCCAATCAGGTGACAGGTAATAGACCCGAGTACCTGATTGGCTGAGAGCCGGTTCAGTGTTAGAATAGCGAACATTCATTCGCTTTTCTAACACAACGCCGAATGAACAGCGAGCGCCCGGCATGGTGCCCGCTGTTCACCTTTTTGGATGCCTATTAGACACACTATGGCCCGGTTTCATCAACATCGGCGCACATTTATGCCGCCGTAGCGTATCTCTTTTACGCTAGGCCGACTCAGCGCAGAGATGCAAGCATGGAATTCACAAAGCAAATGCTCCCGAAGTTTCACCAGTGTGGCGTATATTTAGTAGGCGTAAGCCGGCGTAGGTGGAAGTGGGCGTGATCCATGTTAATGATGCGTGACCCCCATGCAAATGATGGGCCGGGTGCCAGACAAGTACTTAAAACGAACTGCGCATGCGTCGAGACGTGGACGTATCCCCGTCTAAGATACGCCTAAGATACGCCGGATCACTGTGTACGCCGTGAACGTAACCTACGCCCAGCCACACCCACGTCGGCCCATATTCACAGACGTCCAACGTACAATACGTAGGCTTGCGTTCCCTGCTCCATACCTTTGCATGGGTTTGCGCCTCATCTATGGGGAATAACTTTACGCCGAATGTAAAACGTACGCAAACCGCGTAAATCATGCGCCGGGCGCAAGTACAATCGTGAATCAGCGTATCTCCCTCATTTGCATATATGAATAGAAAATTAATGGGAGCGCCACATGCGTCCAGCGTAAATATGCGCCCACTCTACGCCGGCGTAGGCAAGTTACGTCGGTGGGATGAAGTCTGTTTTTAGGCGTATCTATGTTTGTGGGTCCGGCGCACAGATACTACGGCGCATATTTGTACTTACGTGCTTCCAAAAAAAACGCTGCTGTAATTCAGGTCCCTGAAAAGGGGACGGGAGCCTGAATAGGGGGTGGCGACCATAGATAGATTCATGCAATGCATCAATCTATTTATTCGGGATAGAGAGGTGGCAGGAGAGAGGGGGCGGCGCCCGTGCGCCCCTTTATGGATGCACCGCCAATGCCAGAAACTAGGGTTGCCCCGATACCGATACCAGTATCGGTATCAGGACCGATACCGAGTATTTGCGGGAGTACTTGTACTCCCGCAAATACTCCCGATGTCTGAATAGAATACTAGATCCCCTCCCCCCCCCCGCCGCCGCCGCCGCCGTATATCGCAAAGCCGCCGCTGCCACGTTAATCACTGTGCGGGAACATTACAGTCAGCTTTTGTTTGAATAGCTGTTTTCCCCGCCGCGTCGCGTCACTCCCCTTGCTCGGGATTGGACGGATCTGTCCAATCCCGAGCAAGGGGGAGTGTCTCTATACACTGCGCGGCAGGAAAAACAGCTATTGAAACGAAAGCTGACTGTTCCCGCACAGTGATTAACGCGGCGGCGGCATCATTTAGGTACGGGGGACATAGGTGTGTATATGGGGGACATGGCTGCGTATATGGGGGACATGGCTGCAATATATTGGGGGACATGGCTGCAATATGTTTGGGGACATGGCTGCATATGTTTGGGGACATGGCTGCATATGTTTGGGGACATGGCTGCATATGTTTGGGGACATGGCTGCATATATGGGGGACATGGCTGCATATGTTTGGGGACATGGCTGCATATATGGGGGACATGACTGCATATGTTTGGGGACATGGCTGCATATATGGGGGACATGGCTGCATATGTGGGGGACATGGCTGCATATGTGGGGGACATGGCTGCGTATATGGGGGACATGGCTGCATATGTGGGGGGACATGGCTGCGTATATGGGGGACATGGCTGCGTATATGGGGGACATGGCTGCATATGTGGGGGACATGGCTGCGTATATGGGGGACATGGCTGCATATGTTTGGGGACATGGCTGGATATATGTGGGGGGACATGGCTGGATATATGTGGGGGGACATGGCTGCATATGTGGGGGACATGGCTGCGTATATGGGGGACATGGCTGCATATGTGGGGGACATGGCTGTGTATATGGGGGACATGGCTGCGTATATGTTTGGGGACATGGCTGCATATGTTTGGGGACATGGCTGGATATATATAGGGGGACATGGCTGCATATGTGGGGGACATGGCTGCGTATATGGGGGACATGGCTGCGTATAAAGGGGACATGACTGCATATGTGGGGGGACATGGCTGCGTATATGGGGGACATGGCTGCGTATATGGGGGACATGGCTGCAATATGTTGGGGGACATGGCTGCATATGTTTGAGGACATGGCTGGATATATGTGGGGACATGGCTGCATATGTGGGGGACATGGCTGCGTATATGGGGGACATGGCTGCATATGTGGGGGACATGGCTGTGTATATGGGGGACATGGCTGCATATGTGGGGGACATGGCTGGATATATATAGGGGGACATGGCTGCATATGTGGGGGACATGGCTGCGTATATGGGGGACATGGCTGCAATATGTTTGGGGACATGGCTGCGTATATGGGGGACATGGCTGCATATGTGGGGGACAAGGCTGCATTTATGGGGGGACATGGCTGCATATGTGGGGGACATGGCTGCGTATATGGGGGACATGGCTGCAATATGTTTGGGGACATGGCTGCATATGTTTGGGGACATGGCTGCATATGTGGGGGACAAGGCTGCATTTATGGGGGGACATGGCTGCATATGTGGGGACACATTTAAAAAAAAGTATCGTTATTCGGTATCGGCGAGTACATGAAAAAAAGTATCGGTACTCAGTCCTAAAAAAGTGGTATCGGGACAACCCTACTAGAAACCCTAATTGGCAGTTGGTGGTGAATTGTGCCGTTACGTTGGAGGTCAGTGGTGATTTGTGCCATAATAATGACAGTCAATGTTTAAATCCGCCATGACCATGATGGTCGGTGGTAAAGTGACAACTGTAACCAAATTGTGCTTTTGTGTTGCCATCATGTCACCTGCACCGCTGGTGGAGAGGACAAGCGGCTGTGCCAATATCCATTGCAAAGGGCACGATCCCAATGTCACCGGGTTTTATAATGAAATACATTTGTATCTGGATGATCAGTTCTCGGTGAGGTGACTCAATCTCACATCCAATTAGATTTAAAGAAAAACCAGAAGACAGAAGATTGTAATCCACTGATTGGGTAAGTGTGCGCAGGCTCCATCACTTACCTTCCTGTGCCAGAGACGCCGGGATCACCAGCAGGAGGATCATCATCACACACAGCGCCATCTCCCTGAATGACACAAACCGACAATTAGATGAAACAGCCCATCTCTACTAAACAACACATGAGACTTGTAGGCAGGTGTAGTCTACTTTATTCACTGTAGGTGGCACTGAACTGCAGCAGCATTGCAGGGATGGGAGAGAAAGTCAAGGAGAAGATGGTTACTCTATGGTTTCCTGGGTGACTGGGGAAGCTATCTGATTGGAGGCTGGTGCCCCATGTGACTTGGACAGCCATCTTGGGCCAGTAAGATTCTATTTAAGAACCTGGCTCCCTGGATTGGTGAGTATTTAGAGCGTGGGTAGTGTAGGGACAGGTGACCCATTTGTCAGGAACAGTAATAGCCAGCAGAGAAATGTCATGTACATTGGTCATGGGGGGAAGGGAGGAGCAGAACCGAGAGTCTTTATCTCCAAGAATTTGTTCCATTTTGGCAAAATGCATTGAAACTGAGGAGGAAGTTGACATGAGGGTGTTTTTTTAAGGGTGCAGAAGACTTTAATGGTTCCTGAGATTGACGTGTGAAATCAGCAGATTCTGCTCTGCCGGGAAGTTAACATGGATAAGGCCAGTAGAGTCCGGTGTATGATTGGACGGGGGTTCAATGTCAGTTCACACTTATGTCTACTCCTACTGATACAAACATATTTATAAATTATAATATATGTATCTCTGTGCTGAGTTCCCAAGTCTGTAAACCCGCTGTGCTCATTATGAGGGGTTCTCACCATCTCTTTGCCAACTTCTCATCAGTACCTCTGCTGTGGCCATTATGAGGAGTCCTACCTTTCTGCAATGGGTTCCCAGGTCTATACACCTGCTGTGCCCATTATAGGGGTTTCATACCTTCCTGGTATGAGTTCCCAGGTCTGTACACTTGCTTTAACGTAATTCTTGGGTCTGTACACCTGCTGTGCCCATTATGAGGGGTCCTACCTTCCTGCAATGAGTTCCCGGGTCTGCACACCTTCTGTGCTCATTATGAGGGGTTTCCACCATCCCTATGCTGAGTTCCTGGGTCTGTACACCTGCTGTGCCCATTATAGAGGGTTCATACCTTCCTGCTAAAAGTTCCTTGGTCTGTACACCTTCTGTGCTCATCATGAGGGGTTCCTACCTACCTGATATAAGTTCCCGGGTCTGTACACCTACTGTCCCTATTATGAGGGTTTTCACCCTCCCTTTGCCGAGTTCCCAGGTCGAGGTCTGTACACCCGCTGTGCCCCATTATGAGGGGGTTGACCTTCCCACCATGGATTTCTGGGTCTATACACTTGCTGTGCCCATTATGAGGGGTTCCCACCACCACTGTGCTGAGTTTCTGGGTCTGTACACCTGACCAGGCTCGCAACCGCCGCCGTGCTCATCATGAATGAAGTTTCTACCATACCTGTCAAAACATGGGGGATGAGCATTTCTGGGTCGGGTGTCGGTACACCTACTGTGCTCATTATGACTGCTTCCTGCTCCTTCCCCACAGCTGCTGCTGCAGTAAACGATGTCCCCAGTCCTCATTTCTAGCTGTTTCCTGGGTACATCTGAGCCAGCCAAGGGGATTATAAATGGCAGTGTCCTCCACTGCCTGAGGTGAGCCCTTGATAAGGGGGTGGGAGGTGTGATCTGGTATAGTATCCATTGCTCATCACCTGTCTGCCCTGCTACCCTGAGCTGATCTGAGAAGGGGGGGGGGTTGCTGTGTCACCACCACCACCAGATATAGTGTAGCTGAGCTAATTTGATAGGTGGGATGGTATTGCAGTGTGTCCACCACCCACCTATAGTAGTAGTATAATAAAAAAAAAAAAATAGTAAGTGGAACCCTCAACATACGGTCCTGATAAGTCTGAAGCCCCACAATCCCTTTGCAGAGTTCCCAGGTCTGTACAGAAATATAGGCAAGAACACCCCACATTCCTAAGTAGAACCCCCAACATTCCTAAGTGGAAGCCCCCTAACATTCCTAAGTGGAACACCCCACATTCCTAAGTAGAACCCCCAACATTCCTAAGTGGAACCCCTAACATTCCTAAGTGGAACACCCAACATTCCTAAGTAGAACCCCCAACATTCCTAAGTGGAACCCCTAACATTCCTAAGTGGAACCCCCAACATTCCTAAGTGGAACCCCCAACATTCCAAAGTGGAACCCTCAACATTCCTAAGTGAAGCCCCCAACATTCCAAAGTGGAGTCCCCAACATTCCAAAGTGGAGCCCCCAACATTCCTAAGTGGAACACCCAACATTCCTAAGTGGAACACCCAACATTCCTAAGTAGAACCCCCAACATTCCAAAGTGGAGCCCCCAACATTCCAAAGTGGAGCCCCCAACATTCCAAAGTGGAGCCCCCAACATTCCTAAGTGGAACACCCAACATTCCTAAGTGGAACACCCAACATTCCTTAGTGGAACCCCCAACATTCCAAAGTGGAGCCCCCAACATTCCAAAGTGGAGCCCCCAACATTCCTAAGTGGAACCCCCAACATTCCTAAGTGGAACCCCCAACATTCCTAAGTGGAACACCCAACATTCCTAAGTGGAACTCCCAACATTCCTAAGTGGAACGGAGCTGGTCCAGAATTTCCAGCAGAGGGGTCTTTCTTATGGAATATGTGAACCACATAGATCAGGTCACTAGACTCCCCCTAGGACTAATGAGAGAACGGACCCTCCAATCATAGTAGACAGCAACTAAGAATGCAATATAATTATCAAAACATTTCAGAAGATACAAAATGATACATTGATATAACAATAAAATAAATATCAATGGACACAATGTCACTACAACATGAAATCTGAATGTAAAGTAAATTCTTACCCAGAGATCTCCACCTGGAGCTCAGAGCAGCCAGAAGTGAAGGAGAGCCGGGAGAAGGTCCAATACAAGTCTACTTCTAAAGGGTTAAACTGGAAGGCTCCTCCTGGGAGGGAACGCCCTGTCCATGGAATACAGTCCTGACCCCAGAGGGAGGAGGAGGCCTGGGAGGTCACTGTGCACATTTCCTGATGAAATGATTGATTCCCTCTAATCAATAACAGGATATATGAACAATGACCTTCCCAACCCCTGAGGAAGGAATCCCCCTAGGGGCGGGGCTCACACACTGCCAAACATTCCTCACAGCGACACGGCACAATCCCAGCACAGAATGTGAAAGATGGCAGAGGGCCTACAGGGAGGTGTAGGGGAGAGGAGTGCAATGTGTGGACAGGCAGCAGAGGGTCTATAGGGAAGTGTAGGGGAGAGGAGTGCAATGTGTGGACAGGCAGCAGAGGGTTTATAGAGAGGTGTTGGGGGAGAGGGGTGCAATGTGTGGACAGGCAGCAGAGGGTTTATAGAGAAGTGTAGGGGAGAGGGGTGCAATGTGTGGACAGGCAGCAGAGGGTCTATAGAGAGGTGTTGGGGGAGAGGGGTGCAATGTGTGGACAGGCAGCAGAGGGTTTATAGAGAAGTGTAGGGGAGAGGGGTGCAATGTGTGGACAGGCAGCAGAGGGTTTATAGAGAAGTGTAGGGGAGAGGGGTGCAATGTGTGGACAGGCAGCAGAGGGTCTATAGAGAGGTGTTGGGGAGAGGGGTGCAATGTGTGGACAGGCAGCAGAGGGTTTATAGAGAAGTGTAGGGGAGAGGGGTGCAATGTGTGGACAGGCAGCAGAGGGTCTATAGAGAGGTGTTGGGGAGAGGGGTGCAATGTGTGGACAGGCAGCAGAGGGTCTATAGAGAAGTGTAGGGGAGAGGGGTGCAATGTGTGGACAGGCAGCAGAGGGTCTATAGAGAGGTGTTGGGGAGAGGAGTGCAATGTGTGGACAGACAGCAGAGGGTCTATAGAGAGGTGTTGGGGAGAGGAGTGCAATGTGTGGACAGACAGCAGAGGGTCTATAGAGAGGTGCTGGGGAGAGGGGTGCAATGTGTGGACAGGCAGCAGATGGTCTATAGATACTAGGCCCTTCAGGTCTGGTTTGGATTTGGAGGGGAACTCCACGCTAAAAAATAATGTTGTAGCCCCCCCCAAAATCCATACCAGACCCTTATCTGGGCATGCCTGGCAGGTCAGGAAAAGGGGGGGACTAGCAAGCCCCCCTCCTGAACCATAACAGGCCACATTCCCAACATGGGGGGTGGGTGCTTTGGGGCGGGGGGATTTGCCTCATCCCAACAACCGTGGACGGTGGCTGTGGGGGTCTGCGGGCGGGGGGCTTATCGGAATATGAAAGTCCCCTTCAGTGGGGTTTGGGTTAGAACATTCCCCCTGCTGCAAACCAAACAGGGGGATGTTGGACCCACGTCTACCCAGCACCACCTCTTCAGGCACTGCCAGCCCACCTGGCTGCAGCTGCCCCTTTCACTCACCCACCCTCCTGGCTATAACTCCACAGTCCTCCCAGACTGACTCTTAATCTATCCCAGACTGTTCTTACTCAGTCCTCTCAGTATAATTCTCTCAGTCCTCTTGACTGTCTCACTCACCAGCCAGCCGGCTGTCTTCCTTCCTGGGGATCTGCTCGTCAGTGTTCTCCTCCTGCTGTCCTCACTCCTGTTCCTGTGCAACCGGTCAGGACTCCCCGGTGTGTCATGAAGAAGGTCCCTTCTGCACCCAAGCCCCCAGACCTGAGGTCACCACCCCAGACTAGGGGGTTACCCTATGTGGTCTCCGACAGCTTCAACACTCCATCTCCAGCTTCCACCCGAATCCATACTGCCCCAGCTGGGCTGACCCAGAGTGTTTGAGGGGGCCTGCCCCCTGCCGGCCCATCTGTTGGAGATTGGTCAGGGCCCTCAGAATACTCTAGACAGCTCCTCCTTACCTCCACACCCATTCTTCTGGAAGTGTCATGGATATGTAGTATGTCTGACAGCTTACCTCCTCTCCATGTGTTCATTAGAGGCCTGACTTCCTTATCTGGCTGCCTTTTATCATCTATTCTTCCTGTATGGCCCCACCCCAGGCCATCCCAGGAACTCTATATTAACTGTTGCACTGCAGGTCTGCTTTGCTGATCAACTTTCTTTGTTAGCTTGTGTTCCTGTCTGCCGTGTGTTACGTTTATCTTTCTGTGTACCGATTTTGGCACCTCTCTGACTACTCTAGTTTGCCTGTGACCCTGACCTTTGGCCTCTCCTTTGGTTACCTTTGTCTGCCTGTTGCCCTGACATCGGCTTACCCATTACCATCCCTTGTGTCTTCAGTGACTGCTTCCCCTCTTTCCCTATGGAGCGTGACCTGGGGGACCCCAGGCCCCGCGACCTGGGTTCAGTTGCAGCGAAAGCCATCCTTACCACTAGAGGCTCTGGTGAACACCTGCTGGGCCTTAGACTCTGCGCCCTGGGGAATCATGGGTTCACGTTTCCTGTCCATCCGCAGCAGTCTGCTATTGGGTTCACTACCTTGCGGTGAACCCCTGTCTCCATCGGGGTGCATTTGTCACCTGGCCACAGATGACCTGACAGGAAGTTTCCAGCAAGTTCCAGAAGTAGGGGGAGGTCTCACCGATGCTGTCTGTGAGTCACCCAGCCCTCCCTGAGTCACCCATCCAACCCAGATATAAACCCATGCTTGGCTGCCAGCAGAGGCGGCTCTAGGCTTTGTGAGGCCTTAGGCAAAACTTAGACATGAGGCCCCACTCACGCCCGATGGAAAAAATAATTCAAACGATAAAAAAAATAACACCATTTTTACGAGGCATCAGAGACCTCCCTGCCCCCCCCCCCGGCCCATTCCACCCCTACCTCCTGACAGGTTCAGAACCGACCAACAGCTCCGCCTCCACCTCTACAATTCGTCTGCAGCAGGCAGAACTGTATACGAAAGATGGTGATCCTTTACCAGCCCACATACCCTGCCAGCTTGGGGACACTGACCGGGGACATTCCCTCCCATTCTATCACATACATCAGGCAAATTAGTTAGGCCATAAGGCAACTGAAAGTGCGAGGCCTTAGGCGACTGCCTTCTTTGCATAACTAGAGAGCCGCCTCTCGCAGAGATGGCTCTAGGCTTTTTGAGGCCTTAGGCAAAACGTAGACATGAGGCCCCACTCACGCCCATAATGGAAAAAATATTTCAAGCGATAAAAAAATAACACAATTTTTTACGAGGCATCAGGGACCTCCCTGCCCCCCGGACCAGTCCGCCCCTACCTCCTGGTGGGTTCAGCAGCAGATGGCAGCTCCGCCTCCACCTCTACAAGTCGTCTGCAGCAGGCATCGCTGTATACGAAAGAAGGTGATTCTTAACCAGCCCGGCTCACTCACCCTGCCAGCTTGGGGACACTTACAGAGGACATTCCCTCCCATTCTATCACATAAGGCAAATTAGGCAGGCCGCGAGGCCCCTGAAAGTGCGAGGCCTTAGGCGACTGCCTTCTTTGCCTAATTAGAGAGCTGCCTCTGGCAGGAGGCAGCTCTAGGCTTTGTGAGGCCTTAGGCAAAACGTAGACATGAGGCCCTACTCACGCCCATAATGGAAAAACACTACATCTCCAGCTTCCAGCTTCCAACTGACTCCACACTGCCCCAGCTGGGCTGACCCAGAGTGTTTGAGGGGGCCTGACCCCTGCCAGCCCATCTGTTGGGGATTGGTCAGGGCCCTCAGAATACTCCAGACAGCTCCTCCTTACCTCCACACCCATTCTTCTGGAAGTTTCCAGCAAGTTCCAGAAGTAGGGGGAGGTCTCACAGATGCTGTCTGTGAGTCACACAGCCCTCCCTGAGTCACCCATCCAACCCAGATATAAACCCATGCTTGGCTGCCACTGCCAGCTGCTGTGATTAATCACCACCCCTTATGTATTTTTTTTTTATATTAAAAGCTTTATTGATTAAGTATCATCTTACAAGCATGTTATCAACAAGCACAGGATACAATTGCAAATCTGAAATGCCGATCACACCAAAGACATTCTACGTTATTTTACCCAGAAACTTTGTAAAAAAGCTCAATGATAGTTGCATAGCTATGTCCTCAAAAGTATTGGGATGCCTGCCGTTACACACACATGAACTTTAATGGCATCCCAGTCTTAGTCCAAAGGGGTTCAATATTGAGTTGGCCCCGCCCTTTGCAGCTATAAACGGCTTCAACTTTTCTGGGAAGGTGGTCTACAAGGTTTAGGGGTGTGTCTATGGGAAGGTCTGTCCACAAGGTTTAGGGGTGTGTCTACGGGAAGGTCTGTCCACAAGGTTTAGGGGTGTGTCTATGGGAAGGTCTGTCAACAAGGTTTAGGGGTGCATTTATGGGAAGGTTGTCCACAAGGTTTAGGGGTGTGTCTATGGGAAGGTCCGTCCACAAGGTTTAGGGGTGTGTCTATGGGAAGGTCTGTTCACAAGGTTTAGGGGTGTGTCTATGGGAAGGTCTGTCCACAAGGTTTAGGGGTGTGTCTATGGGAAGGTCTGTCCACAAGGTTTAGGGGTGTGTCTATGGGAATGTCTGTCCACAAGGTTTAGGGGTGTGTCTATGGGAATGTCTGTCCACAAGGTATAGGGGTGTGTTTATGGAAAGGTTGTCCACAAGGTTTAGGGGTGTGTCTAAGGGAAGGTCTGTCCACAAGGTTTAGGGGTGTGTCTATGGGAATGTCTGTCCACAAGGTTTAGGGGTGTGTCTATGGGAATGTCTGTCCACAAGGTTTAGGGGTGTGTCTATGGGAATGTCTGTCCACAAGGTTTAGGGGTGTGTCTATGGGAAGGTCTGTCCACAAGGTTTAGGGGTGTGTCTAATGTGTTTAATCCGAAATTCCAACCGTTTGTACGCTCCATCGGACTTTTGCTGGCAGAGTTTCCGGCCAGCAATAGATTGAGAGCAGGTTCTCAATTTTTCCGGACGGAAAAAAATCCTATCGGAAATTTCAGGTCGTCTGTGTCAATTACGACGCGCAAAATTCTGACGCATGCTCGGAAACAATTTGACGGAAACAATTGTTGTACGTCACCGGCGTTCTTGATGGTTGAAAATTCAGAGAACGTGTGTGTGCATGCAAGCCAAGCTTGAGCGGAATTCATCCATCCAAGGTTTTTCCGACGGAAAATCCGATCGCGCGTTCGGGGAATAAGTGGAAGAGGACCTACAGCGTTCACATGAAAGATTTTATATTCTGCGGGGCTCCAGTTAAATTCTGCTTTACTCTTTGCGAGAAAAATCTCATCCTTAAGAGTGAGCGATTCAGTCCGCTACGCATGCGGACTGAATCGCCTCTGGGCCCTGGCTGGTGCGGTCATTTACCCTGTAGGATCCTGACACGCTTGGGACACACAGTCATACAAACATACAGTATATACATATATGTACTGGCCCAATTTGGCCAGGATCCAATTAACCTACCAGCATGTCTTTGGAATGTGGGAGGAAACCGGAGTACCCAGAGGAAACCCACATAGACACAGGGAGAACATGCAAACTTCAAGCAGTCGTGGTCGGGATTTGAACCAGCGACCCTTTTGCTGCTAGGTGAAAGTGCTAACCACTACTGGGGGCTGGATCTGCCAACCAACCTTTCGAAGTTGTTGAGGGGGCAGCCGCTGGACGGACTTCTTACCTCCTCCCAGTGATTTTGAGGCTCCTTACACAGCTGCAGTGAAGGGGCCCCCCAGGGCTGGACTTACCATTGGGCTTGACTGGGCTCAAACCCATGGGCCCCGCCCAATAGGGGGCCCGGTTTCAATCGCGGCAATGCCCCCCACAATTTTGAGGCAATTCCCTGTTCGCGGCAATCCCCTCCCATAATTTTGTGGTAATCCCCTCCCACAATTTTGCGGCAATCCCCTGTTCGCAGCAATCGCGGCAAAACCCTCCCGTAATTTTGCGGCAATCCCCTCCCACAATTTTGAGGCAATCCCCCATTCACGGCAATCACAGAACCCCCTCCCGCAATTTTGCAGCAATCGGTGCAATCCCCTGATCTCGCCAAATGCGGCACCCCCCCACTCAACAACTTTGGCGGATGGATGCAATCCTCGGCAAACCCCCCCTGGTCAACAACTTTGGCGGAAGGATGAAATTCTCGGCAGCCCTCAGCCCCCCCTGCTCAACAACTTTGATGCTCTAGGCAGGGCAGAATTTAGGGTGGTGGGGGCTTAATAATCGAAGGGGCCCCCTGGAGCAGAGAAGCGGGGGGGGGGTGGGTTGTTACCACCGACCGATCATAGCTGTTGTGTTGAGTGGGGGCAGTCACTGGACGGACTTCTTACCTCCTCCCAGTAATTTTGGGGCCCCTTACACAGCTGCAGTGAAGGGGCCCACTGGAGCATCGAAGTTGTTGAGCGGGGGGGTTTGCTGAGGATTTCATCCATCCACCGAAATTGTTGAGTGGGGGGGGGCTGAGGGATGCCGAGAATTTCATCCTTCCGCCAAAGTTGTTGACTGGGGGGGTTTGCTGAGGATTTCATCCATCAGCCAAAGTTGTTGAGCAGGGGGTGCCGAAAATTACTGTGATTGGGGGATTGCCGCAAAATTATGGGAGGGGATTGCCGCAATTGCCACAAACAGGGCATTGCCGAGATTTTTTTGGAGGGGATTGCCGCAAAATTGTGGGAGGGGATTGCCGCGAACGGGGGATTTCCACAAAATTGTGGGAGGGGATTGCCGCGAACGGGGGATTTCCACAAAATTGTGGGAGGGGATTGCCGCGAACGGGGGATTTCCGCAAAATTGCGGGAGGGGGTTGCCACGATTGGACCAGGGGTCCCCTCTTGGGTGGGGCCCATGGGCTTGAGCCCAGTCAAGCCCAGTGGTAAGTCCGGTCCTGGACAGAGGCCACCTCAAATGAAGCCAAACGCTATAATATTAGGGGGCTCAAAGTGGGTGGGGGCGTTGGGATTTATTTACAAGGTTTATAGTGGTTGAGATATGTGCACTCAAATTTGGGCTGGACAAGAATACCCCCTTTAATTTTATAATGGAGAGAATTCCAATTAATGACATTCCCTTGGGCGTTGCCGTGTAGGGCTTCCAGCATATCCTCCGGTGTCAGGACAAAATTCCACATGTGGACGTCACTTATTTCCCCAACAAATGGCCACAGAGAGAAAGATTGTCCCTCGAAAGTCTTCTGTCTCTGGCCCAGAACAATGCTGGTCTCCGCGGCGATAGGAGACCCTTTTGTGGAGACCGTTCGGAGGTAGAGCTTCCCGTTGACCCAAAGTAGGACCACCCCGGTGTCGGAGTCCCAGGTCACACAGACGTGCCTCCAGACCAGAGACTCCGAGGCTGTAATGAATCGAGTGGAGTTCCCGTTGATGTAGATGGAGGAGGAGAGGGAATGATCGGCGATATAAAAAGCTTCTTTCGCGTCGGGCGTAGCGAGAGAGAAGAGACTGCAGGTGCCTGGATGATCGGTGTAAGACCGTAGACAGACGCTGACTTTCTCCAAGGGCTCGGTGATATTCGGGGTTAAAGACACGTAGTCTGTTTCGGTTTCTTTGGGGAAGAGGAAGACTTTACCCTTCATGTCTAGAAGAGAAGAAACACAAAACAATTATTGCTACAGGTATGCTGTATATATAGTCCAAAGACATATCTACCCCCGAGGCAGTGGCGGTGCGTCCATAGAGGGCGCCGGAGCGCCGCCCCCTCTCGCTCCCGCACCGCCACTGAAATACAATACATAGATTCATGCATTGCATGAATCTATGTATTGTCGCCGCTGCCGCCGACTAATCAGATGGCCGGCCCCCTGGTGAGCGCCGACCATCGGAATAACGGCAGCTGGTTGGTTGTGGAAGTGCCAATCAGAGCCAGTGGCCGTAATCGGCTTCCAAATACTTATCCTGGGGACGCACTAGGGGTGCATCCCTTGGATAAGAATGACAAGCCTCTCAGCCAATCAGGTTCACTGGTTCTGGTTGCCGTTATCCTGATTGGCTGAAGCGTCATCCAGGGTGGGACAAGACATCGAGGGACTGTGAAAGGAGGATGGCCGACCCCAGAAAGGTAAGTAAGTGTCGGGCAGGGGGGCAGCATTTTACAGGTCACAGTGGCGACAATTACAGGGCACAGTGGTGACAATTAAAGGGCACAGTGGTGACAATTAAAGGGCACAGTGGCGACAATTACAGGGCACAGTGGCGACAATTACAGGGCACAGTGGCGACAATTACAGGGCACAGTGGCGATAATTACAGGTCACAGTGGCGACAATTACAGGGCACAGTGGCGATAATTACAGGTCACAGTGGCGACAATTACAGGGCACAGTGGTGACAATTAAAGGGCACAGTGGTGACAATTAAAGGGCACAGTGGTGACAATTAAAGGGCACAGTGGCGACAATTACAGGGCACAGTGGCGACAATTACAGGGCACAGTGGCGATAATTACAGGTCACAGTGGCGACAATTACAGGGCACAGTGGCGATAATTAAAGGGCACAGTGGCGACAATTACAGGTCACAGTGGCGACAATAAAGGGCACAGTGGCGATAATTTAAGGGCACAGTGGCGACAATTACAGGGCACAGTGGCGACAATTACAGGGCACAGTGGCGATAATTAAAGGGCACAGTGGCGATAATTAAAGGGCACAGTGGCGACAATTACAGGGCACAATTGAAGGGCTGTTGGGGTGAATATTACCGCGCCTAACATAAACGGGGGGAGGGGGGGAAGAGGGGAGTGGGTGGGTACAGCTGCTGCACTGAATGGTGTATCAACCAAGGCAGATAAAAATGGGGGGGTGTAGTGCTGCGCTGTAAGGAAGAAAGTGGGGATGGGATAAAATGAAGAGGAAGTGTGGCAAATAACTAGATATGTGGAAAAAAGAAAAAAGGAATAACTTAACTATTATAATACATAGTAATGTCAGAAAAATGACAGTGGTGTATATAAGAAAACATTTAACGTGCTGAATGCAGCCTATGCCGGCTGCCAAACCAATGACAGTGCAAAATAACATATGAAGTGTAACTTCCTTATACACATGACTAGGGCAGTCAGGTATCTTACTGCGCCCAACCATACACACATACTTGAATCCCTTCCTTATCTAACGACAATGACCACACTGACACCTACTGGATTAAAATGGCCGGTTCGGCCTTTTATTTAACAATTTAACAACATAAAATATATATAAAATATCAATGTACATATCTATACATATATACATATATCCATACACAAAACCTTACACAACAATCACTAAATATAAACACATTATAAAACCAGATTTTACCTCACTTCTGGGCCTGTGGTACCTTATAGCTAGCATCTGTCCCCAGCCGCAACACCGCCTCGAGGACCCTAACTGACCACAGACCCACCAACTTACCACCCGGTGGTCCAGACTAAACACCAGACCACCGAGGGCCAGAGATGTGCCCCACCGTTTTCCCCATGCCACCTGTCTTTAGCAAAAAAACGTCAGGGCACCCACCGCCACCGCAGAACAAGCATGAAACCTCACACTTGTGCCCGCGGCCAAACCAGAAAAGCCCTATGGATGCCCTCCCGTCAACCCAGGGCCCACATATCAATCCCGATAGGGTTGAGGTGAACCCCATCCCCTCTCAAATACCGCCACATCTCCGTCTCAAGATCCGAATGGCGTACCACCAACCCACCCTGCTGGACCAAAAACTTGCCCACCTCCCTGTTAACCTTAATGCGGGCCTTATCCACCCTCTCCAAAGAACGAGCCTCCCTCCAAGACGTGCGAGCCACAATGTCGGACCACACTATTATGAGATTGGGGAAAGAAGCCAGCAGGCGCCTAAAATCCCATTGAATGTCCTTAATGACCTGCCGCATGGGCCTAACACACAGGTCATTGCCCCCAACATGCAGGACCAAAATATCCGGGGCGCGGTCTAACTGGGCCCCCCCCCGATGAACTTCCGGGACCACCTTCTGCCACATCATACCCGGGATACCAATCCACCTGACCCTGCCCTCTTCCCTAGCCATGCCCAACTGCCTGCCCTCCGGCCTGACATCTGCCCGTTTTGCCCCCCAAAAGACATAAGAATGTCCCAAGATCCAAACGAGGCATCCTGGGGGACCTGAAATGACACAATAAAAGAGCATACCCAGCAAAGCGCCAAAGAAACATACAGGAAAAACACATATAATGCACTGAAACAGGCTATAACAAATGTGGACGAACATACAGTCTATATCTGTTAGATTCCCATCTGCCAATCCAATTTACAGAATCTGCAGGCAAACCCCACCGAGACGCCTCCGTAGCTGCCCCTATTCTAAAGGAATGCGCAGAGAATTCCCCGGGGACCAGACCCCCGACCCCTAAGCACTTCGGAAGACCGCTGTAAATTGGAATCTAGAGAGGTACCCCCCATCACGGTGTATGAACAGAGCCCCGTCCTCCCGGGGCGAATCTCCAGAAATTGTCGCATCGCCGCCGCGGGGCAAATTTGAGGACCCTGCCCCCTAAACAACTCCACCCGCACCCCTTTCCCCTGTTGATCAGTCTTCGAACGGCGTAGCCAAATCGAGACCGACTCCTCTCCACACTGAACATCTTGGAACAGGATGCCTCCCAAGAGCTCGAGTAACAGAAAAGCGGCCCGGAAAAGGACTCGCTCGTAAGGGTAAACGCACACTCTAACCAAACTGGCCAGCACAGTGTTCAGTACGTCAAACGAGACCGAGCGTCTACCGTCCCTGGACGAACTGCCCCTCCTATAGCCCCTCAATGCCCGGCGCACCACAAAGGATTTAGTAGCCCGCCATCTGGAACAAAAAGGCCAGTGCAGCCATTTTTTTACTCACGGCCGAGCCAGAAACCCCTTTTTAAAAATTGCTGCAAATGAAAATTAACACCCCAGCCTGCACCTCCTCCGGGTCATCCGACCCTCCTACCTCCTCCCTCAGCGAGAACCATTCCTGCCACACCTTAGAGTACGCCGTCCATGTTCCAGCACTGAGTGACCGCCGTATCAGTCCCTCGGCGATTCCAGTGCAACGCTCCACAATGCCGGCGGACAAGGCTCCCCTTGAGGTTCTGCTTCCGGTGCCAATGCGCGAAACTCCTTCCACTGGAAACGAGACAAAGCATCCGCCAATTCGTTATCCACTCCTGGAACATGCACTGCATAAATCAAAGCATTTATCCGCAGACAACTGAGCACCAAGTACTGCAACATCCTAACCACCGGCGGGGAAGAAGCCGAAACGTTATTGATGGCGAACACCACTCCCAAGTTGTCGCAATTGAACCGCACCTTCTTATTCCGAAAAACCTCCCCCCACAGCTCAACCGCTACCACAATGGGAAAAAGTGGTTCGGAACTCTAACCCCTGCTGTAGCCGCAGAGAGCCGCCTGCAGAAAATGCGCCCCATGGGAATAATCCTGCAGGCAAAATTCAATTTTCCCAACAAGGACTGCAACTCCCGCAAGCGAATCTTCCTCTTTCCCCTGGCCAAACTCACCTCTCTCCGCAAATCCACCACTTTGTCCTCTGGCAACCTACACTCCATAGCCAAGGAATCAATCGTGATTCCCAAAAACACCAACTCCGACGTGGGACCCTCCGTCTTGTCCGCAGCCAAAGGTATCCCGAAATGCTCCGCCAGATATTGCACCGTCCCCAGCAACAGCGAGACCCTGGGGGACCGACACACAGAAAGTCATCCAAGTAATGGATGACCGAATCCACTCTCGCTACCTCCCTGACTGCCCATTCAAAAAAGGAACTAAATGCCTCAAATAGGGCACAAGATATCGAACAGCCCATCGGAAGGCACCGATCCACAAAAAATTCCCCCTGCCAACAACAACCCAACAACCGTAAAATTAGGGGATGCACCGGCAACAAACGAAACACGGATTCCACATCCGTCTTAGCCATAAGAGCACCCCTCCCATACTTCTTCACCCAGAAGACGGCCGCATCAAATGACGTATAGGTAACCGCACACCTGCGGGTCGATACCGTCATTGACCGAATTGCCCTTCGGGTAAGACAGATGATGAATCATCCGAAACTGCCCTGCCTTCTTCTTTGGAACAACCCCCAGCGGAGACACCACCAAACCGGACAACGGCGGAGCCGCAAAGGGGCCGGCCATCCGGCCTAGTGACACCTCCTTGGCTAACTTAGCCGACACTACCCCGGGATGGAGCAGGGCCGACTGCAAATTCTTCCCCACCGGAGGAACCTCCAGCACCGTACTCGGAATCCGAAAACCTTCCCTGAATCCCGCTTCCAGGAGCCCCGCCGCCTCCCTGTTGGGATACTTACTTAGAAAGGGTAGCATCCTTTCCAGCCTCACCGGAGTCGTCCCTTTTTCCAGAGTCACCGAACCGTCCCTTACCCTGTTTGAAGCACTTCGTGAAGGCATGGGAACCGCCGCAGTTGGAGCACTCGTGCTTGAAACGGCACGAGCCCCCAAAACGACAGGTGCCGTCATTAAACTGCCAGCAGACCCCTTTCTTTTTGAGGGCCGACGATCCTGAGGAGGAAGAGGCGCCGGCCCCCCCTGGAAAAAACTGATTCGCAGGCCGGGCAGCCGCCATCAACTTCATCCAGAGTGCAATATCCTTATGGTCCCACCTAATGGTGGGACGAACGGCCTTCCGCTGGCGAATATCGCAAACGCCTGCAGCCAGTTCGCGAACGTACGCGGAATAAGCCTATACCTCCGCTTCTCCTCCTCGTCCTTCTTGCTCTCGTCCGGCTTTACTCGATCTAGATTACATTTTTCCAAAGGGAGCAGGGAAAATATTTCCACAAACTCATCCTTCCAAATTTTTTCCCGCACCTCCTGCTTGAGATGGGCCCCCAGCGGCGCCTCAAAACAGACATAGACCTCACCCCGCGCTGCATCAGCCAACCGTACCTCCTTGTCTTTTTCTTTTCTGGCCACTGACACACCCGGTCCCTCGCCGTCCCTGTCCGTTTGCGTCTCTGCCACCCCCGTCTCTGCCGCTGCCGACTGAGGAGGCGGTACCGTCACCGCGGGTGCACTGACTCCTATGATGGGAGGTACCCAGGGACCAACAGGGGACACTACATGTGGAGCACTGCTATCTAACCTACGCAAAAGCACCCTCAAGGCATCCCATACCCCCTCTTCCCCCGAGGGACCCTGGACCCCCCTCCCAAAACCCGCATCAACCCCCGTGACCACCCTGGCCCCCCGCCCTGAGTGGTGCGTGCATAACTTGACTTACCAGGCCGCTGCGTACGAGAAAGCGCGCCCGCCGATGGTCCTGCTGCTCTCCCATCCTCCAGGGGGTCCTCCGACAGCTCACCCTCCTCACTGCTGCTGGATAGCACCGCCGCATGCCCGCTTGGCTGCCGCCGTTCTCCACCCGATCCCTCGCGATCTCTGGACCTTGCTGGCGTGGTGAGTGGTGCCGAGCCGCCGTCCCTCTGAGGGCTCCCCCCTCCATCACTGCTGTCCTCGCCGATGACGTCATCCGTCTGCGCCGCCGACGCGGCCAGAGTTCCCGCATCTCTCCGGCCAACCCTCCCAGGCCCAGAACTAGACCTGGAGGCGGGGCCTCCCGACTGGCGCGAATGGGCACATGTCGCTCCTCCCCCACTCCCCCACGATGGGCAGCCCCCCCGACCGGAACATCGCCAGTGAGGGCTGCCGAGTGCACCTGGGCTCTGACACTCACCGGGGTCGTTGTCCTGGAGGTACGGTGAGTCTCTTCCCGCCCCTGCTGTGTGCTCCGCTTCTTCCCAGGCCCCCGGGTAGCTGCAACCGGGGCCTGCTTAGCAGGGGGGCCAGACGGGGATCGGCTCGGACTCCGAACCCTACGCTGTGCCCTGGGGGTATTGTCCGGGCTAAAGCGCTCCGGCGGCTTTGACCGCCGAGCACGCGTGGACTCAGGCCGCGAAACAGAAGGGCCCTGCTTCACCCCCTGCAGAGAGGCGCTGATCTGGTCCTGAAGCCACTTCGCGCCATGGACCTCCGCAGCAGCTTTAAGCTGCTCTAGCAATTGAGCTAACTCACTCATATCCCTAACTAGCTAAACTAACCTGCACTTGGGCTCTGCACAACTTTCCACTACCGACTCTTCTCTCTCACTGCTGTCCTCTCACTCCTCCTCCAGTAAGTATATAACTTACTCCTCCCCTTCCTGTGACCACATAACTCCCCCTCCTGTTCTTAACCTCTTCCTAACTGTAATCCCCTTACACCCTGTCATGTCTGTCCTTCACCTACGCTTTGCTACGGCTGCGTACATGTCTATCCGGTGCACAAAGTGCCAGAAATAGCACACAACAGTGTTATTCAGGGTGAATGTCCATACAACAGGTAACAATGGATCAATGCAATGTATAAATGCAATATGGAAATAAAGTTAAAAAAAAAAAAGGTCAAATGCAATATGGAAATAAAGTTAAAAATAAAATAAAAAAAAATTGCTGATGTAAAAGCCAAAATGCCGTGCTGTCTCCAAAATAAGTAAAGATGTCCCCTTACCTTACTGCTGTAAGGTAACAGCAGAAAACAAAGCCCAGGAGCACTTTTCAGGTTGAGTCCACTTGTGGTGTCATCCAAATAGTTAAATGTGGTGAGAATGGATCCTTCCTGGTAATCACCTCCAAACGATAATAATCACTCATATCCAGGAAAGCAAGAAAAAATGCCAATAGTGTAGTACCATTAAAACAGGGGGGTTTTATTAAAACAATAACTGGCTACTCACAAGGTTGAAATAAAAAACAGGCATAAAAACACAGGGCGTCCGCCAACGTCACCTCTGGTACCTCATCACGGCATTTTGGCTTTTACATCAGCAATTTTTTTTATTTTTTTTTTAACTTTATTTCCATATTGCATTTGACCTTTTTTTTTTTTTAACTGTATTTCCATATTGCATTTATACATTGCATTGACTCATTGTTACCTGTTGTATGGACATTCACCCTGAATAACACTGTTGTGTGCTATTTCTGGCACTTTGTGCACCGGATTGTGTATAAGGAAGTTACACTTCATATGTTATTTTGCACTGTCATTGGTTTGGCAGCCGGCATAGGCTGCATTCAGCACGTTTAATGTTTTCTTATATACACCACTGTCATTTTTCTGACATTACTATGTATTATAATAGTTAAGTTATTCCTTTTTTCTTTTTTTCCACATATCTAGTTCTTTGCCACACTTCCTCTTCATATTATCCCATCCCCCACTTCCTTCCTTACAGCGCAGCACTACACCCCCCCTTTTTTATATGACAATTGAAGGGCACAGTGGCGACAATTACAGGGCACAGTGGCGACAATTACAGGGCACAGTGGTGACAATTACAGGGCACAGTGGTGACAATTACAGGGCACAGTGGTGACAATTACAGGGCACAGTGGTGACAATTACAGGGCACAGTGGTGACAATTACAGGGCACAGTGGCGACAATTACAGGGCACAGTGGTGACAATTGAAGGGCACAGTGGCGACAATTACAGGGCACAGTGGCGACAATTACAGGGCACAGTGGCGACAATTACAGGGCACAGTGGCGACAATTACAGGGCACAGTGGCGACAATTGAAGAGCACAGTGGCGACAATTACAGGGCACAGTGGCTAAAATTACAGGGCACAGTGGCAACAATTACAAGGCACAGTGGCGACAATTGCAAGGCACAGTGGCGACAATTAAAGAGCACAGTGGCGACAATTACAGGGCACAGTGGCGACAATTACAGGGTACAGTGGTGACAATTACAGGGCACAGTGGCGACAATTGGCACAGTGGCGACAATTAAAGGGCACAGTGGCGACAATTAAAGGGCACAGTGGAGACAATAAAAGGGCACAGTGGAGACAATGAAAGGGCACAGTGGCGACAATTAAAGGGAACAGTGGCGACAATTAAAGGGCACAGTGGCGACAATTAAAGGGCACAGTGGAGACAATAAAAGGGCACAGTGGCGACAATTATAGGGCACAGTGGCGACAATTATAGGGCACAGTGGCGACAATTAAACGGCACAGTGGCAACAATTAAAGGGCACAGTGGCGACAATTAAAGGGCACAGTGGAGACAATGAAAGGGCACAGTGGTGACAATTGAAGGGCACAGTGGTGACAATTGATGGGCACAGTGGCTGCGTTTGATGGGCCCAGTGGCTGCAATTGTTTTGTTTTTTTGGTTTGTTTGTGCCCCTTAAAAAAGTTGAGCACCAGCCGCCACTGCCCCGAGGTATGTAAGAGGGAAAGTATAGTCCAGATGCAATAGAAAGAACTTGCACGGTAGTCAGAGCATAACAGTTCGCAACAAGCCCAGCGGAAACGCAGCCCAGCCAGGAACACTCAAGGATGAACAGGCGATCGTAGAGGAGCAGATCCCAGCTGAACTAACAGCATCTGTATTGAGGGGCGGAATGTGGCCCCCCCTCAACCAAGCCCAAGCATGGAGGTTCCCAGGAAGAGTGGCCGATTTCCTACACTTTCCTTACTCATCTGGAAAAAAATTCTACTGCTATTACTGCCCCGGGCAGAAGGGTGACCTGTCTTTTACACTACCCACATGCCTAAAGCATGCCAAACTCATATATATATATATATATATATATATATTTATTATTATTATTATTATTATTAAAGGGCTCAGAGGTCCCCATGGGGCAACCCTCCCTTTTTTTTTTATAAATGTATTTTTATTTATTTTTATTAACGGGCCCAGAGGTCCCCAGGGCCCCGGATGGCAACCCCCCCTCCTTTTTTTTAATATATATTCATTTTTTATTAAAGGGTCCAGAGGTTTGTTTTTTAATCTTTTTTTCTTTTTATTAAAGGGCCCAGAGGTCCCGGATGGCAACCCCCCTTTTTTATATATTATTTTATTTTTTCTTATTATTTATTTATTTTCTTATAAAAATATATATATATATATATATATATATATATATATATTTTTATTAAAGGGCAACCCCCTTTTTTTATTTTTTATAAATGTTTATTTTTTATAATTTTTTTTATTTTTATTTTTATTTTTATTAAAGGGCCCAGAGGTCCCCAGGGCCCGGATGGCAACCCCCTCTCCTTTTTTTTTTATAAATGTTTATTTTTTTTATATATTCATTTTTTATTAAAGGGTCCAGAGGTTTGTTTTTTAATCTTTTTTTTCTTTTTATTAAAGGGCCCAGAGGTCCCGGATGGCAAACCCCATTTTTTATATATTATTTTATTTTTTGTTATTATTTATTTATTTTCATATATATAATATAATAGAATATATAATATTTTTTTTATTTTTTTTTATTAAAGGGCCCAGAGGTCCCCAGGGCCCCGGATGGCAACCCCCCTCCTTTTTTTTTTTTTATAAATGTTTATTTTTTTATATATTCATTTTTTATTAAAGGGTCCAGAGGTTTGTTTTTTAATCTTTTTTTTTTCTTTTTATTAAAGGGCCCAGAGGTCCCGGATGGCAACCCCCCTTTTTTGTAATTTCTTTATATATATATATATATATATATATATATATATATTTTTTTTTATTATTATTATTAAAGGGCCCAGGGATGGCAACCCTCCTTTTTTTAGATATATTTTTCTTTATTGCCGCTACTTAATTTCAGGAGGCAGCACCCCCCCCCCCCTCCCGGGTCTCTGCTCCAGGGGCCCGTCCCTGAAGCTGTGTAAGGGGTCCCATAATTCCTAATGGCGGCCCTGGCCACCAGAGTCACATGGGCTGTCTTCATCCAAACGGATCGCTGCCTCAGTGACCCAGGAAACCATAGAGAGGAACCATGTTCCTGTTGACTTCCTCTCTCTCTGCACTGCTGCTGAGCGGTTGAGCGCCACCTGCCCTGGAGAAAGTGGACTGCACCTGCTTACACAACCCCTTCTATTTGACAAATGCTGTCCTCAGCATGAAAACTCTTCCTGTTTTTATCGCACCAGATCAGAACTGATGTTGGTGGGTGTCAGCAGACACATGTCCACTGATATCTGGCGCTCCATGGGGAGCAATGGATCGTCTGATCGGGTCTGCCTGAAAAACTGACAGGTGGATCCTAATCAGTCCGTCCAATCGAAAGGGGGCCTTAATCTTTCTGTTCTATTTACTGGAGAACAGTCCCAAGCAACAGGCAGGAGTAGACAATGCCCTAGGCCAGGGGTGGGCAACCCTAAAGAGGTGGAGATCTACCTGAACAACATGGGAGTAGTCAACGATTACCGGGCACAGTGTCACCTCCTCACACCTGTATCACCCGGCAATCCTGGGTATAAATCAGGTGGTGAGGAGGCACCATATCGCCTCCTCACCACCTGTCAAGCACACTTGCATCGCTTTTCAGAGGAGCAGGAGTGTCTGCTGCACTTGTGAATGAGCCCTTAGTGCCCTCGGCAGTGGCACCCTTAGTGCTCATTCACATGTAACGTTTGGTGGAGGGGAGGGGTTTGTAAAACCCTGTGGTTAAGTTATGGATTTACAGTAATGCCCCCGATCCCTACCTCCTTTTGGTGTAGTGGGTGCTACCGCCTGCCAATCATGATCCATTCATGTAAATGGGGCCACCACTCTGCAAGCGGCCATCAAATGCAGCCTCACCAGCACCCATCAATGCAGCCTCACCAGCACCCATCAATGCAGCCTCACCAGCAGCCATCAAATTCAGCCTCACCAGCGCCCAACAATGCAGCCTCACCAGCGCCCATCAAATGCAGCCTCACCACTGCCGATCAAATGCAGCCTCACCAGCGCCCATCAATGCAGCCTCACCAGCGCCCATCAAATGCAGCCTCACCAGCGCCCATCAAATGCAGCCTCACCAGCGCCCATCAAATGCAGCCTCACCAGCGCCCATCAAATGCAGCCTCACCAGCGCACATCAATAAATGTTTGCTTGCTTCCATTGATTCGGGAGTCAGGACACAGACACAGTCCTCCGCTGTGGCTGCGCCTCTGACACTATGTGCGAGAGGAGTGGCCACTGCCTGCTGATGCTGAGACTTAGTTGCTTGATGCAGAGAGAAGAGAGTAGGAACACCAGTGGCTGGGTGCCCTAGGTGGCTGCCTAGTGATAGCATCGGCCCTGAGTGCAGTTGGTATCACTCGGCAATGGGACAGGAGGCGGCACTGCAGAGGAGGCATCGGCTTATGTGGCTCTTGCTTCCTACTACAGCTCCAACTATACATGCAGTCGCTCCGTATTGGACTCTGATGCTCTGGAATGTCGGGGTCAGCAATCCCACACTGCGATCTACCGGTCACCTGTCCGAGATCTACTGGTAGATCGCCATTGTAACGGTATGGCCCGTGGGGCCCAGAGGCTCTTGAAGGATGCGGGGTACTCCTGTTTCAGCTTCACCAATGACTATTGTGTCTAGGGTGATCCTATGTCCACTAGGGGCATAGGATGACTGAGAAATGATATCTTGGATATGATAATGATAATTCACAATGTTTTGCAGGATATCTTGAAATATTACAGGTGGTTAATTAATAACTAATTACAACCGGTCAATAATAGTGTGATTCATTCAATGTGGGGACACAGACTGTTAAGGTGTTAATTAAGTCTGGTTCCTAAGATATTTCATTGTGTGATGCTAATTAACACTGTATTGTGTGAAAGTTCTATTGATGATATTATGTGATGTGAGTTAGCACACTCTAAAGGTCAGACGTCTGACTTATGTTTACTAAAAGAATGTGTATTGTGTAGCAGGTGAGAATAGCTTACCGCGAAGTCAGAATGTCTGTCTGAGATGTGTATTGAGGGGGACCTGTTAGTACCCATTGTATGATGTTGTGGGTGGAGTGTGTCATTGTCCCTTTGATTACTGCAGCATTGTTGCTAACTGTATAAAAAGCCTGAGTTTTACCATTAAAAGGTCTATTTGTTTGGAACCAGAGACAGAGCTGTGTCTCGTTTTTCTTGGGAATTCTTATGGGTCCTGTCTGCTGGATTGTGGAGTGTCGATAATCTGTCTTGGGTTGGTGGAATGGAATATTGTAAACGGAGTTAACCCCTGACCGTTACAGCCATCTACAGGTTGCTGACCCTGGGCTCAAGGGAAACACAACAAATACTAAAAATGATCAAAAAAAAATAGAGGAAGAGAGAAGATTGGGATTCAGTCATTGGGTAAGTGTGCGTAGGTTCCATCACTTACCTTCCTGTGCCAGAGACGTCGGGATCACCAGCAGGAGGATCATCATCACACACAGCGCCATCTCCCTGAATAACACAAACCCACCGTTATCTGGAATCCTTCACATCTCTACTAATCAGACTACACAGAGGATGCAGAGAAGTACATTGGTCCGAAGAGGAGAGCAAAGCTGAGGGTCTTTATTTCCAAGAAATGTTTCCATTTCGGCAAAATGCATGGAAACCAATTGGGAAGGCGGAATAAGGATTGTTATTTTTTTAAGGGTACAATGGTCTTTAAATGTCATCTTTCCTGACCCCGATCTTGGCCTGAAATGACCCTCAACATACTCTCCAGAAAAATAATCACACCCTCTAAATGAAAAAAATATGTACCGTATATACTCAAGTATAATGCCGCGTACACACGATCACTTTTTGCGATGAAAAAAAAACATTGTTTTTTAAAACGTCATTTAACCACTTAAGGACCGCCTACTGAACATTTACGTCCGCAGAATGGCACGGCTGGGCACATCAACGTATATATACGTTGGTTCTAGTACCCAGCCGTGGGTCACGGGCGCGCCCCCGCGGCGCGTTCCCGTGACCCGGTCGGAAGCTCCGGGACCGGGATCGCGGGACTCGCGGACCCGATCGCGATCGGTCCCCGGAGCTGAAGAACGGGGAGAGCCGTGTGTAAACACACCTTCCCCGTGCTTCACTGTGGCTGCAGCATCGATCGCGTCATCCCTGTTATAGGGGGACGTGATCGATGACGTCACACCTACAGCCACACCCCCTACAGTTGTAAACACACGCAGGGAACACATAACCCCTACAGCGCCCCCTTGTGGTTAACTTCCAAACTGCAACTGTCATTTTCACAGTAAACAATGCAATTTAAAGCGGATCTCCACCCTAAAGTGAAGATCCGCTGATCGAAACCCTCCCCCCCTCCGGTGTCACATTTGACACTTTTCAGGGGGGAGGGGGGTGCAGATACCTGTCTAAAGACAGGTATCTGCACCCACTTCCGGCCCGCAGTCTCGGGCAAAAGACAGGCTTTTCCCCTTGTGTGCTGGGAACTCTCAGCTCCCAGCACACAGCGGGAGCCAATCGCGGGCGCAGCGCGACTCGCGCATGCGCCGTAGGGAACCGGGCAGTGAAGCCGGAGCGCTTCACTTCCTGGTTCCCTCGCCGTGGATGGAGGGGGGAGCAGCAGGGTGACCAGCGATCGCTCATCCTCTGCTGCGGACGCCGCTGGACTCCAGGACAGGTAAGTGTCCTAATATTAAAAGTCAGCAGCTGCAGTATTTGTTGCTGCTGGCTTTTAATATTTATTTATGGTGAACCATCCGCTTTAAATGCACTTTTTGCCGTGAAAATGACAATTGTCCCAAAAATGTGTCAAAATTGTCCGAAGTGTCCGCCATAATGTCACAGTCACGAAAAAAATCGCTGATCGCCGCTATTAGTAGTAAAAAAAAAAAAAAATGCAATAAAACTATCCCTAATTTTGTAAACGCTATACATTTTGCAAAAACCAACCGATAAACGCTTATTGCGATTTTTTTTTACCAAAAATATGTAGAAGAATACGTATCGACCTAAACTGAGAAAATTTTTTTTTTATATATTTTGGGGGGATATTTATTATAGCAAAAAGTTAAAAATATTGCATTTTTTTCAAAATTGTCGCTCTATTTTTGTTTATAGCGCAAAAAATAAAAACCGCAGAGGTGATCAAATACCACCAAAAGAAAGCTCTATTTGTGGGGGAAAAAAGGACGCCAATTTTGTTTGGGAGCCGCGTCGCACGACCGCGCAATTGTCAGTTAAAACGACGCAGTGCCGAATCGCAAAAAGGGGCAAGGTCCTTTACCTGCATTTTGGTCCGGGTCTTAAGTGGTTAAATTGATCGTGTGGTGGGCAAAACGTTGTTTTTTGTCTTAAAAAAAACGACCAAAAAAATTCCAACATGCTTGAATTTTTTGTGTCGTTTTTCAAAACGTCGTTTTTTGTGTCATAAAAAGTGATGGTGTGTGGGCAAAACGATGTTGAAAACAACGTTTTTTTTTTTTTTTTAAATTTAAGATTTTTATTTGAATAAATGTCAAGGAAATACAGAAAAAGCTCTCATTACATACTCGGAGCAAGAAAACAGTCAAAAAAAAAAAGAAACTTACTGGTAGAGTACATACAGTGCAATTTATCCCAAACAAAAAAATAGGGGATTCTTCCTTAAACTCATATGGAAAAAAAAAGGGATTTTTAAATACAGCTTACCTGTAAAATCCTTTTCTTGGAGTACATCACGGGACACAGAGCGGCATATTCATTACTATGTGGGTTATATGGAGTACCTTCAGGTGTGGACACTGGCAATCTTCAAACAGGAAGTCCCCTCCCTATATAACCCCCTCCCCTAGAGGGAGTCCCTCAGTTTTGTAGCAAGCAGTATGCCTCCCAAAATGGTCACCCAAAAGAGGGGTGGGAGCTCTGTGTCCCGTGATGTACTCCAAGAAAAGGATTTTACAGGTAAGCTGTATTTAAAAATCCCTTTTTCTTTCTCGTACATCACGGGACACAGAGCGGCATATTCATTACTATGTGGGATGTCCGAAAGCAATGCTTTAATGAGGGGAGGGAGACATCTTCCAAAGAAGGATTCAATTTAGAGATAAACTCAAATCATAATAATTCCAACTTAGTCAAGAAAAAAACTTTTTTTTTTTTTTTTTTTTTTTATATCCAAGGGTGTTTCTGATCCCGAGGATTTCAAACTGCAGCCTGTAGTACTGCCTGTCCAAAGGCAGAATCCGCATTCCTTCTCACGTCTAGTTGATAAAACCTTGTAAACGTGTGGACTGATGACCACGTTGCTGCCTTGCATATCTGAGCCATAGAGATCTGATGGTGTGCTGCCCAAGAGGCGCCCATGGCCCTGGTAGAATGGGCCTTTACCGACAACGGAGGAGGCAACCTCTTCAATCCGTAGGCTTGAATGATTAATTGTCTAATCCATCTTGAGATGGTGGATTTTGCAGCTGCCTGCCCCTTCTTGGGGCCATCTGGTAGAACGAATAACACATCTGTTTTCCGGATCTTTTCTGTAGCTTTAAGATAGGCCTTCATGGCCCGGACAATATCCAAGGTATGCAACAACCCCTCCTTTCTAGATGTAGGTTTTGGAAAGAAGGATGGAAGTACCAAATCCTGGTTTAAGTGAAATCTGGATATAACCTTTGGTAGAAAGGAAGGATGGGGCCGGAGAACTGCCCTGTCCTTATGCAGAACAAGATATGGTTCCTTACATGATAAGGCTGCTAATTCTGACACTCTCCTGGCCGAAACTATGGCGACCAAGAAAACCAATTTTCTTGTCAGTAAGAGTAAAGGAATCTCAGCCAAAGGCTCAAAAGGCTGTTTCTGTAGAGTGGACAGGACAAGATTTAGGTCCCAAGGACAAACTGGTGCCTTGACAGGAGGATTAATACGCAAGACCCCCTGTAAGAAGGTCTTTACCAGCGAGTGGGTGGCCAGCGGCCTCTGAAACCACACTGACAGAGCCGAGATCTGTCCTTTGATTGTGCTTAGTGCCAGGCCTTTATCCACTCCTAGCTGGAGAAAACTTAACACCCTATCAATAGTATATTTGCGGCAATTCCATCTTTTGGATTCACACCAGCCTATATAGTTCCTCCACACCCTGTAATAAATTACCCTGGAGACCGGCTTTCTAGCCTTAATCAGGGTAGGGATTACCTGCCTAGACAGACCCCTACCCCTGAGAATCAGGGATTCAGCCTCCAGGCCGTCAAATTTAGACGCTGTAATGTAGGGTGGAGGATCGGACCTTGTGAGAGTAGGTCTGGTTGTAGCGGAAGAGTCCAAGGGTCTCCCACTGCCATATTCAGGACTAGCGAGTACCAAGCCCTCCGGGGCCAAGCTGGAGCTATTAGAATGACTGGCTTGTGCTCCACTCTGATCTTGCGCAACAGGCGGGGGAGTAACTGTAGTGGAGGAAATGCATATAGAAGTTTGAATTGATGCCAAGGGCACACCAACGCATCGGTTCCGCAGGCCATAGGATCCCTCGCTCGCGACACGAACCTGTCTAGTTTCTTGTTGAACCTGGATGCCATTATATCTACGTCTGGCGTTCCCCACCTCTGGCAGATTGTCTGAAAGACCTGGGGATGCAGAGACCACTCCCCTGGCAACAGACTCTGGCGACTTAAGAAGTCTGCCTGCAGGTTGTCCACTCCGGGAATGAATATCGCTGAAATGCAGGGTACATGAACCTCTGCCCATTGAAAAATCAAGTTCACTTCCCTTTGAGCGGCCTGGCTCCTGGTTCCCCCTTGGTGGTTTATGTATGCCACCGCCGTGGCATTGTCTGACTGGATTCTCACCGGGAACCCCTTTAATCTGGAGGTCCACGCCAACAGGGCTAGGCGAGCCGCTCTGATTTCCAAGATATTGATGGAGAGCTGCCTCTCTGCTTTCACCCAAGTTCCCTGGCGGGAGAACCCCTCGAAGACCGCCCCCCAGCCTGCCAGGCTGGCGTCTGTGGTAACTACCTTCCAGACAACAGGGCTGAATGATCTTCCCTTTAGAAGGTTCTGAGGGTTCAACCACCAGGCCAGGCTTTGTCGGACCCTTGATGATAGCGTCAAAGGGGACTCTAAGGCATGTGCCCTCTTGCCCCAGGCTGCTAAAATGGCTGCCTGTAGGACGCGAGTGTGGATCTGAGCGTATGGTACTGCCTCGAATGTGGCCACTAGCTTGCCTAGTAATCGCATACACAGGCGAATAGTTGGTCTTTTCTTGTTTATAACCAACTGAACCAACCCCTTGATCGCCCTGATCTTTACAAGGGGCAGGAACACCTTTTGACGTTCCGTGTCTAACCTCATGCCGAGGTATTCCACCTGCTTTGTAGGCTGGAATGCTGACTTTCCCTGGTTTAGGACCCAGCCGAATTCTTCGAGGTACCGAACCGTGAGGTTTACTGCCTTCTGCAGACCCGTCCGTGAATGATCTATAATTAAAAGGTCGTCCAAGTATGCTAGGACTGTGACTCCTTGGATTCTTAAATTGGCCAGAACTGGGGCTAGGATCTTCGTGATTACCCGGGGGGCCGTGGCCAGCCCGAAAGGGAGCGCCCTGAATTGGAAGTGTCGCTGCCCGACCGCGAAGCGTAAAAACCTTTGATGCGACTGACAGATTGGTACATGAAGGTAAGCATCTTTTATGTCTATGGAAGCCAGAAAATCGTTCTTCTGAAGCGCGGCGGCTGCTGACCGGATGGATTCCATCCGGAAGGACCGCACCCTTAGATAACCGTTTAACCTCTTTAGGTCCAAAATTGGCCTGACATCGCCGTTGGGCTTTGGTATGACAAAGAGATTGGAATAGAAACCTAGGCCTTGCTCTTGGGCTGGCACTTCTAAAATTACATCCTGGCAAAGCAGGTGATCCAAAGCTGCCAGCATTGAGGCCTTCCTTGCTGGATCCCTTGGTAGCCTTGATTCTTGAAAATGAGGCGGAGGATACCTTAGAAACTCCAGTCTGTAACCTGTGGTTACAGATGCCCGGACCCATTTGTCGGGGATCTTGGCTTCCCAAACTTCTGAGAAGAGACGAAGCCTTCCCCCCACCCTTGAGAGTGGGGGCGCCCCTTCATAAGGCAGACTTAGGGGCTGTCTTTGACGGCTTGCGATACCACGGCTTCTTACCCCCAGGGGTTTGTCCCTGCGATCTACTGTTACCGTTGGATCGCGCAGGCGGCCGTCGATACTGCCTGGAATTAGAGGGCCCCGAGACAGGAAAAAACTGCCTTTTAAATGTAGGAGCCCGGAATGTCCTTTTGACCGGTAAAAGGGTACTCTTGCCATTTGAAATAGTCTGAATATATTTATCCAGATCCTCTCCGAAGAGTCGCCCTCCATGGAAGGGAAATCCTGCCAGAAGCTTTTTGCATGGGGGTTCTGCCGCCCAGTTCTTCAACCATAAGAGCCTTCTCATGTGTACCAAACATAGTGATAAACGAGAAGCCTGCTGGATGGAATCTTTTATAGCATCTACCGCAAAACACAGAACTCTGGGAATGTCAGCAAACTCTTCTGCTTGTTGGGTAGGCATGTCTTTTAACATCTCTTTTGTCTGGTCTTTTAATGCCTGACAAACTCCAATTGCAGCTACCGCTGGCTGCACCACTGCTCCTGCCGTAGCAAAGGATGCTTTTAAAAGTGTTTCTAATCTTTTATCAACCGGATCTTTAAACATATGTATATTTTCCACCGGGCAAGTTAGTGATTTATTCACACATGAGATGGCTGCATCCACTACTGGGAGCCTCCATCTCTTGGAGAATTTTTCCTCCATGGGATAAATGACCGCAAATCTTTTCGGTGGCAGAAAAACCCTGTCCGGCCGTACCCAATCCCGAAAGATCAATTCCTCCAAGAGAGGATGGACCGGAAAAACTGCGTTGCTTAACGGGGCTTTCAAAGAGCCCAGAGAGGATACCGGAGGAACCTGAGGTTCTGGCAATGGCAAACTAAATGCCGAGCGGACCATGTCCGTCAAAGACTGTACCCACAGTCTTTCTGTCTGGGAGTCTGAAAATGGTTCCTCAGAGGTAGACCCCTCCATCCCTGAACCCTCTTGGTTCAGGTCCAGTTGATCCTCCTGTGATTCTAATTCCTCCGGAGAGAGAATCTCAGCATCTGAGGATACACTCCCTGGTGATGGGGATCTAACCCGTTTCTTACCAGGAATAGCTCTAGCGATCAATGCTGCTATTCTCTCTTCTAGCCCCCCTAGGGATACGGCTAGCATCTCCTCTGTGATAAACACAGGGCTGGGCTGATCTGGGCCAGCCTCCGCACCAGATCCCCCTAATGGCTCATCCAAGGCGCTTCTTAAATTAATAAGCTGCGGGGAAAGAATCGGCATATCAGAATCAGAAAGGGAACCCTTTTGTTTTTTGGTCTTTTTTGTACCCTTTGACCCCGAACCCTTGGAAGCCATAATACAAAATCGAGGGACTCCGCCCACACAACAGACTGTAGTGGCCAGGAGTACAATTCCAGAGTTTAGGGGAAAGTAGATCACTAGTGTCCCCACAAACTGATGGGCCCGTATGTTGGTCTTTTTTTTTTTTTTTTTTTTTTTTTTTTTTTTAAATAATTATATATTATATATTTTCTATGACCATATACAATGACCCTAATTTAAGTTTGCCAGCCTCCAACCTGCTGTCAAATAAGGGGGATTTTTTGGCTTAACAATAGACATTGGGACAAAGTCCACATGTACTACCCCTTTTCCGCCACCGGGAGTCACTGTTCTGCCGCCCTGCGTCCTCTCTCGAAACAATCAGCCACAGACTGAGCCCTGACAAGGCCTGCTGTCTATAACAGCAGAAGGGCGCGCCCCTGTATGACGCCGCAGGCCCGCCCCCCCCCCGCCCTCCTGTCTGGATGGCGCGAAAAATCGTCAATAAGACGCGCGCGTGCACGCGCGCGCGCGCGTACCCGGAAACAGGAAGAACATGGAGGAGCCGCGCTGCTGGAGATCCATGGCGCAGAAACGGCGGCAGATTCAAAACTCCCGGCCAGGTAGGACTCTCTCAAGGCCCCTAAGGATCCTTTACTAGCCTCTAGGAAGAAACAGCAGGTTAGCTAGCAACACTCTTTAAACAGGGGGGCCTAGTGATGGGGGGAGAAAGGGTGTCATCCTGTCTCTAAGACATAGTGATCACAGTTGCCCATGCAGAGCATACTCAGGCTATCCCCCCTTTTAGGTTACCCCGGGGAGCCTGCTGTCGAACCAAGTCCCGCAGGCTCCCCCTTACCTGCTCCATGCTGCAGGATGTTTGACCAGCAAACTGATCCAGTCTTCTCCCATCTCCGTGGGTAGCGTAGTAGACCTTCAGGCCCTGGGGTCCTATGAAGGTACCCACTGTCCTGGACCTATATAGCACCCTGGCAAAACAGGAACCTTATGGTTTTTTTGCAAACTCCAAGTCCTGGGCCCAGGGTCCAGCCCTCCAAAGAGGAGCATTATAGGCAAAACCCCACGGTTTGGGGCCCGGGTACTGTCCACTTTGGCACTGAGGCTCCTTGGACAGATCCGGTTAGCCCGCCCTTAATCCCAAAGGATGTGGAGCAAAGCTATTCCGTGACCAACACCTAAGACACTGGCGAAAAAACTGAGGGACTCCCTCTAGGGGAGGGGGTTATATAGGGAGGGGACTTCCTGTTTGAAGATTGCCAGTGTCCACACCTGAAGGTACTCCATATAACCCACATAGTAATGAATATGCCGCTCTGTGTCCCGTGATGTACGAGAAAGAAAAAGGGAATAGCGTCATACAGATAGTAGTTAAAACATAAGATTGTAAACATACTTAACTATTGAGGGGGAGGGTAAGCATGGGACAAAGACCTCAGCCATCAGGCTGCATAGGACAGGTAAACCTGCCCTATCATGTATATATTAGTGTTGAGCAGAATACGCCATATTCGATTTCGCGATATATCACGAATATATAGTCGAATATTCGAGATATATTCGCTAAATACGAATATTCGTGATATATTTTGGAAATGAAATCATTGCGAATTTTCGCTATCGCGAATGCGAATGCGAATTGCGAATTGCGAATATTCGAGAAATGCGGAATGGAGCACTCTGATTGGCTCAGAATATTCGTGATATATTACAATATAAAATAATTGCGAATATTCGAGAAATGCGGAATGGAGCACTCTGATTGGCTCAGAATATTCGTGATATATTACAAAACACAATAATTGCGAATATTCGAGAAATGCGGAAGGAGCACTCTGATTGGCTCAGAATATTCGTGATATATTACAATACAAAATAATTGCGAATATTCGAGAAATGCGGAAGGAGCACTCTGATTGGCTCAGAATATTCGTGATATATTACAATATAAAATAATTGCGAATATTCAAGAAATGCGGAATGGAGCACTCTGATTGGCTCAGAATATTCGTGATATATTACAATACAAAATAATTGCGAATATTCGAGAAATGCGGAAGGAGCACTCTGATTGGCTCAGAATATTCGTGATATATTACAATACAAAATAATCGCGCGATATCGCTATTGCCGAATAATCGCATTGCGATTTTTCGGCAATATAAAATGAGCGCTGCAGCTACTCGGCCCAAGGTCTCTAATCATACCAGCAATGCTTTTAGACGTCGATGGGGATCTCTAGGATGTGATCTGTTCTAAAAAAAAATTGAAAAAATATTCGCAATGCGAATATTCGTGAGCAACACTAGTATATATATATATCTATAGGAGAGAGGAAGCCCAAAACAGACCCTAAACTTGAAGTTCTGTCTCGACACCCCTACTGGGTACAAACTGTGCCGAAAGAGAACTGATATCCAAGTCCTATACCATGACCTCAAACTTCTTGGAGTATCCGCACGGCAACTCAGAAGGACCGAAGGTCCATGTGCCGTGTGAATAGCCAGAGTCAAAAAAATAAAATAAAAAATAAAAAATATATAAAAAAATAAAATAAAAAGTCGGGGTAAAGCATAGTAGCAATCAGTCGCAGTGACTGGATAAAGATCAGGATCCTCTCACTAAGATTAATAGGAAGACAGAGAATCCCCATCCTTCCTGTGTACTGATTGTGAAAGGAATACTTTCTCCCTTCAGAGCAATTCTGTCTAAAATGACATATCAAACTAGATGAGATAAATAAATAACTAGATAATATAATAAAGAAGACTAAAAGTGAACTAGAGAACTGGAACGATAACCTTGAACATAGAGAACTAGAAAAATAAAGGTGGGAAAAGAAATGGAGAGAAAGAAGAAAGAGAGAAGAAGAAAGAGAGGTCTAGACTTGAGTTAATTGTCAGCCCGTCTATCCCGTGCTCGTGGAGGGCGTTACATTGCCAGCCGACAGGGAGATTCCCACATATCTTGCCCAGGGCTCCCAAACAGCCTCAAAAAGGTCGGAAGTGTTTGAGATAGAGCTGATCATTTTTTCCTGAGTCATAACCCACGAAATCTTTCTTTTGGCTGCCAAAAAAGAGACTCTAGATTGCTTCCACGCCCCTGCTAGAGTGGTCTTTGCTCCCAGAAACATAACATTTATCAATCTTAGTCTGTGTTTAGAAGCCTGGGGAACAGAAGTCCCTAGTAGCGCAACCTGTGGGGATTTCTCCACCGGTACCCCTGTAACTTTTCTGATGAGACTGAAAATCCTGTTCCAAAATCCTCTAATTCTGGGACACTCCCACCAAATATGAAGCATGGTGCCCTGAGCTTGACAATTTCGAAAGCATAGCGGGGAAGCATTTGGGAACATCAACGCAAGCCTACTAGGAACCAAATACCACCTCATCAGAACCTTGAGATTGGCTTCTATTAACAAGGTATTGACTAAGCCTTTAAAGGTCCTCGTACCTACCCTATGCCACTCCTCCAGGCTCCAGGACATCCGCAGATCCCTCTCCCATGCCTCCATATAAGCAAACTTAGATAACACTTCAGACAAAGCAGCGTATATTATGGAGATTCCTCCTCATGTTCTCTCATCCGGAAACACCAACGTTCATAATTAGTGAAGGCTGGCGGGCCAGTACTATTACTCCAAAATAATGATACAAAGTTGAGAATCAAAGAGTAACGGGACTTCTCTATGTCAGGCATACCTAATTTCTTCATACAATGCTCCAGAGAAGGAGGACCCGTGTTCAGGAGAAAGTCTCCTATTCTATAAATCCCTTTGTCCAACCACCATTGGAATGCTTTAGTGTCCATTCCTGCTGCGAATTGAGGGTTGTGGAAAATACAGGTTAGGGGCTTAGTACTTGAAACCAGAGAGGGAAGACGTCTCATGTCATCCCAGATTTTCAGTGATTGGGAAAGCGATGGGGACATTATTGCAGGCCTAGACTTTTGGGGCATCCAATGTAATTGCTCCAATGAAAAATCAGGGACCGCCATTCCCTCTATGTCTAGCCATTCAGGCTTTTCACATTTAGAGTAGATGGAGGACAGTTGAGCCAATCTAGCTGCTTGGTAGTATTTAAACAGATTAGGTAGTCCAAGACCCCCCTGCGTCTTAAGGCCATACAGGACGTTTTGAGCTAATCTATATCCTTTACCTTCCCAAATGAATTTAATGATTTTGCTCTGGAGTGATCTCAGTTGATCTTTTTTGATGGGAATTGGAAGGGATCTGAATAAATAAAGCAACCTGGGTGGTAAAAGGGTCATTTTAATCGAATTGATCCTGCCCACCTAGGAGATTTTATGTCGAGCCCACATCTGAAGGTCATTTTCCAATCTGCGAAACATGGGAGGGAAGTTAACCACTTAAGGACCCCCGCACGCACATATACGGCCACAGAATGGCACGTACAGGCACAAGGCGTAAATTTACGTCCCCGCCTAAGTGCGGTTCGGGGGTCCCATCGGGACCCCCTCCGCGGCGTGCGGGGGTCCCCCTGGCTCCGGGAGCGATCCGGGATCTGGGGGCGGATGTCGGCGAATACCCGCCCCCCGCGATCGCTCCCAGCCAATGGGAGCGCGCTCCCAACCTGTCACTTCCTCCTCCTGTGTTTACACAGGAAGGAGGAAATGATGTATTCTCTCATCGCAGCGCTGTTTCCCAGCGCTGCTGATGAGAGAAGACATGACAAGTAAGTGTGCACCAACACAACACTGACACACACTCACATAGGCATATTAACCCCTTGTGATCGCCCCCCCCCACCCCCCTGTCACAGTGTCACTGAATGCAGTGATCTAATCACTGCATTTAGTGTCAGTGTGACAGGCAGTGTAAAAAACAGTTAGTGTTAGGTTCAGGATAGCCCCCCCACCCCCCCAATAAAGTTTTAACCCCCTGATCACCGCCCTAGTTAACCCTTTCACTCCCTATTGCCAGCGTCACTAAGCGATCATTTTTCTGATCGCTGTATTAGTGTCGCTGTTCCCGCTAGGTAGCTATTTTTTTTTCTTGCGATTTTTTTTTTTTACTAAAGACATGTGGCTAAATAAATTTTGGCCTAAATGTTTGACTAAAATTTAGTTTATTTGATTTTTTTTTTTAACAAAAATTAAAAAATAGTGTTTTTTTTTCAAAAATGTCGCTCTATTTTTGTATATAGCGCAAAAAATAAAAATCGCAGAGGTGATCAAATACCACCAAAAGAAAGCTCTATTTGTGGGAAGAAAAGGACGCAAATTTTGTTTGGGAGCCACGTCGCACGACCGCGCAATTGTGTGTTAAAGCGACGCAGTGCCGAATCGCAAAAACACCTTGGGTCATTTACCAGCGTATTGGTCCGGGTCTTAAGTGGTTAAACTGATAAAGCTGTTCAATCTTAGGGGTCAGGGAAATCCCCAAATAGCGAATAGATGTACAGTATTTGCCCATTTGAAGTCGAAATGAGGCTTCAGGGCTTCGATAATTGAGGGACGTGTGGAAACATTCAGAGCTTGGGATTTATCAAAGTTGACCTTAAGTCCCGAAATCTTTCCAAACGACCTGAGTAAATTACAAATGATAAGTAGAGAAGTAACAGGGGAGGTGACAAAGAGGAGGAGATCGTCTGCGAAAAGTGCGCATTTGTGGGTTTGAGGCCCACAGGTCACCCCCTTTATATTAGGCCCAGATCGAATGGCTATAGCCAATGTTTCGATCGCAACGGCAAAGATCAAGGGGGAGAGGGGACAACCCTGCCTCGTACCCCTTGAGATGCTAATGGGGTCCGAAAAATACCCTTGCAACTTAACCCTAGCCTTGGGTTCCGAATAGAGGGATTTAAGAAGGCCCTGAAAGCCCGCCCCGAAGCCCCATCGCCGCAGGATCTCAAAAAGGTACTCCCAAGATAGGGAGTCGAAGGCCTTCTGGAGATCCAACGACAGGAAGATTCCCTCCTGCGGGGGGTCCCCGGACCAACCGGACTGGAGCAACGAGAGGACATCCACCGCTCTCCTCACCTGGTCTGGACCCTGCCTCCCTGGAATGAAGCCAACCTGATCTTTATGAATGTAGAGGTGAATAAAAGAATTCATTCTGTTAGCCAGGATCTTGGTTAGTATTTTTAGGTCATTATTGATTAAAGAGATGGGCCTATAGTTCTCCACTAGTTCCGGATCCTTATCCGGTTTGGGTATGACCGTAATGTATGCCTCATTCAAGTGTGGATGCAAGCCCTCCCCCCCTCGTTTCGAATTAAAAAAAATTGTAAGATGAGGACACAAGGCTTCCGCAAATTTTTTATAATAAGGTGACGAGAGGCCGTCAGGTCCTGGTGCTGAACCCCTTTTAAGGTTTTTGATTACCCCTAGTGTTTCATCCACTGAGATTGGGGCATCCATTAAGTCAGTATGGCACTTTTGTAATTGCGGGATCTCTAGCTGATCTAAAAAATAATTGATATCAGAGCGTCTGGATGTCCCCGACCTTTGGTAAAGAGACGAGTAAAAGGCTTCAAATTCGTGTAATATGCGCAATGGATTAAGAGTGGTGGTCCCATCTCGTGACCTAATTTTTGGGAGAGAAAACGTGCGGAACCTCGGAGAGAGTTTAGTTGCCAACATCGTATTCATTTTGTCCTTCTGCAAATAGAACCTTGCGTTACTCCAATTTAAAGATTTTTCAGCCCTGAAAACGACGTTTTTAAACCCGCGCATGCTCAGAAGCAAGTTATGAGACGGAGCTTCAATGGAAAAGAGTGCCGTCGAACGTGGTGTACGTCACCGCGCTTTGCTAGAGCTTTGTAGAAAAACGATGGTGTGTACGCAACGTCGTTTTGGAAAATGAAGTTTGAAAAACGTCGTTTTTTTTTCATCGCAAAAAGTGATCGTGTGTACGCGGCATGAGCCGAGTTTTTCAGCACATATTTTTGTAATGAAAATGCCCCCCTCGGCTTATACTCGAGTCACCTGTTTGCACCTGAATACACACAGTGCCTTGCGAAAGTATTCGGCCCCCTTGAACTTTGCGACCTTTTGCCACATTTCGGGCTTCAAACATAAAGATATAAAACTGGAATTTGTTGTGAAGAATCGACAACAAGTGGGACACAATCATGAAGTGCAACAGAATTTATTGGATATTTCAAACTTTTTTAACAAATAAAAAACTGAAAAATTGGGCGTGCAAAATTATTCAGCCCCCTTAAGTTAATACTTTGTAGGGCCACCTTTTGCTGTGATTACAGCTGTAAGTCCCTTGGGGTGTCTCTATCAGTTTTGCACATCGAGAGACTGAAATTTTTGCCCATTCCTCCTTGCAGAACAGCCGGAGCTCAGTGAGGTTGGATGGAGAGCGTTTGTGAACAGCAGTTTTCAGTTCTTTCCACAGATTCTCCATTGGATTCAGGTGTGGACTCTGACTTGGCCATTCTAACACCTGGATATGTTTATTTGTGAACCATTCCATTGTAGATTTTGCAGATTTATGTTTTGGATCATTGTCTTGTTGGAAGACAAATCTCTGTCCCAGTCTCAGGTCTTTTGCAGACTCCATCAGGTTTTCTTCCAGAATGGTCCTGTATTTGGCTCCATCCATCTTCTCATCAATTTTAACCATCTTCCCTGTCTCTGCTGAAGAAAAGCAGGCCCAAACCATGAAGCTGCCACCACCATGTTTCACAGTGGGGATCAGGGTGTGTTCAGGGTGATGAGCTGTGTTGCTTTTACGCCAAACATAACGTTTTGCATTGTTTCCAAAAAGTTGGATTTTGGTTTCATCTGAGCAGAGCACCTTCTTCCACATGTTTGGTGTGTCTCCCAGGTGGCAGCAGAGCACCTTCTTCCACATGTTTGGTGTCTCCCAGGTGGCAGCAGAGCACCTTCTTCCACATGTTTGGTGTCTCCCAGGTAGCAGCAGAGCTCCTCCTTCCACATGTTTGGGGTGTCTCCCAGGTGGCTTGTGGCAAACTTTAAACGACACTTTTTATGGATATCTTTAAGAAATGGCTTCCTTCTTGCCACTCTTCCATAAAGGGCAGATTTGTGCAGTGTACAGGGACTGATTGTTGTCCTATGGACAGAGTCTCCCACCTCAGCTGTAGATCTCTGCAGTTCATCCAGAGTGATCATGGGCCTCTTGGCTGCATCTCTGATCATTCTTCTCCTTGTATGAGCTGAAAGAGGGACGGCCGGGTCTTCATAGATTTGCAGTGGTCTGATACTCCTTCCATTTCAATATTATCACTTGCACAGTGCTCCTTGGGATGTTTAAAGCTTTGGAAATCTTTTTGTATCCAAAGTCGGCTTTAAACTTCTCCACAACAGTATCTCGGACCTGCCTGGTGTGTTCCTTGTTCTTCATGATGCTCTCTGCGCTTTAAACGGACCTCTGAGACTATCACAGTGCAGGTGCATTTATACGGAGACTTGATTACATACAGGTGGATTCCATTTATCATCATTAGTCATTTAGGTCAACATTGGATCATTCAGAGATCCTCACTGAACTTCTGGAGACAGTTTGCTGCACTGAAAGTAAAGGGGCTGAATCATTTTGCACGCCCAATTTTTCAGTTTTTTCTTTGTTAAAAAAGTTTGAAATATCCAATAAATTTCGTTCCACTTCATGATTGTGTCCCACTTGTTGTTGATTCTTCACAAAAAATGACAGTTTTATATCTTTATGTTTGAAGCCTGAAATTTGTCAAAAGGTCGCAAAGTTCAAGGGGGCCGAATACTTTAGTAAGGCACTGTATCCACAGATACAATGTCAGCACAACTAATAGGGCACCCCCACACCAATAAATACATATCCATTGATACAATGCCAACAAAACATTAATGGGGCACCCCCAAACCTATGACTACAATGGGACACCCCCAAACCAATGAATACATATCCATGGATACAATGTAATTACATCCTTAATGGGATACCCCCAAACCAATAAATACATATCTATGTATACAATGTCAATACAACCTTAAAAGGGTACCCCCAAACCAATGAATAATACATATATACAATAACAGTACACCATTATTGGGGTACCCCCAAACCTATGAATAAATATCCACAAATACAATGTCAGTAGAACATTAAAGGGGTACCCCCAAATCAATGAATACATATATATGGGTGCAATGTCATTACAACATTAAAAGGGCACCCCCAAACCAATGAATACATATCTATAAATACAATATCAGTACAAGATTAATGGGGCCCCCCCAAACCTATGAATAAATATCCACAAATACAATGTCAGTAGAACATTAAAGGGGTACCCCCAAACCAATGAATACATATCAATGGATACAATGTCATTACAACATTAATAGGGTACACCCAAACCAATGAATAAATATCCATGAATACAATATTAATGGTGTACCCCCAAACCAATGAATACATACTATGGATACAATGGCATTACAACCTTTAGCAAGACATTACAGGAGCTACAAAGAGCAGTTACAAATGTGGGGAAGCAGTAGGGATAATAACAAACAATTGCATAAAAATGTAAATATGAATAGGGCACCCCCAAAACAATGACTACATATCCGTGGATACAATATCAGTACATCATTAATGGGGTACCCCCAAACCTATGAATGCATATCTTTGGGTACACTGTCAACACAACAATTAATAGGGCACCTCCAATCCATTTAATACATATGTATGGATACAATGCCAACAAAACATTAATAGAGGACCTCAAATTTATGAATACAATGGGGCACCCCCAAACCTATGAAAACATATCTATGGATACAATGTCAACACAACATTAATAGGGCACCTCCAATCCAATGAATACACATCTATGGATACAATGACAACTCCACACCAGTGAATACACATATATGGGTACAATGCCATTACAACCTCAGTGGGGCACCCCCAAACTCATTAATACATATTGATGGATGCAATGTCAATATATTTTAGTAATGTACATAAAGACAACAAAGTGTATGAAGTAAATTCTTACCCAGAGATCTCCACCTAGAGCTCAGAGCAGCCAGAAGTGAAGGAGAGCCGGGAGAAGGTCCAATACAAGTCTACTTCTAAGGGGTTACAATGGAAGGCTCCTCCTGGGAGGGAACGCCCTGTCTATGGAATACAGTCCTGACCCCAAAGGGAGGAGGAGGCATGGGAGGTCACTGTGCACATTTCCCGATTAAAAGATTGATTCCCTCTAATTAATAACAGGATATATAAACAATGACCTTCCCAACCCCTGAGGAAGGAATCCCCCTAGGGGCGGGGCTCACACACTGCCAAACATTCCTCACCCTGAAAATGCACAGAGCACAGTTAGTGAATAATAACAATGTACCCAAATTACATTTTTTTCACACAAATACAGTTTTCTTTTGTTTGGTATGGAAACACCAATGTGGGTTTTGGGTTTTGAGTTATTTTAGTAAATAAATAAAAAAACAACAAATTGGGGGGGGGGGGGTTTCTTTGCTTCGGGTTATAACATTTTGCAAATCAATTTCTCGTACACACCACTCGACAAGGTTCTTGTCAGGCTTGTCGAGAATCTTGTCAAGCTTTCTTTGCGCACACACTGTCAGGACAAAATCTCTTCGTTCTCAAACGCGGTGACGTTCAACGCGTACGACGGCGCTATAAAGGGGAAGTTCCATTCCACTGGCACAACCCTTGGGGCTGCTTTTGTTAATCTCATGTTACCGCGTGTTAAGTAAAAGTTTGGTAAGAGACGATTCGCGCTTTTCAGTCTGTTACAGAGTTACGAATGTGCTATCTCCATTATGAACATTACTTTTACCGAAGGTGCGCTCCCGTCTCATACTTTATTCTGAGCAAACCATCCCGGCGAGAAACACGACAAGGAAATTGAGACTCCCGACGAGAAAAAAAGAGAACTTGTTCTCTTTTTTTCTCGTCGAGAACCACAACAGTTTTCTTGACGAAAACCATACACACGACAGTTTTCCTCAGCAAAAAAGCTCTGCCACCAAGTTTCTTGTTGGTTTTTGTCGAGGAAAACAGTCGTGTGTACAAGGCCTGAGGTGTCTCGTCAAGATACCTGCCCAGAATCTCGATGAGAAAAATAGAGAACCTGCTCTCTATTTTCTTATCACGATTCTCTGCAGTGTTTTCCTGCCTAGAAATAGTGTTGCTCACGAATATTCGTATTCGCGATATATTCCGAATTTCGCGGTGAATATTCGCTATTTCGAATATTCGTATTTTTTCAATTTTTTTTTTAGAACAGATCACATCCTAGAGATCCCCATCGTTGTCTAAAAGCATTGCTGGTATGATTAGAGACCTTGGGCCGAGTAGCTGCAGCAAGCATTTTATATTGCCGAAAAATCGCAATGCGATTATTCGGCAATAGCGATATCGCGCGATTATTTTCGAGAAATTCGCAATATTGTTTTTAGCTAAAATAACACATATATTCGATTTCAGAGTGTTACTGTCGAAATTCCGCAATCAATTTATCATTCGCATTTTTGCGAAATTACGATAAAATATCAAGAATATTCTGAGCCAATCAGAGTGCTCCTTCCGCATTTCTCGAATATTCGCAATTATTTTGTATTGTAATATATCACAAATATTCTGAGCCAATCAGAGTGCTCCTTCCGCATTTGCCGAATATTCGCAATTATTTTGTATTGTAATATATCACGAATATTCTGAGCCAATCAGAGTGCTCCTTCCGCATTTCTCGAAATTTCGCATTCGCATTCGCATCCGCATTCGCAATAGCGAAATTTCGCAATCATTTAATTTCCAAAAAATATCACGAATATTCGAATTTAGCGAATATATCTCGAATATTCGACTATATATTCGAGATATATCGCGAAATCGAATATGGCATATTCTGCTCAACACTACCTAGAAATCCAAGCGTCTGTCGCCGTGGAAACCTGCCTATGCTCGAAATGACTTTGACGCATGCGTGGTAGCTTCCAAGGAATAAGTAGGGTGTAGCAAGATGGCGGCGACGGCATCAAATGTGACAAGCGTATGCTCGTCGTAGTCGATGGCGTCACCGCATTCTTGCCATTCCAAAGAACGGCGGTACTTTTGAATGGAGTGTCTGTACACTTGGGCGTCAAGAGATTCTTGACTCCTGTTTCCTTCTCCCTCCACTCTCTCATATATCTCCTCCTTCCTCCTCTCTACTTCTTATTTCGTCCTCTCACTCTCTACTCCCCTGCTTCTCTGTCTCCCCCCTCCTCCGGCTTCTCTTCTCTCTGTCTCTTCTCTCCTCCTTCTTCTCTTTCTTTCTCTCCTTCTTTTCTCCTCCTTCTTCCACACTCCCTCTACTATCCTGTTCCCTCCTCTCTCTTTTCTGTCCTCACTCCTTTCTCCCTTTTCCCTCCTCCCTCCTCCTTTGTCCTCTCACTCTCTTCTCTCCTCCTCCCTCCTCTTACTCTCTTCTCTACCCCTTCCTCCTTTCTCTCTTTTTTCTCTCCTTCTCCCCTCCTCTGACTCTCTTCTCACCTTTTCCTCTCTCCCCCTCTACCTCCCTCCCTTTTTTTCGTCTCTCCTCTTTCCTCCTCACTCAGTTTTCTCTCCTCATTCCTGATCCCTCCCTCTTCTCTCCTCCTTCCACCTCCCTTTTCCCCTCTCTTTTGCTCCTTCGTTTCTCTCTCTTCTCCCCTCTCTCTTGCCTCCCCCTGTCTCCTCACTCTCTCTCTTCTTTCTTACTTCCTCCTCTTTTTATCTTTTCTACTCTGCCCTCTCTCTTTTCTCCTTCTTCCTTCTCTCTACTTCTTCTTTCTCACTATATTGTCTCTTCCCCTTCTTGATCCCCTTCTATTTCTCTTCTTTCTCTCTTTCTCTTCCTTCCTCTCTTTCTCTTATCTTCTCCCTCCTCTCACTCTATTCTCTCTCTCTCTCTCTTTTCTGTCCTCCTCCCTCCTCCGTTTCCCTTCTCTCCTCCTCCCTTCTCCCCTCTCTCTGTTTTTCTCATCCTTCATCTCTTTATGAGATGTACGATAGGAACCTGCGCTAGGACTACAAGACTGGGACTACAAATCTAGGCTGCTGCCCCCCTGAAGCCTAACCCCTCAAAGAGGAGGTAGGTGAAGATAAATAATGGAAAAAATGGGGTGGTGGCGCTACCTAGAAAATCGCATTGGGAACCATATGTACTCAAACAATAGAACAATCTGGGAGTGTAGGTCGAGTACAGTATGGGGCGTGAGCCCAATATGTGGCTGAGTGTGCCTCGAACAGACTAAGTATCAGTATGCCGGTGTGTGCTGTGCACGGTAAAGCTGGTAGTGAAACAGGGGAGGGGCTGGAGGCTACCCTCTATCGCCTGTAACCACACTGGGTGTATATAGTGAGTGTATTGGGCTCTGAAATACGCCCAAAGGTGAGTATCAGACCACAAAAATGTATAGTAATCACCATACACTACTTAGTAACACAATATATCAGCATCAGTGCAATATCTCAGCTTATGCAAAATAATAATAGTAGTAATAATAGTCCGGTGATAGTGAAAAATATGATGCTATGAAATAAAACTGGCAAAGAGCTGCACATAAGTCTCTCATTCGCAGGTCATATTCTATTGTAGTATAGTCCAACTATTAAGTGGAGGGGGGGGGGGGGGCTTGTTGTCTTGCTGTGGAGGGGGTGCTTCTAGGTGCCAAACAGCCAACGAGGTGGTCCCGGTGCTCCCCTCAGGGTTCCCCACTCACCAGACGGCCAACCCCACCAGGGGTAGCAGGCATGTGTCACAGAATCCTCAGATCACAGCTGATGTTCACTCCTCCCCAGGACTGCGACTCTCCAATAGTTGATCCGGACAATTTTCTCCTTGTGGGTAAATGATGAGAGTTCCTCCGTTCCTCAGAGGGAAAAATAATAAAGGCTCCGATGGTGCAGTATGTTTTTTAAAAAAGATCACTATTTATTAAGACCTGTATGCCAAAATGCCACTCACTGACAGGGGGCGGCTACAGGCCAAGGTAAACAAGAGCTACAAAAATCTCCAATTAAAAGCAAAAGATAAAAACAAGATCAAAACAAAATCAAAATCAAAAAAGGCCAATTTGAGTGTAATACTCTGTAGGCTCTATGGGTGTGCGCGTGTGTACGGTGGTGTTCAGCGTGCGTTTCAGCTGCGCTCCACCAGACGTTGACCCGGAAGTGACGTATGTGCGTCTATGCCTGACGTACGTTTCGAATAGATTCGTCTTCTGAGGCATTTCTAGGTAGCGCCACCACCCCATTTTTTCCATTATTTATCTTCATCTCTTTATGTTCACTTCTCCACTTTCCACTCTCTCTCTCTTTTTTCCTCCTCCCTCTCTCTTGCTCTCTCCGAGGATCATGGGAAATAACTTCAGCCCCATCACAGTACGGTGGAACCTCAGACTGCGAATAACGCGGTTAACAAGCGTTTCGCAATTTAAGCGCTGTATTTTAAAAAATCGTGACTCGGTTTGCGAGTGTTGCCTCGCAAAACGAGCACGATTTAGGCCAAAGCAGTGTGCAGTTCCCCCTTTGGCCTGAGGTGGGGGGCGCCAGAGCCGAATGCCGCCAATCACAGCGATTGGCGCCATTCGGAAATGCACGGAAAGGCCAGGTGACAACATGGCTGACCTCGGGAAATCTCGGGTAGGAAGTCTTTCCGAGGTCAGCCGAAGTGTCATTGGGCCTTTTTAGGCCATTTCCGAGGCTCTCTGGCGCCCCCCTGCATCTGGCCACATGCGGTATTGCATCCCATTGAAGTCAATGCGGATCAAATTATTTTAGTTTCCATTGACTTCAATGGGGAAACTCACTTTGATATGCAAGTACTTTGGATTATTAGCATTATGCTCGTAATCCAAGGTTCCACTGTATAATGACTCAATTTCAATATCTATCTTCTTCCCTGAGATAATAAAGACATCAGTAGACCTTCATCATTTGGGAGCTACAGAAATCCCTTTGTAGGAGTGTCCTCCTCCAGCCCCTCCCCCTATCATCCTCTATACTGATCTCCATTGGTGAATGTGGGCAGGCTTCTTCTGGCCCGCCTCTCGCAGTGTGCATTGGCGGGGCTCATCCTGAATATACACAGTAACCCCGGTGTCCCGGGGGGTCTTTGGGGTTCTAGAACTTCTCATATCATAGTGAGCACACAACACAACCCAATCTGAGGAAATTTTTCATCTCCATTTATTATAAAGAAATCACTTCCAATACAATACAATTCCTTTCAATCACTTCTAATTACTAGATAGGATTGGGACAGAAAATATCCGAAAAATGATTGACAGAACTGATCACATGACTCCAGTGATAGAAATAAAACATGATCAATAGAAACACAAACATTCCTAATCGGGTCCTCTGGTGGACGGCAGGATTACAAGCATTCTTCTGGAACGGATTATGCTCGTAATCCAAGGTACTACTTTATCATGTTGCATGTTATTTACTAAAATTCATTGTTGTGCTTTTTCCTATTGGATAGGCCACATTTTCTTTGCGGTCAAGGCATTGAGGTCCTGAGGAAGCAATGTTGGTGAAATGTGTTGAGCTCTTGACATAATATCAAAGGAATATTGTTGAAGTGTAATTATTTGGCCTTTATCATCTAAAATGAGCATCGGTCTTATGATTTTTATGAATATAATGCTAAAAATAATGCTAAAAAAAAAAAAATATATTATAGTAAATATATAATATTTTCGGAAATTCTGTGTCACGTAAAATACGGATAATACATAGCCCACATTTTATGTTATACAAATAAAATAGCCATTATTGATTATGATTACCATGAAGGAGAAATGACCCTGTAATACAAATCCTAATAGAGAAAAATATACAAAAATATGAATAAAATCAGCAACATTTTCAGAGAGAAACCTCTAAATCCCGGGACTGTCCCTGGAATTCCGAACCCCCCCTGGCAGTTATCATCGTGTCAGATAATGAATTACATTTTATATTTAACCGGTTAAGACCGGACCAAAATGCAGGTAAAAGACCTTGCCCCTTTTTGCGATTCGGCACTGCGTCGTTTTAACTGACAATTGCGCGGTCGTGCGACGTGGCTCCCAAACAAAATTAGCGTCCTTTTTTCCCCACAAATAGAGCTTTCTTTTGGTGGTATTTGATCACCTCTGCAGTTTTTAGTTTTTGCGCTATAAACAAAAATAGAGCGACAATTTAAAAAAAATTCAATATTTTTTACTTTTTGCTATAATAAATATCCCCCAAAAATATATAAAAAAACTTATTTTTTTCTCAGTTTACGCCGATACGTATTCTTCTACATATTTTTGGTAAAAAAAATCACAATAAGCGTTTATCGGTTGGTTTTCGCAAAATTTATAGCGTTTACAAAATAAGGGATAGTTTTATTGCATTTTTATTAATTATTTTTTTTTACTACTAATAGCGGCGATCAGCGTTTTTTTTTGTGACTGCGACATTATGGCGGACTGGCACTTCGGACAATTTTGACACATTTTTGGGACAATTGTCATTTTCACAGCAAAAAATGCATTTAAATTGCATTGTTTACTGTGGAAATGACAGTTGCAGTTTGGGAGTTAACCACAAGGGGGCGCTGTGACATTTAGTGTTCACTGTATGTGTGTTTACAAATGTAGGGGGGTGTGGCTGTAGGTGTGACGTCATCAATCGTGTCCCCCCTATAACAGGGATGACGCGATCGATGCTGCGGCCACAGAGAAGCACGGGGAAGCCGTATTTACACACGGCTCTCCCCGTTCTTCAGCTCCGGGGACGGATCGCATCGCCGCACTGCAGCGGAGATCGGGTCCGCAAGTCCCGCGGTCCCGGAGCTTCGGACCGGGTCACGGGAGCGCACCGCCGGGCGCGCGTCCCGTGACCCACGGCTGGGTACTAAAATCAACGTATATATACGTTGATGTGCCCAGCCGTGCCATTCTGCCGACGTAAATGTGCAGGAGGCGGTCCTTAAGTGGTTAAAGGGCATCTGTCACCATAGAAGCATAGGAGCCACCATTGCTAAACCCTCCTTGTGAGAATGCTAGTTCCCTGGCAGTCAAACTGATGCTTTGGCTTCAATACTGTCTCGGTCAAGTATAGAGATAAGGAATGCTGACTTTTTTTTTCTGATTCTTATTTACAGCAGTGGTTCTCAACCTCGGTCCTTAAGTACCCCCAACAGGCCATGTTTTGGGAATTTCTCTTAGGTAAAATAGTCGTCCAAAATACCAAGCCATTGACTCTGATTTAAAGCACCTGGGCAAGATAAAAGAAAACCTCAAAACATGGCCTCTTGGGAGTACTTGAGGAAGAGGTTGAGAGCCATGGATATAAAGGGGTTGTAATGGTTTGTTTTTTATTTTCTAAATAGGTTCCTGAATTTCTCACTTCCTGTTCCTCCTCAGTAAGCTCGTCCCCATCATCAGTGCCGTTCTGGCTCGGGGGTTAGTCAGCGTGCTCCCCCCCCTCCTTGGGACTACATGCCTGTGGGGAAACACTGAAAGTTCACAGCGTCTCCCCGCAGGGATGTAGTCCCGAGGGAGGGGGGGAGCACGCTGACTAAAACCCCAGCCAGAAGGGCTCGGATGATGGGGGCACAGCATCTCCCCACAGGGATGTAGTCCCAAGGGAGGGGACGAGGACTCTGACTAACCCCCAGCCAGAAGGGCTCGGATGATGGGGGCACAGCATCTCCCCACAGGGATGTAGTCCCAAGGGAGGGGACGAGGACTCTGACTAACCCCCAGCCAGAAGGGCTCGGAAGATGGGGCACAGCATCTCCCCACAGGGATGTAGTCCCAAGGGAGGGGACGAGGACACTGACTAACCCCCAGCCAGAACGGCTCCGATGATGGGGGCACAACGTCTCCCCACAGGGATGTAGTCCCAAGGGAGGGGCAAGCATGCTGACTAACCCCCAGCCAGAACGGCTCGGATGATGGGGGCACAGCATCTCCCTGCAGGGATGTAGACCCAACAGGGGGGGTGAGCACGCTGACTAACCCCCAGCCAAAATGGCTCAGATGATGGAGGCACAGCATCTCCCTGCAGGGATATAGTCCCAAGGGAGGGGACGAGCACGCTGACTAACCCCCAGCCAGAACGGTTTGAATGATGGGAGCAATCTTACTGAGGAGGAACAGGAAGTGAGAAATTCAGACAAAGAAAAACAACATTTAGAACGGAAATCAAAGGAAAAGGTAAGTGAACCAACAATGCACTAGCTTAAATGAACCTATTTAGAAAATAAAAAACAAACCTTTACAACCCTTTTAAAGCGTGCCTGTTCTGGAGCAAATACTAAAAGTGGTAATAAACCCAAAAACAAAAATTATATTTATTCAAGCTTATCAATCTTAGGTCCTTTTTTCCCCTTCCTGCCAGTAACACAATTTCTGTCTTATGCCTCGTACACACCATTGGTTTTCCCGAGGGGAAAACCGAGAACCGGCTCGGTCACTTTTCCACTGAACACACGGCCAGTTTTCCCAACAGGAAAACTTCCAGGAGAGCTTTGGTCGGGAAAACCGGCCGTGTGTATGTTCAAATTTTTTTCACCACAGTTTTCCTGTCAGGAAAAAATGGCAGTTTTACCGATGGGAAAACTGATGGTGTGTACAAGGCATGAGGATGGCTCCTTTATCTATGGATTCACCACTTCCTCCAAGCATTGGCTGATCAATGATCCATTCCCATCACCCTATCCTGTGATGTCACCAGACTCTGGGCAGTGTTTTCGCAACTCCCCCCGCATATCTTTATACAACCTTTCAATACATTAAACACAGCATGGAGGGGCTCAGTGAAGGTGGTGGTGAAGGTATTGAGGTGTTGGATCGGGTCACACAGATCATAAAAGGAGATCTGGCCGGCCTCATAATCCAGATCTATCCTGACTCTGGTACTGGAGAGATTGATGGGTAAGGGGAAAGCTTTACCGTCATATATCACAAAATACTGATTACCAGACCTGTCCAATCCCCAGGATTTATTATTCTTTCCAATCTCTGACTTACGTCCTCTCCTGGCTATACTGGGGTAACACATCCCGACTATCCATTCATCTGATCCCCCGACATCCACATCCCAGTAATGTCCCTGAGGAGAAACTCTGATTGCTCATCACCTGAGGACAATACTGGAATCTCTCTGGTGCTTGTGGGCGCTTCTGGATTCTATATGACATGGATACAGTTTTCCTGTCATCTGATATCTGTAAATTATTATGAGCTGACTTTACATCCAGTAATATGTCTGCAGGGTAACACATTTCAACTCTCCAGCTCTCTGACCCCCCAACATCCATATCCTCGTAATGTGGCCCTGAGGAGAAAGTGTGACTGCTCATCACCTGAGGAAAATCCTGAAATCTCTCTGGTATTTCTGGATGATTCTGGTTTCTATCTGACCTGGATGCAGCTTGTCTGTCATCTGATATCTGTAGCTCATTACCAGCTGTGTTTCCATCCAGTAATATGTCTGCAGCTCCCTGTATAGGGAAGTATACATTTACCTCTGTTATTATATCAGATAAACCTGTGTGTAAGACCCCTGCCACACCCAGACCCCCTCCATCATGGAGGAGCTCCTCGTGTCTCTCTCTGTCCTCATTATCTCCATCCTCAGTATCACACAAGTCACCTGTGTCTGATTCCTGTAAGACAGTCAGTGGATCCGTCACGTTACACAGCTCCTCAATGTGACGCAACTTCCCGGACAGCTCCTCCTTCTTTATTTCCAGATCCCAGATGAAATCCACTATGGAGATGGAGATCCGCTCTGCCCGCTCTGAGATTTCCCTCACGACTCTCTTTTCCAGATCTTCCAGACGTCTCCTGAGATCTCTAAACAGGACAGTGACTCTCTCGGTGTCACCAGCTGCTTCTTCTTCTACTTTCCTCCTGTGTTCCTGCAGACTCTGGACTCTTTCCTCCGTCTCTCTCTCTTTGTCAGATGTTTCTCTCAGAAATTCCTCAGTGTCTCCTTCTTTTTCCAGAAGCGTCTTCCAACATCTCCACCTAGGTGTCCCCGATGTTCTCCAGCCAAACTGCAGGACACACAGACGCAAGTACCATCCTCAGTGCAGTAATACTCCACATCTTCTTATGGACGGAGCATTTCTGCTCTCCATGGATAGACAAGGTGGGGCTCACATAAGGACGTGTTCTGGGAAGTTTTGTGGGGCCCTCAGGTGTTTATACACAAAG
>CM056051.1:547398441-547465434 GCA_029574335.1 Rana kukunoris | reverse complement strand
CTGTAGTGGGGGTGCAGCCCCAGTAGCATCCTGTCCTGCTGCCAGTGATTCAGCTGGGAGTAAGAGCTTTACCACCTTAGCTGGTTGCTGGGGAGGGGGGCCAACCGCCCCGGCTCCCTGGAACTCCACAGTTGGTCCCGGTGCTGGGCAGAGCACAGTGACGTTTGGCCCTGATCCCCAGCTCTTCTGCTGGAGGCCCATCAGGTGTTTATCCTCAGCAGAAACATCTATAAATCCCTGTCTCTCTGGAACTGGTGTCTGGGGTTAGGGGTTCACCATCTCATGTCCATGGAACCCAGAGGATGCTATAGATCCTGAGCAGAGGTTAGCAGAGCTCGGCCCTGCGGTCAGAACTTCAGCTTTGGGAATGGCAATCTCCAGATTTTCCCTGACGATTCACTGCATACTGCTGGACAGGCACATTCCTCCATTCAAGATCGTCCCATGCAGAAACCGGATCAAGGTCAGTCGGGCACTTTCTGCATCGCCATAAGACCTCCGGGTCCATAGCTGCAGGGGCAGGTTGGCAAAGCACACTGTTACCCTGCCACATGGACGATTCTTCAGCCAGGATTTCAGTATTGTCCACTGTATTTCCTGATAGTCCCAGGCAAAGGGAGCCCGGTCCTGGCGCTGAGCAGAGTCTAGCAGCTGTTTGTAGGCGATCTCAAGGTCCCATTCCCGAGCGGCCAGAAATTCCAAATCTTCCTGTGACCAGTGCGCTTCCGAGATATTCAATTTTTTTCTCTCTGTGCTCCATTATGTCCTCCAAGCGCCACTCCCCCGATCATCCCCAAAGTCGGGATCACTGGACATCCTCCAATACAAACAATCCCAGGCCATCATAGTCATAGCCCTCTGTGGGGCTGTCACCCGCTGACCATGGGCACTCTTGGCTACATACCACCGGAGGGCTCTGTAGCTCTCATCCAGCTGCATCTCTGCCCGGCGACAGCCTGCTTAATTCTGCTATCCTCCCACTTCTGCTTCGGTTGTTCCCCCCAACAACGGCAGTCGTACGTCATACTGCGGCCAGTACCTTGCATAGATGTAGGGCAGGACTTCTCCTTGGTGTTGCTGCTCCAGAGCTAGCGCTTCCTTCCAGAGTTGGCACCGAATCACATCCGCCCATCCCAGCAGGACCTCCTCTGATACTGGACCTGTGTGCTGTATCCGCATCTCTTGTAACCTTCTTCTGAATTCCTCTTCCATGGTTACTGGTATCTGTACCTCTCCTCGTCTTTCATTTGGTGCTGCTTCTTTAGGCGTTGTCACCGATCGTCGTATTTCTGCAATTCTCAGCTCAGGTTGCCCGCTCTCTAGTTCTTTCTCATCAAAAGCTTCAAAAGCGCTAAACGGAATCTTCCTTGTGTCTGCTGTGCTGTACTCACTGTTTGGAGAATGTGCGGCTGCTTGTTGAACTGCTGCCAGTTTTAACTGTAGTTCTGCGTTTCTTATTTGTTTAGCCTCCTCCGCTACCAGGGTCATCACTTTCAGCACCACATCCGCCGTTGGGTTCGGACCGAACCATGCTAATTTCTCTCTTATTAGCTTGTTAGCTGGTGATTCCTCATCCTGAATCACTGGTGTCCCATCTTCTGTACTGCAGGCCTTGCTGCAACCGAGTTCTCCTGGTCTAGCTCCATTTATTCTGCTATGATGACACGCTCGGTTTGCTGCTAGCAATCCTTCCACAAACTCCAGTAGTCCTTTCCGTGTATTTCTTTTAAGCAGGGTGTATCAGTCTTCCATTCACTGTTCCCAGTGTCTGCTTGGAATCCTGGTGTAAAGGAAAGTAGAAGGGAAAATCCCACTGCTGCCACCAGTGTGACGGTATTAGAGCATATCTCCGCCATCCTCTCCCTTCTTCTCCCATAAAAGAAATCACCCCAATATTCCCCGACTAGGAATATCCCTGGAATCGCTGAATAATCCACACATTAGCCATGGCTTAATACTGGACGTAACAGGACACACTTTAATGAAAGTACACAGCACACTTTATACAGGATTTGGAACATCCCGCCCCCAACAACCGCTTTCCTATTGGTCCATTGTAAAGTATTCAGTTTCACTCTGGTCCTCTTAAACCATGCAAATGAGGACTTGAAATTGTCTCCACAGAGATTGGTCCCAAAGTTTGAATAGCCTGAATATGTGTGGCTGGCCTGTGGTGTGTTTTCAGACAAAAGCCCCAGGGGGTCAATCAATGTACACAATAGCCAGCCACAGAACAATGGAGCCGTCTGGAGAATTGAGACAGGGCAGAAGTCATTTACACCTGATAATAGAAAGGCTTTACATAGGGTTATCACACAATGGACAATGAGTATTTCTTATGAGTCTGTTGACCTGGCTGGGGTTCAGAATTACATCTTCTGTAATACATGAATTAGGATTTCAGTATTTCATGGTCCATGACATTACCATTTCCCCGGATTTAATTTTAAAAATCTGGTCACCTTAAGCTAAGGCCTACCATCAGAATGGCTTAAGTATTGAGGAAGAGGATAGTGATGATCAGCCTGTCTGATAAGGGACTGCAGTAAAAAAAATCCAGGGAGCAGAGGATGCCAGGTCAGCAGCGCAGTGTACAGGAGTAGGTAGTGCAATGTACAGGGGATCAGCAGGGCAGAAGATAAGGTCAGCAGTTTGTAGGAAAGTGTACGGTGGGTTATCAAGGAAATGTAGAGGGGTTAGCAGGGCAGTATATAGGGGGAAGTAGGGCAGAGGTAGGATGACCACATTTCCAAACTGCCATTTAGGGACACGTCCCCTCTCTCACCTTCTGCAAAAAAAGATGAGGGGGTCGGGGGGTAATGTAGTCTCGTTGGTTGATGGGGTATTTGGCGGCGGGTTATTTGTCAGGTGAATGTGCCATTTGCCACCAGATTCAGTGCCGCTTGCCACCCATAGCCTGCCACCAGATTCAGTACAGCTGTGACTCCCTATGCATGAGCCGCGTACGTAGAAGGAAATAGTGGCATCACTATCTGGAGAGTGAAGATCACACCAGTCCCTGCTGCTTGCCGATAGGTGCCGGAGAAGGAGGAGGTGCCGAGGTGTGTGGGGACGGCAGTGCTGCACTATTTGCAGGCCTCGCTCCCAGTCTCACTTGCAGAGTAAATTGTCACTGATTGCAAGATTCCAGGCAGCGCCGGCCCTGTAGCAACCAGTTCTCTCGAATTGTAGTCATTAATTAGTAGGTGGTGGCTATGTCATCTTTTTAATTCGGGACATTGTATTGTCCCAAAATGAAGGTGCCCGGGACCCAGGACAGACATGTCAATTGCTGGACAATGATGATGAAGAAAAGAGGGAAGGACGGCCGCACTCCAAGGATTTTCAAACGAAAAAAGTTGTCTTTATTGTAAATCCAAAAACATGTACAGTCACAGCAATCACAGAAAACAGGACAGCCGACGCGTTTCGCACTCGATCGGTGCTTAGTCATGGCTGGTCAATTGCTGGACAGTCCCGGGCAATCCAGACAGGCAAAAAGTTTGTTCGAACACGCAAACACTGTTAAAGTCCATGGGACACGAACATGAAAAATCATGTTAAAGGCTATAAAGGCAAGTTATTGTCCTAAAAAGTTTTGGGGACCCAGGTCCTGTCCCGGGGGACATGTATCAATGCAATTTTTTTTTTAAAACTGAATTTTTTTCGGGAGCAGTGATTTTAATAATGCTTAAAGTGAAACAATAAATGTGAAATATTCCTTTAAATATTGTGCCTGGGGGGTGTCTATAGAAAGCCTGTAAATCGGTGCATTTTTCCCATGTTTAGAACAGTCCAGAAGCAAAATTAAATTTCTAAGGGAAAAAAAAGTAATTTAAAACTTCTAACATAGATGAAAATTGTTGATAAAAATGGCATGTGTCCCCCCAGTCCATTACCAGGCTCTTTGGGCCTGGTATGGATATTAAGGGGAACTCCACATCCAAATAAAAAAAATGGCGTTGGCCCCCAGGCACTATATACTCTAAATAGCAGTAAATACTATACAGCCTGCCCTATATACTCTGCAGAAATGTGGGCCTTAGGTGTTTGTGGTACCAGAACACTGTAAGTCCTCACAGCTACTATTGGTGAGCACAGGAACGGGCATTGCTGTGAAATATTAGATCAAAAAATTTTAATTACATGCCCCTGTTAGACAAGGGCAGAAGAATTGGGCCTTTGGTGTTGCCAAAACACTGTAGGCCCTCACATGTATTCTTGGTGGGCACAGGAACGGCCTTGCTGTGAAAAATTACATCAAGAATTGTATTTACATGCCCCTGTTAGACAAGGGCCGAAAAATTGGGCCTTTGGTGGTGGTGGTGCCACAACACTGTAACCCCTCACAGATACTCTTGTTTGGGAGCAGGAATGGGCCCTGCTATGAACTGTAATTAAATGCCCCTGTTAAAACAGGGGCAGAACAATTGGGCCTTAGGTAGTGGTGGTGGTGCCCTAAACTAAAAATATTGTTAGAAGCTAGCATCATCAAGATTGAGGAGGAATAGGATAATCACTTAGCATAGGAAATCTTCAAGGGATCCTACAGCCATCGAAAATCCAATCAGTTACATCAGCATCAGGTGCTTATTTTTTATGAATGTGAGCCTATCAATGGAGTCTATGGACAGGCACACTCTATGATCCGTTACAAACCCTCCAGCAGCACTAAGAAAGAATGCAGGATGCAGGACAGGCCAGTAGCTCATTTGCATGTTGAGCAAGTATTGGCCAGTGGTCTATCCTCAAGACTTAGTGAATTCTGTATTGGAAAGGTCTCCAAGTCTGCTCTTGCCCCTAGATATTCCTGCACCATGTAATGCAGATGCTGGCGATGGTTGCTGGAACCAATTAGGCTTTGGCGCAGAGGACTAAAAAACAAAGGGCATCGCTCAGCTGGCCACCTTCTCCACCGCTCTTCCTCTGACTAAATGAAGCCTCATTAACACGTTGTCCAGCACCAGGAAATTGTAACCTCCCAGGGTCTGGAAATGCATTGCAACCTTACCCTTGTAACGTGGATCAAGAAGGGTTGCCAACCAGTAATGATCCCTCTCATTGATAACAGGAATCCTCGGGTCTCTTCGTAGGCTTTGCAGAATCAGGGAGGCCATGCAGCGTAAGTTTGCAGAGGCATTCGATTCTGAGTCCTCTGGGTCACTAAGGATCACATGATCCGTAACAACCTCCTCCCAGCCACGTAGAACTGAATATTGTCCCCAAGTCTGTCAGTCTCTTCTGGGCCAAAGTCTTTGGGTAGGAAGCAATTTTATTTTTTATTTTTGTGGTGTTCCCCTTCAAGATTCTCAGCACACGAGTCGCCCCGCAAGTCCGATCATCTTGATCCGACTGCTGGTGCAACCTCTATTCAAATCAACGGGCCCCCATAGGGAACCATTGATTTTGAGAAAGAAATGCCGGAGGAGGCTTAACACAGCGTTATGCCTTGTTTAACACCTCTCTCGTTCTCTTCTCTCCTCTTCTTTCCGCTCTCTCTTTTCTGTCTTCCTCTTTGTCCCTTCTCTCCTCCTTCTTACTCTCTCTCTTTTTTCCTTCTTCATCATCTCTTTCTCTTCTCTCCTCCTCTTTCCACTCTCTCTTCTTTCCTCCTCTCTCTCTTTTATCTCTTCCATCCTCGTCTATTCTTCTTTTCTCCTCCCTACTCTCTGTTCTGCTCATTTCTCTCCTTCCTCATTCACCTTCCTCTCACTCTGTCTCTTCTCTCCTCGTCCTTAATCCTCCTTGCTTTCTCTTCTCTCTTCCTTTTTTCTTCTCTTTCTTTATCTCCTTCTCCCCTATCTCTCCTCCTTCTTCCTCACTCTCCTTTTTATACTGTTTCCTCCTCTCTCTCTTCTGTCCTCCTCACTCTTCTCTCTGCTTTCCCTCCTTTGCATCCATCATCTCACTCTATTCTCTTCTTCTCCATCCTCTCTTTCTAACTTCTCTATTAGCTCCTCCTCTTGTTCTCTTCTCTCCTACTCCTCTCTTTTTCTCCTCCTTTATCCTCCTCATATTCTCTCTGAGGCCGCGTACACACGAGGGGATATGTCCGCTGAAAACGGTCCGATGGACCGTTTCAGCAGACATCTCCGCTCGTGTGTATGGGCTAGCGGACAGATTTCTCCACCCGACAGATTTCAAAGCATGCTTTGAAATCTATCCGGTGGGAATCTGTCCGCCCGACATGTCTGCTGGTTAGTACACTTACCAGCAGACATGTCGGCCCCCACCGCCGCCGCGCCGCCGCCGAATGGATTCGACGCAGGCGCGGAAGTGTTTTACTTCCTGGTGCGGTGACGTGGCGGTGACGCGGCGGCGTCAACGTCACCGCCGCGTCACCACTACGTCACCGCGCCGTCCGGCGGCGGGGAATTTGATCCGATGGTGTGTACACGCCATCGGATCAAACTCCCGATCGGACATATCCGATGGAAATGGTCCGCGGACCGTTTTCATCGGATATATCCGATCGTGTGTACGCCGCCTTATTCTTCCTCCTTTTTCCCTCTTTTCTCATTTTCTATTATCACTCTCTCTTCTCTCCTCCCCACTCTCTCTTTTCTCTTCTCCTTCCTCTGCTTTATCTCTTCTCTCCTCCTCCCTCATATATTTCTCTTCTCCCTCTCTCTCTTTTCTCTACTTCCTCTTTTTCCTTTCTCTTTCCACCTTTCTCTGTTGTCTCTCCTCCTTCCTCCTCTCTCCCCTTTCTCTCCTCAGGGCCGATCCTAGGGTCACAAACGCATGGGTGGCGAAATATTGCTGGCGCCCCCCACATGGGCGTGGTCAGCGTACAAACTCCTCCCCTTTACAAATGTCTCTATGGCTACGACTCAAACACAGAGATGCTTCCCTAAGAAGTCTTCATCAGTGTCCCCCATCAGAGTCCCCCCACAGCAGGTGTCCCCCATCAGAGCCCCCAGCAGGTGTCCCCCATCAGAGCCCCCCCAGCAGGTGTCCCCCATCAGAGCCCCCCCAGCAGGTGTCCCCCATCAGAGCCCCCCCGCAGCAGGTGTCCCCCATCAGAGCCCCCCACAGCAGGTGTCCCTCATCAGAGCCCCCCCCCACAGCAGGTGTCTCCTATCAGAGCCCCCACAGCAGGTGTCCCCCATCACACCCTCCGCAGCAGGTGTCCCCCATCACACCCTCCACAGCAGGTGTCCCCATCAGAGCCCCACCAGCAGGAGTCCCCCATCAGAGCCCCCACAGCAGGTGTCCCCCATCAGAGCCCCCCACAGCAGGTGTTTCCCATCAGAGCCCCCCCCCCACAGCAGGTGTCCCCCATCAGAGCCCCCCCCACAGCAGGTGTTCCCCATCAGAGCTCCCCACAGCAGGTGTCCCTCATCAGAGCCCCCCCCACAGCAGGTGTTCCTATCAGAACCCCCCACATCAGGTTTCTCCATAGATCAGTTCTTGTCCAATAGATCCCTGTAGCCCTCCCCAGCAGGTGTCCCCCATCAGAGCCCCCCCCAGCAGGTGTCTCCCATCAGAGCCCCCCCATAGCAGGTGTCCCCCATCAGAGCCCCCCCACAGCAGGTGTCCCTATCAGAATCCCCCACATCAGGTTTCTCCATAGATCAGTTCTTGTCCAATAGATCCCTGTAGCTCGGGCGCGCTGGGAGCAGAAGCACATTACAGGGGGCGGGGCATACGTGGCATCTTTGGTTACTTGGAGGGTGGCACTCGGAGAGCATTTCTGGGAGCATTTCTGGGAGTGCATGGGATGATCCATCATCTCACTCTATTCTCTCCTTCTCCATCATCTCTTTCTTACTTCTCCATTAGTTCCTCCTCTTGTTCTCTTCTCTCCTACTCCTCTCTTTTTCTCCTCCTTTATCCTCAGAGATGCTTCCCTAAGAAGTCTTTATTAGTGTCCCATATCAGAGCCCCCCCACAGCAGGTGTCCCCCATCAGAGCCCCCAGCAGGTGTCCCCCATCAGAGCCCCCCAGCAGGTGTCCCCCATCAGAGCCCCCCCAGCAGGTGTCCCCCATCAGAGCCCCCCCACAGCAGGTGTCCCCCATCAGAGCCCCCCCACAGAAGGTGTCCCCCATCAGAGCCCCCCACAGCAGGTGTCCCTCATCAGAGCCCCCCCCCACAGCAGGTGTCTCCTATCAGAGCCCCCCACAGCAGGTGTCCCCCATCACACCCTCCACAGCAGGTGTCCCCCATCACACCCTCCCAACAGCAGGTGTCCCCCATCAGAGCCCCCCACAGCAGGTGTTCCCCATCAGAGCCCCACCAGCAGGTGTCCCCCATCAGAGCCCCCCCAGCAGGTGTCCCCCATCAGAGCCCCCCCACAGCAGATGTCCCCCATCAGAGCCCCCCCACAGCAGGTGTCCCCCATCAGAGCTCCCCCACAGCAGGTGTCCCCCATCAGAGCCCCCCCACAGCAGGTGTCCCCCATCAGAGCCCCCCACAGCAGGTGTTTCCCATCAGAGCCCCCCCACAGCAGGTGTCCCCCATCAGAGCCCCCCCACAGCAGGTGTTCCCCATCAGAGTCCCCACAGCAGGTGTCCCTCATCAGAGCCCCCCCACAGCAGGTGTCCCCCATCAGAGCCCCCCACAGCAGGTGTCCCCCATCAGAGCCCCCCCACAGCAGGTGTTTTCCCATCAGAGCCCCCCACAGCAGGTGTCCCCCATCAGAGCCCCCCCACAGCAGGTGTCCCTATCAGAGTCACCACAGCAGGTGTCCCTCATCAGAGCCCCCCCACAGCAGGTGTTCCCCATCAGAGCCCCCCACAGCAGGTGTCCCTCATTAGAGCCCCCCCACAGCAGGTGTCCCTATCAGAACCCCCCACATCAGGTTTCTCCATAGATCAGTTCTTGTCCAATAGATCCCTGTAGACCTCCCCAGCAGGTGTCCCCCATCAGAGCCCCCCCCCAGCAGGTGTCTCCCATCAGAGCCCCCCCATAGCAGGTGTCCCCCATCAGAGCCCCCCCACAGCAGGTGTCCCTATCAGAATCCCCCACATCAGGTTTCTCCATAGATCAGTTCTTGTCCAATAGATCCCTGTAGCTCGGGCGCGCTGGGAGCAGAAGCACATTACAGGGGGCGGGGCATACGTGGCATCTTTGGTTACTTGGAGGGTGGCACTCGGAGAGCATTTCTGGGAGCATTTCTGGGAGTGCATGGGATGATCCATCATCTCACTCTATTCTCTCCTTCTCCATCATCTCTTTCTTACTTCTCCATTAGTTCCTCCTCTTGTTCTCTTCTCTCCTACTCCTCTCTTTTTCTCCTCCTTTATCCTCAGAGATGCTTCCCTAAGAAGTCTTTATTAGTGTCCCATATCAGAGCCCCCCCACAGCAGGTGTCCCCCATCAGAGCCCCCAGCAGGTGTCCCCCATCAGAGCCCCCCAGCAGGTGTCCCCCATCAGAGCCCCCCCAGCAGGTGTCCCCCATCAGAGCCCCCCCACAGCAGGTGTCCCCCATCAGAGCCCCCCCACAGAAGGTGTCCCCCATCAGAGCCCCCCACAGCAGGTGTCCCTCATCAGAGCCCCCCCCCACAGCAGGTGTCTCCTATCAGAGCCCCCCACAGCAGGTGTCCCCCCATCACACCCTCCACAGCAGGTGTCCCCCATCACACCCTCCCAACAGCAGGTGTCCCCCATCAGAGCCCCCCACAGCAGGTGTTCCCCATCAGAGCCCCACCAGCAGGTGTCCCCCATCAGAGCCCCCCCAGCAGGTGTCCCCCATCAGAGCCCCCCCACAGCAGATGTCCCCCATCAGAGCCCCCCCACAGCAGGTGTCCCCCATCAGAGCTCCCCCACAGCAGGTGTCCCCCATCAGAGCCCCCCCACAGCAGGTGTCCCCCATCAGAGCCCCCCACAGCAGGTGTTTCCCATCAGAGCCCCCCCACAGCAGGTGTCCCCCATCAGAGCCCCCCCACAGCAGGTGTTCCCCATCAGAGTCCCCACAGCAGGTGTCCCTCATCAGAGCCCCCCCACAGCAGGTGTCCCCCATCAGAGCCCCCCACAGCAGGTGTCCCCCATCAGAGCCCCCCCACAGCAGGTGTTTCCCATCAGAGCCCCCCACAGCAGGTGTCCCCCATCAGAGCCCCCCCACAGCAGGTGTCCCTATCAGAGTCACCACAGCAGGTGTCCCTCATCAGAGCCCCCCCACAGCAGGTGTTCCCCATCAGAGCCCCCCACAGCAGGTGTCCCTCATTAGAGCCCCCCCACAGCAGGTGTCCCTATCAGAACCCCCCACATCAGGTTTCTCCATAGATCAGTTCTTGTCCAATAGATCCCTGTAGACCTCCCCAGCAGGTGTCCCCCATCAGAGCCCCCCCCCAGCAGGTGTCTCCCATCAGAGCCCCCCCATAGCAGGTGTCCCCCATCAGAGCCCCCCCACAGCAGGTGTCCCTATCAGAATCCCCCACATCAGGTTTCTCCATAGATCAGTTCTTGTCCAATAGATCCCTGTAGCTCGGGCGCGCTGGGAGCAGAAGCACATTACAGGGGGCGGGGCATACGTGGCATCTTTGGTTACTTGGAGGGTGGCACTCGGAGAGCATTTCTGGGAGCATTTCTGGGAGTGCATGGGATGATCCATCATCTCACTCTATTCTCTCCTTCTCCATCATCTCTTTCTTACTTCTCCATTAGTTCCTCCTCTTGTTCTCTTCTCTCCTACTCCTCTCTTTTTCTCCTCCTTTATCCTCAGAGATGCTTCCCTAAGAAGTCTTTATTAGTGTCCCATATCAGAGCCCCCCCACAGCAGGTGTCCCCCATCAGAGCCCCCAGCAGGTGTCCCCCATCAGAGCCCCCCAGCAGGTGTCCCCCATCAGAGCCCCCCCAGCAGGTGTCCCCCATCAGAGCCCCCCCACAGCAGGTGTCCCCCATCAGAGCCCCCCCACAGAAGGTGTCCCCCATCAGAGCCCCCCACAGCAGGTGTCCCTCATCAGAGCCCCCCCCCACAGCAGGTGTCTCCTATCAGAGCCCCCCACAGCAGGTGTCCCCCATCACACCCTCCACAGCAGGTGTCCCCCATCACACCCTCCCAACAGCAGGTGTCCCCCATCAGAGCCCCCCACAGCAGGTGTTCCCCATCAGAGCCCCACCAGCAGGTGTCCCCCATCAGAGCCCCCCCAGCAGGTGTCCCCCATCAGAGCCCCCCCACAGCAGATGTCCCCCATCAGAGCCCCCCCCACAGCAGGTGTCCCCCATCAGAGCTCCCCCACAGCAGGTGTCCCCCATCAGAGCCCCCCCACAGCAGGTGTCCCCCATCAGAGCCCCCCACAGCAGGTGTTTCCCATCAGAGCCCCCCCACAGCAGGTGTCCCCCATCAGAGCCCCCCCACAGCAGGTGTTCCCCATCAGAGTCCCCACAGCAGGTGTCCCTCATCAGAGCCCCCCCACAGCAGGTGTCCCCCATCAGAGCCCCCCACAGCAGGTGTCTCCCATCAGAGCCCCCCCACAGCAGGTGTTTCCCATCAGAGCCCCCCACAGCAGGTGTCCCCCATCAGAGCCCCCCCACAGCAGGTGTTCCCCATCAGAGTCCCCACAGCAGGTGTCCCTCATCAGAGCCCCCCACAGCAGGTGTTCCCCATCAGAGCCCCCCACAGCAGGTGTCCCTCATTAGAGCCCCCCCACAGCAGGTGTCCCTATCAGAACCCCCCACATCAGGTTTCTCCATAGATCAGTTCTTGTCCAATAGATCCCTGTAGACCTCCCCAGCAGGTGTCCCCCATCAGAGCCCCCCCACAGCAGGTGTCCCCCATCAGAGCCCCCCACAGCAGGTGTTTCCCATCAGAGCCCCCCCACAGCAGGTGTCCCCCATCAGAGCCCCCCACAGCAGGTGTTCTCCATCAGAGTCCCCACAGCAGGTGTCCCTCATCAGAGCCCCCCCACAGCAGGTGTCCCCCATCAGAGCCCCCCCACAGCAGGTGTCCCCCATCAGAGCCCCCCACAGCAGGTGTTTCCCATCAGAGCCCCCCACAGCAGGTGTCCCCCATCATAGCCCCCCCACAGCAGGTGTTCCCCATCAGAGTCCCCACAGCAGGTGTCCCTCATCAGAGCCCCCCCACAGCAGGTGTCCCCCATCAGAGCCCCCCACAGCAGGTGTCCCCCATCAGAGCCCCCCACAGCAGGTGTTTCCCATCAGAGCCCCCCACAGCAGGTGTCCCCCATCAGAGCCCCCCCACAGCAGGTGTTCCCCATCAGAGTCCCCACAGCAGGTGTCCCTCATCAGAGCCCCCCCACAGCAGGTGTCCCCCATCAGAGCCCCCCCACAGCAGGTGTCCCCCATCAGAGTCCCCCACAGCAGGTGTTCCCCATCAGAGCCCCCCCACAGCAGGTGTCCCCCATCAGAGCCCCCCCACAGCAGGTGTCCCTATTAGAACCCCCCACTCTCCATAGATCAGTTCTTGTCCAATAGATCCCTGTAGCTCGGGCGGGCTGGGAGCAGAAGCACATTACAGGGGGTGGGGCATACATGGCATCTTTGGTTACTTGGAGGGCGGCACTCGGAGAGCATTTCTGGGAGTGCACTGGATGATTGTCAGCAGCTCCGGCCAACCCAGAAGCCTCTCATCACACTGCCTATGGAAGAAGAGCCAACACACACAGAGGGGGCGGGGCAGACAGGAGACTGATCCACGCACACCGGCCATAACTAATTAATGGAGCCTAGTGCCGAAACGTGTTCCAGTACTAGGCTCCGCTGCGGTACCCAACCTGGATTCCGGAGACATCAGGCGGTATGCCCTCTTGTCATTTACCAGTGTAGAGAGCAAGCGGGATGGGGAACCTGCTACATGCGCTCTGCCTCTGGACACAGACAAGGAGGAGGGGGGAGCACTTTGGAGCTTCAGCACCCCCACCTCCGAGGCGCCTGGGTGCGGAGTACCCCGTGCACCCTGCCTAGGATCGGCCGTGTCTCTCCTCCTCCCTCCTTTCTATCTCTTTCTCTTGCTCGGTTTTCTCCTCCTTTGTCCTCTCTTTGGCTTCTCTCCTCTTTCCTCTCTCTTCCTCTCTTTTCTCTCCTCCATCCTCAATTTTCTTTTAAGTACTCCTTTCTCCTCTCTCCTTCATTCCTCCTCCCTTCTTTCATGCTCTACACTCCTTCTCCTCTCTCTCCTGCCTCCTCCTCCTTCCTCTTCTCTTTCTCCCCTCTCCTTTTTTCTTCCTTCTCTTTCCTATATTGTTCCCTCCTTTCTGTTCTCTCCTCCTCCTCCTCTCTTTCACTCTCTTCTCTCCTCCTTTATTCTATTTCCCCTTATTCTTCCTACTTTTTGCATCTTCTCTCCTTCTCCCTCTTTACACTCTCTTCTCTCCTCCTCACTTTCTCTCTCTCTCTTATTTCCTCCTTCTTCCTCTCTTTTTTCTTCTCTTTTTTCCTCTCTCTCCTCCTCCCTTCTCTCTTTCTTTTGTCTTCTTCTTTCTCCTCTCTTTCCCTCTCCTCCTTCCTTCTCTTTCTCCCTTCACCTCCTACGTCCGCTCTCGCTCCATCGTTTCAATGTTTTCACTCCTCCTCCCTCCTCTTTTTCTCTTGTATCTTCCCCTCTCCATAGTCTCTCATACTCCGTCCTCTCCCTTGCTTACCTCTCTCTTCTCTCCTCCCTCTCTTCTCTCCTCTCTCTTCTCTCCTCCCTCTCTTCTCTCATTTCTCTCCTCCCTCTCTTCTCTCCTCTCTCTTCTCTCCTCCCTCTCTTCTCTCCTCTCTCTTCTCTCCTCCCTCTCTTCTCTCCTCTCTTTCTCTTGTATCTTCCCCTCTCCATAGTCTCTCATACTCCGTCCTCTCCCTTTCTCTCCTCTCTCTTCTCTCCTCCCTCTCTTCTCTCCTCTCTCTTCTCTCCTCCCTCTCTTCTCTCCTCTCTTTCTCTTGTATCTTCCCCTCTCCATAGTCTCTCATACTCCGTCCTCTCCCTTTCTCTCCTCTCTCTTCTCTCCTCCCTCTCTTCTCTCCTCTCTCTTCTCTCCTCCCTCTCTTCTCTCCTCTCTTTCTCTTGTATCTTCCCCTCTCCATAGTCTCTCATACTCCATCCTCTCCCTTTCTCGCCTCTCTCTTCTCTCCTCCCTCTCTTCTCTCCTCCCTCTCTTCTCTCCTCTCTCTTCTCTCCTCCCTCTCTTCTCTCCTCTCTCTTCTCTCCTCCCTCTCCTCCCTCTCCTCTCTCCTCTCTCTTCTCTCCTCCCTCTCTTCTCTCCTCTCTCTTCTCTCCTCCCTCTCTTCTCTCCTCTCTCTTCTCTCCTCCCTCTCTTCTCTCCTCTCTCTTCTCTCCTCCCTCTCTTCTCTCCTCTCTCTTCTCTCCTCCCTCTCTTCTCTCCTCTCTCTTCTCTCCTCCCTCTCTTCTCTCCTCTCTCTTCTCTCCTCCCTCTCTTCTCTCCTCTCTCTTCTCTCCTCCCTCTCTTCTCTCCTCTCTTTCTCTTGTATCTTCCCCTCTCCATAGTCTCTCATACTCCGTCCTCTCCCTTTCTCTCCTCTCCCTTTCTCTCCTCTCTCTTCTCTCCTCCCTCTCTTCTCTCCTCTCTCTTCTCTCATCCTTCCTCTTATCTTTCTTTTCACCCCCACCCCCACCTTTTTGGGGCATTGCAAGGCTGACAGTTAGAAGCAGGACCCCTACAGGCATGATGGGACTTGTAGTTCTGCAACAGCTGGAGGGCCACCGGTTTGAGACCACCTGCCATAGACTTTTACAACAATTGTGTTTGAAATATGAACATTGTGCTTCAGAAATGGTCATCAGTCATCAGTTAATATATCATCAGGAAAACTACGAGCTACGATCAAAACGTTCTTCAATAGACATTCAGAGAAATATCTCTCTCTCATTATCTATTATCCATACTGATATTAGTTTACCTGATACATAGCAGCACCCTCTAGTGTCCTCAGCTGGAAGTACATGTGTATGTGTATGTGTGGGGCCCTTAGACAACGTTGTTACACTAAAGGCGCCAGACCTATTTTTACTGTTTGTATGTTTTTTACTGATGGATATGACGAGGAGATATTCCTCATACGTAACATTTGGCATTTAACCACTTAAGGACCGCCTAACGCCGATATACGTCGGCAGAATGGCACAGCTGGGCACAGGCACGTACAGGTATGTCGCCTTTAAGAGCCCAGCCGTGGGTCGCGCACATGCGACCCGGTCCGAAGCTCCGTGACCGCGCCCACGGGACCCGCGGACCCAATCGCCGCTGGTGTCCCGCCATCTATCCCCAGAGCTGAAGAACGGGGAGAGGTGAGTGTAAAACAAACCTTCCCCGTTCTTCTCTGCGGCAATGTCACTGATCGTCTGTTCCCTGATATAGGGAAAGGCGATCAATGATGTCACACATCCAGCGCCGCCCCCCTACAGTTAGAAACACATATGAGGTCACACATAACCTCTACAGCGCCCCCTAGTGGTTAACTCCTAAACTGCAATTGTCATTTTTACAGTAATCAGTGCATTTTATAGCACTTTTTGCTGCGAAAATGACAATGGTCCCAAAAATGTGTCAAAATTGTCCGATGTGTCCGCCATAATGTTGCAGTCACGAAAAAAAAAAACGCTGATCGCCACCATTAGTAGTAAAAAAAAATGTTTTATTTTTTTTTACAATAAATTTTTTATTGTGTCAAAAGATAATAATACATACATAGCAAACCGTGCATTTAAAACAGATAAAGGAGAGGTGTAAATGCGGACACAGCCGCTACAACAAGGGAGTCGAGTATATAACACAAACACATGAAGCCTGTACAATATAACATTCGTAAATAACGTTGCAGACCGGCCATTTACGTAGGTGACGGTGGGTCACGGAAAGAGCATATGTAATAAGACCAAGGTGAACGACCAGAAGGGCGTGAGGCCCATCTCCTATGACCTGGGTATGCGAGATCAAATATTGGTGTTGTCTAGCGGCAAAAGATGCGGCGCTAGTGTCTATCAGGAGGATGGAGGGGGCGAAGGCGTGTACTGGGGTGAGCTATAGATAAGTCCCGGGGCATAGGACCCCGAGGGTCCGAGGCACGATTGTAGTGCAGGGACCACGGAGGGAAACCCATGAGGGAGTGTAGAGAGTTCGCCCTATGTAGGGGGGGGGGAGGGTCCAGAAGGGGATCGGTATTCTGTGGTTGGGGATGTGGTTGGGGAAAGTGAGGGTTTCCCCACAGCTCTCTGACAGCTCTCAAGAGATTAACTGTTTGTAGACATCAGTTGAGGTGAAGTGAATCCAGCTAGCCCAGGAATCAGTGTATTTAGAGGGTGTGTCATGAGCCTGGTGTATTAGATTTTCCATTTCTGAAGTCAGGTTTATACGTCTGAACCAGTCTGCTATAGTTGGAGGGTCTGGAGACCGCCATCTCACGGGAATACAAAGTCTTGCAGCATTGACTAAATGCATTGCCAGGGAACGGAAATAGGTCCTTGGGGGTATGTTGGAGTGGTGGAGCAGAAATTGTGCCGGTGAAAGATCCAGGTCATAGGTCGTTACTGACTTGACGATGCGATGGACTTCGGTCCAAAATGGCTGTATTTTAGAGCATGACCACCATATGTGCAGTAAGGAACCCGGTTCGGCACCACATCTCCAACACATTGGGGAAACAGAGGGGTAGATGGCATGTAGGCGCGTGGGAGTTTTGTACCATCTCGAGAACACCTTAAAGGCATTTTCTTGAGCGTGTACGTTGACCGTCCCTTTGTGAATGCAGGAGAACATAGCCTCCCAATTCTGGTCTGTTAGATCAATGGAGAGTTCCGCTTCCCATTTTTAGATGGCCCAGTTATCTTTAGGTTTGGAGACAGGGAACAGTAGGGTGTGAGTAAGGGAGACAAGGTGGGTTAAAGGTTTGGTGCTCGCGCACAACGTTTCAAAGGGAGTCAGTTTGCCAGACCAGTCTGGTTTTGGGCGTGGGTTGTCAAAAAAGTGTCTGAGTTGAACATAAGTCCAGAATGGGAATGATTGATTCCTCATTCTGGACACAAGGGTTTCGTAGGAGAGTAGATGATCGTGTTCATAGAAGTGTTGTGCACGCATTTGGGCGTGGGGCCAAATCTCTGTTAGAAAGGTGTGGGAGGGTGGGTGTGGTCTGCGTGATGGCTGAGTGAGTGAGAGACGCACAGACCGGGAGCTCCGTCCAAAACCACCGATGTGTGTGCGAGTAAGGATAGCTCTTACCTGATATTCCAAACCGTAACTCGAACTTAGCCCTGGCATAACCCGGCATAACCCGGCATTCGGCACACGGTCTAAAAGGTTGCGGTATTCGGCACTGAAAGCGTACTGTAAACCCAAGTACGGCGGCCCGTCTATAGCAATCCGATGGTATAACGGACCAGAGGCTCAGCAGTCACCCTGTCCGCCGTTCCGTGTCAGCGGAGGCTTCCTGACCTGGCACCCCGACCGCTCTAGTTATCTGGCTTCTCAGACACTGACACCCGGTATGAGCATAGCCAAACAACAGCGCCTTACACGTACCTCTCGTAAGGCGGGGGAGCTGACTGGAGTACAGCCCGCAATTCAGGGGTTCTTCAAACAATTGAAGCAAGCAGACAGGCAGGAACCAAGTGCTCCAGAAGTGCAGGCGGAACCCTTGAGAGAAGAGCAACGTGCGGGAGGAAGCCTGAAGCAAACGCACAGCGTGCAAGGTGAGAGAGCTGTACCAGAGATCCCGGTTGAGCAAAGAGGGATGGAACAGGATTTGAGAGCATTAATACAAGCCCTACCAACGAGACTGGACTTAGAGGCACTACCAACTAAAAGTGACATAGAAGCATTAATTGCAAAGATTGAAGAGACGCACCATGCCGACTTACAGCAGGTTTATGGGGAAATACAGGAGGTAACAGAACGAGTGGACGCAGGGGAGACAAAAATGGCAGCCTTAGAGGAAAGAGTGAATAGAATGGAAAAAGAGAGAGAAGACCATTCAGAAACGGTTTTGGAGATGCAACTACAAATTGAGGAATTAGGAGACCGTAACCGTCGCTGTAACGTAAGGATACGGGGGTTACCCGAGGCCGAGGAGCAGGAAAATCTGCAGGAAAAGGTAATTGACATTTGTAAGTTGATACTGGGGGACAGAACACCATTAAATTTGGAGATGGACAGAGTTCATAGAGCCCTCGGTCCTAAGTCGGCTGATCCCCTGAGACCACGGGACATTATATGTCGCTTACATAGATATGCCCACAGAGAGGCCCTGCTGAGGAAAGCATGGGATATGGGATCATTTGAGGTTGCAGGGATCCCTGTGAAAATACTGCCTGACCTTTCTCGAGCAACACTGCAACGCAGGGCAATACTGAGACCTGTTTTGGAATGTGTACGGAAAGAAGGAGGGACATACAGGTGGAGATACCCACTTGCAGTGGCCATAAAGAAGGAAACATCTACATATATACTCCATACATATAATGATCTTCCAGGGCTGTTCACATTCCTGAAGGTGGAACCTTTCAATGTTCCTAACTGGAGACTCCCTATCCAAAATCTAAGGATCACTAGACAAATGAGAATGCCGGAAAAACCAGGGGAATAAAGTAAAGAGGATCAATAAGATTACTATTAGAACTGTCCTAGAGTTGTCCTAGAAGGAAAGGAAAAGGAAAGAAGAGGTCCAGGGGAAAACTGACTGGAGGAGGCGGGGAGGGGTAGGATGGGTTTGGAGAGAAGGGATACCTCAATAATGACCTGTAATGCTTATTAGGTCTAATGTGGGAGTGAAGATGGGAAGTGCACACTGCCTTTTCTTTTGGATTGTAAGATGGGGATTCCTGTCCCCCCCCCCTTCATCCCCCCCCTTTTTTTTTTTTTTTATTATTCATTATTCTATTTTTTCTCTCCTTTAGGCCACCTCAATATCATGGTCAGATGAAACTTGGCCTGCCCCCCCCTCTTTCTTTTCTTTTTCTTTTTTCTCCTTTAGGGGGAAGAAGTGTGAGGTGGAAGGGGGGAGGTTATGTAAGGAGGGGGGGAGGAGGGAAAAAGGGGGAAGGGGGGAAAGGGGAAGGAGAAGAAAGAGAGAAGACACATGCGATATGAAATGAAACACACTGATTATTAAGATGTTGTTTTTTTCTTTTTCTTTTCTCTCTTTCTTGTGTGCGTCTTTTTTCTTTTCTTCTTTTTTTTTTTTTTTTTTTTTTAGACCGATGTTTGAAGGGTGTTTTTTTGTTCTGTACGTTGTGGATATAAGACTATAAGGACTATTAGGAATTTAAGCCGGTAAAGGGGGAAAGGGGGAGTAGAATACACGTATAAGGGGTATGAATAAGGGGAATAAGGGGTAAGGGGTAGACACCATTATGACACTAAATAATCACTATGGGTCACTATGGGTTTTCCCCTCTTTGCGGGGGTCCTGGGGTAATGGGTGAATAGTCGATAGGGATAACACTATAGTTGATGAGACTTGGTTTGGTAAAGGGATGGTTAAGACTAGGGGGTCGGGGGGTACTAGTAGGGTGGGAGGGGGGAGGGGAGGGTTAGATAAGGAACACAGACACTGGACACAATAGGGATCAACAGGTTAGGAAACCCCCCTTAAAACTGGCTAGGAGTGTGGTAATCCTCCTGAGAGGGGAATGTCCGAAAGCTTAGCAGCAGAGCAACACCCAAGAAATAGATGGATAATATAATATGAGAGGTGATTGAGAAGGGGGAAAGAATAAGTGGGAGGTGGAGGGACCGGAGGGGGGAAGTGGCGAGGGGGGGGCCCTGCACGTGTAGGGGGAGCCCTGTGGGGTTCTCCCCTTATCATTATTATTATTATTATTATTATTTTCCCCTCGCCGCCACCCCTCTCTTGCCCTTCCCCCCCTACTCTGCCTCCCTCCCTCCTCTGTAGGGAGACAGAAACAGAGATTAAAAGTTTCTTACTGGACCTATCTTAAATCGGTGGGAAGAAGTCGGAGATCCCGATCTGGCTCAGCCACGCCCAACTTTAGCCCCCAAATAGGCCATCACTCAAGTATTGGGGATTGGGAATTGAGTGTAAAAAGCAAGTACGCTTTACAGGCTCAAGCGGCCAAGAAGGGGTTGGCTGTTGAGTCATTAGATAAATAGGGGGGTGTTTTTTTTTTTTTTGGCCTCTTTTCTTTTCTTAAGGCCACATTGGGCCATATTTGGCTCAACCTATCTAGACTAAGTAACAATATCGATCTTCCATATTAAATACTGCTCAGTTCTTTACATAAAGGATAGTTTGATGTAGTAGAATGGCATCCTTACAGATTATGTCACTCAATGTTAGGGGACTAAATATCCCCGAAAAGCGCCGTATGTTGACACAAGATCTTAAGAGAAGGCAGGTAGATATAGCCTTTATTCAGGAGACTCATTTTAAGAGAAAAAATCTTCCACTACTCAAGAGTAGAGAATACTCAACGGTTTACCATGCAATCAATCCAGAAACAAAGACCAAAGGAGTTTCTATTATGGTATCAAATAGAATAATGTGGGAACATAGAGATGTTCTTGTGGATGCCGAGGGAAGATATTTGTTTATCAAAGGCACTATTAAAGGGGTTGTGATGACATTTGCAACGTACTATGCCCCAAATGTTTATCAAGACAAATTCTTTAAAAAAATGCTGCGTTTATTGGTGGAGTTCTCAGAGGGACAACTAATTTTGGGGGGAGATGCAAACGTCCCATTAATACCGAATGAGGACACCTCAGGGGGAACTTCATCAATACCAGTTAAAGTAAGAAAGGAGATCTCAAAAATACTGCAGGAGACAAAGCTAACAGACATATGGAGAATACTCCACCCGAAGGAGAAAGACTATACTTACTTCTCCAATCCACATAGGTCTTATTCTCGGATTGACATCTTTTTAATCCCACACAAACAATTACACTCTGTTATGGAAACATCAATTGGAATAATTACCTGGTCTGACCATGCACCCATCTTTTTAAAGTATAGATTGGATGAGGGGAGATACTCAGCCTCAATAACCTGGAAACTTAATGAGAGCCTCCTACAGGATCCAAAGGTCCTGGAGGAGGTTCAGAAGGAGCTAAGATTTTTCTTCCAAACAAATGATAACTCTGAAAGCCCGTTGGGGATAATATGGGAAACACACAAAGCCGTTATACGAGGAATACTAATTAAAAACGGCTCAAGAATTAAGAAAAATAGAGAAGCTAAACGAACTGAACTACTAGCAAAAATCCACATTTTAGAGGCAAAACATAAACACACTCAGACAGCTGTAGTAGAACAAGAACTATTTAAAATAAGGACCCAAGTAATAGGACTATTACAATACAAAGCAAAAATGGCACTACAAATAGGCCGCAAATGCAGCTATGAATCGGGTAATAAATGCTGCAGACAGCTAGCAAGGGCATTACGGGAAATACAAGCAAAGACATATATACCTTCAGTTAAGAATAGAGACGGAACAGAGGCCCAAATGCCAGAACAAATCGCAGAAACCTTTGGTGATTTCTACTCCAAACTTTACAACTTAGATTTGGCGGCACAAGAGCAGACAGAAATGGAAGAATATATAAGATTAAGCGGAATGCCATGCCTGCCAGTAGCAGTGGGTGAGGAGTTGGAATCACCAATCACAGCAGAAGAAGTAAAAAGAGTAATAAATCTATTGAAAAATGGGAAAGCACCAGGCCCTGATGGCTTTACGGCCCAATATTACAAATCATTGAATACGGAACTGATCCCCTTTATGGTGAAAATGTTTAATGAATTGGGGAAAAATTCCTCTTTTCACCCAGAAACAGTAAAAGCGACCATAACAGTGATCCCGAAAGAAGGTAAAGATCTGAAGGAATGTGGCAGCTACAGACCAATATCATTGTTAAATGTAGACCTTAAAATATTCAGTAAGATACTGGCCCTCAGACTGCAACAACAACTTCCTACCCTGATCCACCAGGACCAAACAGGATTTATTCCAACAAGAGAGGCAAGGGATGACACGATTAGAGTTATTAATCTAATTCATATTGCTGAATTATCGAAAACCCCCTGTATCCTCTTAGGAACCGAAGCTGAAAAAGCTTTCGATCGGGTGGGCTGGGGGTTCTTGTTCACAGTTTTACGCCATATAAAACTAGGAGAGAAGATGCTGAGCTGGATTGCAAGTATGTATAAGAGCCCCATGGCACAGGTGAAAGTAAATGGAGTAACATCTTCCCCCTTTAAGATAACAAATGGGACAAGACAGGGCTGTCCATTATCCCCCCTGATATTTGCCTTGAGTTTAGAACCCTTCTTATGCAAAATACGCCTTAACAAAGATATTAAGGGCATAGAAATAGGGGGAACACACTATAAAATAGTGGCATATGCTGATGATTTGCTATTCTCAGTAACAAGCCCGACAGTGTCATTACCAAATCTTATCAATGAAATGAAACTATATAGTAAACTCTCAAATTTTAAAATAAACTGTAGCAAATTTAGAAGCCTTAATGATATCAATCCCAAAGGAAATATCAAAAGGAATTAGCCTAGGTTATAAATTCAAATGGGCAACCCAAAGTCTGAAATATCTGGGAACAAGGATGGCAGTGACCCCCAAAAAAATGTATGAACTGAACTTTATACCATTAATGAGCAAAATACGTGAAATATTAGAGAAATGGAATAAGGGAATGTTCTCCTGGTTTGGAAGGAGTAACATTATCAAGATGAATATACTGCCCAAAATCTTATATCTCTTTCAGTCAATTCCGATTACGATACCGGGAATTTTTTTTAGAAATTTACAAATGATAATTACAAAATTTATATGGGCAGGTAAAAAACCGAGAATTAAAAAATCACTGCTGTCCCGACCAAAACATTACGGGGGTTTAGCTGTACCAGACATTTACAAATATTACCAGGCAGTCCATCTAGGTCGAGTACTGGATTGGTGTAGACATAAAAACATGAAGATATGGCCAAACTTAGAGCAAGCCCAATGTAAAGAATTATTGAGTAGAGCACCCTGGTGTTATAAAGAAGTTGCAAGTGATATTAAAAAACACCCAACAATAGGAACTACCCTACAGATATGCCATAGACTATTTTCAAAGAAACAAATATCTACGTATAACTCCTCACTAACACCAATACTGGGGAACCCCAGATTTATACCAGGTATACAGGAAGGACCCTTTAAGGCATTGAGGGAGAGAGGAGTATACCAGATATCACATTTCAGAAGCCAGGGCAACTGGTTAACAATACAGGAACTGATGGGAAAAAATGGACCCTATCATCTAGAGTTCTGGCAAGCAGCACAATTAACATATTTTTTGAACACTCAAATAAAGCCTGGCCATTGGGAACAAGAGATGACACCCTTTGAGAAACACTGTATGGGTAAAGAACCAATTACGCATGCAATATCCAAAATGTATGCGTTATTGAGTAGACCACCAGAAAATAACCAGCTGCCCTTTTTTCAGAAATGGGAAAATGATCTAGGAAGGACTTTTGAGGAAAAACAAAAAAGTAAAATGATACAGGCGGTATATAAGACAGCAACATGTACGGAAATGCAAGAAAGTAACTACAAAATATTGACTCAAGGAGGAGTAACAACATGGCGCCGTAAGGACTCCGGAAGATGGCAGCGGCTCCATGCTCTCCCCAGGTGACTAAAGGACTGAGATATTGAAGATATTTGTGCTGCCCGTAAGCGTGTGAGAACCCCATGCTTTACCTTTACCTTGTGCGCTGCCTGTGATCGCGTCCGTATATGTGCCGATAACGGAGAGAGAAGCGCGCCCTGGCGTGCCCCCGTGCTTGATGACCGGCTGGGTGACTGAATCGGACTACGTCACGGAGCTTCCACTCCGACAGCACACAATCCATTCGAGGGCTTTGCCTTTGCCTTTTCGTCAGCGTGCCGGATAGGGCAGGAGGTTTCGAGCAGGTATCCACGGATCTGAGCTGAGCTGGGCGAAGAGGAAGGATCTGACGTGGAAGCCGGGCGGACGGATGCAGGGGTGGCGATCAGGTGGCGATCAGGTTGCTGTTACCTCGCTGGGTCTTCCCTGACACAGATCTTAGAACGGACTTAACACGCCAGCCCTGACACAGTTAACCCCCGGGACCTGAGCCGGGAATAGCCATCAGAAAGCGGTTAAAGGGCAGAGATAAAGAGTAAGGAGCAGAGTAAAAGATTCTGTTTCTGTTTCTGTCTAATCTACTGGAGGCAGCGGGACCATCGAGGGGTAAGACTGTTTCCCTCTTGTTTCCTGATTTTGGACTGTATTTTCTTTTTCTCCATATGACCCATATGACCCATGTTTGCAGGACTGTCATTTTGAAAAAAATAGGGGGGAATTGTGCACTTAGAATGAGCCTGAGATTGGGAGATTAAAATATCTAAGGTGAATAAGGTGAATAGAGCACACCTAAGTGTAGAAATCTATATAATTCCCCCCACCTGGGTCTATGGATAGGCTCTGATTCAGCCCAGCAACCGAGGATAAGCCCCGCAAAGTACAACCATAGGTGCAGTCGATTTCCTCCTTTTGTTGAGAGGAGGGGATACTAGTGCTTTCTCTGTGGGGGCCTAATTGACTCTAAACCAATATATATAGTACATATATGCATATATAACTGTCAAGTAAGAGCAAGCCAAGGGAACGATGGTACGGAAGGCACCTAAGAACACTCAGGGTGGGGGAACTGGACGCAGTACAATGAGGTCCTATCTGGTGTCTGAAGGCCTGGACCAGACACCAGTCAGCCCAGTCAGCCCAAAAAACGGTGAAGATGCCCTATTGAAGACACCGTTGAAGAGTAAAGGACAGACAGAAATGCAGACTGAAGGAGTGGTTAAAGATAAAAATAAGGACCAATCTCCAGCAGCGAAGGGGCAGAGTAAAGGCCAGAAGACCCCCGAGAGACAACAATATAGTTTATGCACTGAAGCCTCCTTTGAGGACCCCCAAGCACCAACAACTAAACAAGACATGACAGATATGATGGGTATGATTGCAGGCCTGGAAAAAACTATTAAGGGCGAAATGGGTGCAACAAGAAGAGACATTCAGTGTGTACTACAGAGAGTAGAAGGAATAGAGGAGCAACTGGAAGAGCACAAAAAAGCAATAGTAGAATTAAGAGACAGAGTAGATATGGATTGGATAGAAATCAGAAATACCCGTTACAAACTGGAGGACCAAGAAAACCGCAGCAGGAGGAAAAATCTTCGTGTAAGAGGCCTCCCTGAAGAAGTCAAGGATAAAGAACTGGGAGACGTACTGAGAGAGATATTTAATGTAGCCTTAAAAGTGGATATTACAGCACCAATGCATTTCGAACGGGTACATAGAATACAAAAGTCACATAATACCCCCAGAGATCTACCAAGGGATATCATAGTGAGATTCTTGGAATATGAGCAAAAGGAGTTAGTGTCTCAGAGCACAAGGAATTCTGCTATTATGGACTATAAGGGTTTTAAGCTATCTATATTTTCTGACCTATCAGCAGAGACATTAGCTCGAAAAAGAGCACTAAAGCCACTAACTAGTCATTTACAGGCAAAAGACATTCTGTATAGATGGGGGTTCCCAGCATGCCTGTCGGTCAAGCACCAAGGGATCTCTGCTGTTATTCGTTTCCCGGAAGATGTGAAGGTGTTCTGTAACAAATTAAATATACAACATATACAAATAACGAATTGGGAGAAACGTCCTCCGGTCTGGAGGACATGGAAGGAACAAGACTGGAACAGGGTGTAACTCAATAAATATGGCAGGGGTATGGGGGGCATGGGGGGGTTTACCCTGGGAGAGGGAGGAGGAGGGGAGGGGAGGAAGGGAGGGGGAAGGGGAGGGGAAGGGAAAAGAGGGAAAAGGAGAAAACTAATAGGCCATCCAGTAGGTTTTCTGAATTTTCCTTTGCCTTCTTTTTTCCTTTTTTTTTTTTCCTTTTCTTCTTTTTTTCAGGCTCCTGTAGGGGGTGAACTTGTTTATCCTGTTTAATTAGTTTTGCAGAGAGATAATGATGGAGGGCGGAGTGGCTTTGGTGGGGGTGTGCCCTCAGCTTTTTGTCCCTCTAGTCACCCTTTTTGGTTTTTTTTTTTTAAATCAGAAAAAGTTTATTTTAAACAAAGAAAAGGTACATAGACATACACAGACAGGTCGTAATTAAGATTTTTGCAGTGGTAGGTGCATACATCCAGCAGAGCCTTACATCAATACCATAACTAAGCTTGTCACGGACATCAGTATAAATACAATCAATCAGTGAATTGCAAATAAAGCAAACATAAGGATAGGAGTACCGATGCATATGTTACTGCATAAAAGGGAGTGTATCCAAGCTGACAGAACCTGAGTGTGTACACCATAGCCTAACATAACCACAGGAGGGGAGAAATAGGAAGAGATGAAAAGAGGAAGAAAAAGAAAAGAAAAGAGAAAAAAGAGAAACAAACAAAGAATGTAGAAGGAAAGACCCTTCAGAGTAATAGAGAGAACAGCAACTGAAGGCTATAACACAGTCATGGCTCTCCTGCATTTTTTTTTCAATCGCCAGCTACCACATGGAGTTTTGTGCAGCACAGCACCTCCACTAGTTTGTCCACCCCTCTCATACTATCACATAGCCCAATCCTGTTCCATCCCCGCCACGGATAGGTTAGCCTAGCAACAGTCTGTCCCTCACCAACTGAAGGGGGCCTAATCCCGGGACATCTAACCAGGATTGCCACATTGAGTAAAATTTTCGTAGGACATTGCGATGTTGATACGTGAGTTTCTCCCGAATCAGAATACTGTTAACTCGCGTTACCCATTGCCCGCCCGTTGGTACCCTCGGAGTAATCCAGTGCCGCGCAATTTCTTTGCGGGCGATGTAAAGTAAACGTAGCACAGCAACATGTCCACTGGGCGATAGTTCGGGCAACTCCAGGGCACCAAGCAGGCACACAACTGGGTCCTGCAAGGTCGGTATCTGGAACACCATAGAGATAGTGTCGAGTACATATTTCCAGTAACGAAAAAGTTTGGGACACTTCCACATCATGTGTAGTAGATCGCCAGTATGTGCTTCACATTTCGGACACAAAGGCGAATCCCTGATGCCCCATTTATGTAATCTGGCTGGGGTTCTATACACCCTATGCAAGAGGTATAAATGAGACAGCCTCTGTGAAGCAGAGACTGAGACCTGGGGAGCAGACGTCAGGCAAAGATCCCATACGTCTCCATCTATAGGCCCCAAGTCTCGTTCCCATCCCTTCCTACAGGGAAGTCCACTAGCGTCATGGGTCAAATTGAGGAGCCTGGTATATATCCGAGATATCATTCCCGTCTTCTCACCTGTCAAGAGGACATCCCTTGTCAGAGGGTGTACCGTCTGGACAAATGGAGACAACCTGCTTTCTCCCTGCACAGCATGGCGCAGTTGTAGGTATTGGTAGAATTGAGAATTCAATAAATGAAATTCCTCTTTCAAATGTTCAAAAGATTTAAGTACAGTTCCAGTAAATAGTTGGATGATATAATGGAGTCCCGCCCCCTCCCATAGACTGAACCCTTGGAGCTTGAACAGTTCCTTATAATATTTGTTCTTCCATATTGGGGTGAACTGGCAGACCTCTCTGATCTTAAAGAGGGACCTTACGTATTCCCATAATTTATTCAATAGTTTAATAGTGGGGAGAGTGTTCGGAAATTGCGTAAGACCTGCATCAAGGTATGCCAGTGCCGGCATGTTAGAGTTCTCGGGAACTATGAGGGACCTAATAGTGTCAGAGTTATCCACCTCCCCCCAGTTGCCCAGGTGTTGGAGTTGTGAAGCCACATAGTAGTGTCTGGCATTGGGTACCGCCATACCACCCTGGTCCTTTGCGAGTTGCAAAGTGCGCAGGCTGATACGCGCCGGTTTGTTATTCCAAATTAGTTCCCTGAATTGGGCATCTATTCGGGAGAACCATTTATGTGTTATCCAGACTGGGGCATTGTGAAAGACATAGAGGAGTTGAGGGGCCCATACCATTTTTATAAGATTAACTCTGCCCGTAACAGAGAGTGGTAGTTTCTGCCAGGCAGAGCACTTCAGTCGAAACCTCTGAAGCAAAGGGGACAAGTTTTTATCCAGATAATGGGTAGGATCTGGTGTAACCTGCACCCCTAAATACTTAAATTCATTGACTACAGCAATGGCTCTCGCGCAGGCAGGCAATGGGCCCGGGAGAGGGTCCAGGGGCATAAGTACTGATTTGTTCCAATTAATGCTGAAGCCCGACAGCTGCCCAAAGGCAGCTATCAGGCTCATCACACTTTGCAGAGAACCGACAGTGTCACCCAGGTATATTAGAGTATCATCCGCATACAGGGAGACAACATCCTCTCTGGATCCCCTACAGAATCCTACTATATCTTGTGATTCCCTAACATGGATAGCCAGAGGCTCTAAGGCCATGGCAAACAGCAGGGGTGAAAGAGGACACCCCTGGCGGGTGCCTCTAGCCAGGCTAAAGGAGTCCGAGACCCCCCCATTGATGCGTATTCTCGCCGTTGGGGCGCTATATAGTAATTGGACCCATCGTAGGAATGAGGGACCCACTCCAAATCTAGTTAATACTTCCCATAGATATGGCCATTCCACACTATCGAATGCCTTGGCGGCATCCAATGACAGTACCGCCCTGTTGCCCATGTTGTCCGTGGGGATTTGCAGATTCAGGAAGAGTCTGCGTAAATTTTGGGACGTGGACCTAGTTGGAATAAATCCGGATTGGTCCCTATGAATCACTTTTTGTATACAGTTGGCCAACCGATTCGCCAATATCCTAGCCAGCAGTTTAACATCACAAGTGAGTAGCGATATTGGTCTATAGGAGTCCGGAGACAGAGCGTCTTTGCCGGGTTTCAACAGTACCACTATAATGGCTTCATTCATGGAAGAAGGAAGACAACCCTTCTCGAGTGCGTGGTTATACACTTTAAGTAAGTTGGGAAGAAGTATAGACGAATATCGCTTGTACACCTCAGACGGTAGACCATCAGCACCCGGGGCTCGGCTGTTTTTAGCATGAGACAGAGCCTCCAATAACTCCTCTTCAGTTAGAGGGGCATTAAGTTGAGCCGCATCTGATGCGGCCAAACAAGGTAGGGGGTATTTATCCAGAAAGGAGCAAATGTCACTCCTGGAAGGTTTAACCTTGGACGAATAAACATCCTGAAAGAAGTGTTTAAAAGTCTCCGTGATGTCACTGGTGGAATAGCATGGAGTACCGTTGGCATCCAATATAGATACAATGTGGGAGGATGATTGTTGTGACCTAGCCAGCAATGCTAGCATATGCCCTGTGTTCTCACCCTCCTCAAAGTGACTCTGTTGCAAGAAAAAACGTTTATTCTCGGCAAGTTGCAGTGACAGATCTCTCAACATAGACTGAGCAGCCAACCATGAACGTTTTGTCTCATCTGTGGGATCTGCAACATATTTTGCCTCAGAGGCGCCTGCCTCCTTCAGGACTGACAACTCCCATTCTTTAGTGGAGGTTTTAATCTGGGAGATTATTCTGATAAATTGTCCTCTCATGAAAGCTTTGGCTGACTCCCAAACTACATCCAGCCCTGCAGAACCCAGATTATGTCTAAAAAAGGTGATGAGAAGATCTGGCATAGGGTCTGGATCAGGGATTAGCGAGAGCCAGAAAGGGTTAAGCTTCCAAAGGGTATTGCCTCTACTCATCCCAAAACGGATATCTATCGTTAGGGGGGAATGATCGGATACCTGCCGGGGATGGTATTGGGAGGAATCCAACATTGGTAGAAGTAATTCATTTCCCAACCCCAGGTCTATTCTGGACAATCCTCCCAAAGAAGCAGACTGACACGAGTATACCTTAGCATCTGGATTATGTACCCTCCAGACATCTATCAGGCCCATTTCTGACAGCAGACGGGCAAACGGGGTAGACCCAGTCTTTCTCAGTGGTACACTCCCCCCACCCACAGACAACCTATCTTTGGCCTGGTCCAGGCAATTGTTGAAATCACCAATCACCAGGACCGGGACACCCGGGAAGCGGACAACAAAGTCAGTTAGTAATCTCAGGATGGTAGTAGAAAATGGAGGGGGGACATACATCCCTGCAATAATACATTTGGTCCCGTAGAGGGAGCAGAAAACAAAAACATATCGACCATCAGGGTCTAGTTTGACCTCTATCATCGAGAACTGTACCCCCCGCTTAATCAGGAGACTCACCCCTCTCGAGTACACCGAGAAAGTAGAGTGATACTGGTGGCTGAACTGCCGCACAGCAAATTGAGGCGTGGGGGACGGGGAGAAGTGAGTCTCCTGTAGACAAACTACATCAGCAGTTACCCTCTTAATTGTACGGAGCACAGCCAAACGTTTGACAGGGTTACCTAGCCCCCTAATATTCCAGGACATAATTCTAGTTATCTTAGACATGACAGCGCATACATTAATACATTAAGGATGTTTCTGGCATGCCCAGACCGCCCTGATGCGGGGCAATAAAGAGCACTAAAACATGTAGGCATCAATAGAGCAGTAAGTGAATCGGGGGGATGGTAAATAAAGGAGTGGAAGTCATGTAGCAATGGTGGAAGTCTCAGCAGGACATATCTAATCGGTGGAGCAGTCACGACGGGGACCTCGGTCCTCAGGAGTAGGTGGGGTAGCGGTGGCGAATGTCCCAAGTAAGAGCCTTCTAAAAAGGAAGAATAAAAACCGGAACCGGATAAAAATAAAATAAAGAGTAATAGGAAATAACTGGCCAACATGGCCAAACTTAAATGCAGCATGGCAAAGAGGGGCCTGTGCCAGGCCAACATGAGGGCTGCAGTGGAAGCGCACAAAAGCGTCCAATCTTCTCAACAGCTAAAACAGGTAGCTCAGACAATGAGCAAAGAAGGGGTAAAACATCAGCACCTCTTCCGCCTTGACGACCAGGTATGGGCATCAGTAAGATTCAGGTTGTATATCACTCATCTTGCTGTGCACGGCGTCTAGTGCGGTTGTCCCTGATCGATCTTTCTTCTCTATCCAGCCATTGTGCAGCTGCGGATGGTAGATCAAAAAAGTGGACAGAGCCCAGGGCCTCCACTCTTAGTCGGGAGGGGTACAGCATAGCATATTTTACATCTAGATCTCTGAGGCGACGTTTGACATCAAGGAACTTAGCACGTTGTTTTTGCAGCTCAGCAGAGAAATCAGGGAAAAAGGAGATCTTAGCATTATCAACTCTCATAGCTGCAGGCTTGACTCTGGCATTATGTAGTATAGCATCTCTATCTTTATAATGGAGCAGTTTGAAGAGGAAGGGTCTGGGAGGGCCTCCTGGAGGAGGGGGCCTAGCTGGAACTCTGTGAGCCCTCTCCACGGAAAACAATGGGGTGAACACTTCTTTGCCAAACGCAGTTATCAGCCAGTTTTCAATATATTCAACAGGATTCTTCCCTTCAGCCCTCTCAGGCAGACCCACTAACCTCACGTTATTCCTTCTCATCCTATTCTCCAATTCTTCCAAACGAGATGAATGCTGTATAAGTAGGTGGTTGTTGTATGTGAGGTCCCTCTGCATGGGAGCCATATCATCCTCAATGGAGCTCACTCTCCCCTCCACTGCAGAGGTCCTTTCCCTCAGCATTTGTGCATCCTGTCTCAAGAAAGTTATTTCTGCTTTGACTCCTTTAATATCTGTGGCTAGGGCAGCAATGGAGGTGTTACAGGAGGTTATGGCCATGAATATGTCTCTTAGAGAGGGCTCACCTTCAGAGGTAGGACTGGTGGAGGCCTGCGGCCTAGTGGGGGTGTCATCAGGAGTACTCACTGCGTTCCAAAGGAACCCTGATCCGCATCCATCCTCCAGGGGGACAGTGTCATCCGCGTCCGAGGAGCCACCCGATGATCCCCCCTGCAGTCCTGGGTTAGTGCTAGGGTCTGGAACAAGCACCCTGGAGAACAGTCTTTCCGCCCCCTCCTTGTGCCTCTCCTTTGGCGTGCGCTGGGCCTGGGCGCCATTTTGGCCTGGCATGCTGTCTCCGGGTCGGGCCGCGTGTGGCGGGATAGGTGCGGGCATCTTTCGCAGATCGGGACTCAGACGGCACCGGGACACTCCGGGGACCGTACAGCAGCGATCGGGCCGTTGTAGCAGGTGAGCCGGGTAGTGTAGCAGGATTAGTTCAGGAGATTCGGCGGAGAGGAGCTGAAGATGCGTCCGGCTACATCCGCTGCCTGGCCACGCCCCTGACACCCTTTTTGGTTTGTCTACATTACTCTCATGTTCCCTGCAGGAGGTGAAAGTGTTTAACATGCAGAATTTAATTTACGGGCAGGAAGTATAAATGTAATGTCACCTGGGGAGGGGAGAACTTGGAGCCGAGAGGCCAGCCGGGGGACAGGTGCTATTCCTGTTCTCTATTTTTCTCTAGAGGATGGGCCCCTTGAAAATGGGGAGTCAAAGACACCCCGAGGAAAGGCCCGCTCGGCAAGAGGCCTGGTTTGGCACAGTCCGAGTAAGTCTCAGCATTGAGATACAATGCATTGGGGGAGGGAGAGGGGGGGGAGGGGGGTATATGTGGTGTCTTGTGTGGTATATGTGGTCTCAAGGTACAGTAAGTAGGTTAATTAAATCTAGAGTAGTGTCGGTACTTTATATGTATACAGAGAAATGGCCTGGGGTCTCCCGTGTGCTGTGGGGATTTGATGCGCTAGTGCTCGAACTAGATAACAAATGATGGCATTAAAAATTGTCACGTACAATGTACGAGGGCTTAATAATCCAAGCAAGCGATATCAGATACTACAGGAAACTAAGAGACTCTCGGCCAACATAGTGTTTTTGCAAGAAACACATTTAAAAATGACATCTAGGACTAGTTTAAATTCAAAGGAATTTCCCATATGGATTCATAGCTACTCCCCTAATAAAAGATCAAAGGGAACGGCAATAGGGTTTGATAGGAATACACGGTTTTCTCTAGAAGCTACAGAAATAGATCCCGATGGCAGATACTTATTTGTCAAAGGTACCCTATTAAATAAAAGATATACATTAGTAAATGTGTACTGTCCCAATGTGAAGCCAGCCGGGTACTTGAGAAAGGTTCTGAATAAGCTGGAGGGTTTTAGAGAGGGTATGGTGATTCTGGCAGGTGACCTTAACTTTGTATTTGACCCAATCCTAGACACGCAACCTACTTCACTGAGGTCAGAGGGTAAAAATCTCAGAATGATTAAACATAAGCTGCATCAAATGCAATTAGTGGAGGCCTGGAGAATCCTACACCCAAGGGATAAAGATTTTACATATTTCTCATTGGTACACAGGTCATATTCAAGAATTGACCATGTCCTACTAGATCACCGGCTGTTAGAGGGACTGAGAAAGATAGAAATAAAATGTATAACGTTATCTGACCATGCCCCGGTGGTGATGTCCCTGGAGACAGAGGAGAACCTGGGGGGACAGATAACATGGAGATTAGATGAGTCTCTAATTAATAACTCCAAGATAGCCGATGATCTGGATAAGGATATGCGTATATTCTTTAACCACTTGTGACCGGCCCCACGTCCAAAGACGTCACGTTTTTGAAGATGGATATCTCGGTAACGGCAGCAGCTGCTGCCACAACCGAGATATCCATCTCTTCGTGGGGCGGTCCTGTTAACGATAACGGCGGTCATCGCGGCGGATTCGCCGCGAGATCGCCGTTACCGGCGGCGGGAGAGGGTGCCCCCCCCTCCCGCCGCTCTCCCGCGCCCTCCGCCGCTTACCGTAGCCGTCGGTAGCGGCGGAGGCGATCGGGTCCGCTCGTTGCCTGTCCGGGGATGTGACTGAGGGAAAAAATGTCCCTCAGCCGTCCCCCTCTCTCTGCTGGGCGGAGGTGACGTCAAAACGTCATTTCCGCCCAGCGTCTTAAAGAGACATTTAATTTGTTTACATTTTGCCTTTTTTTTTTTTTTTTTTTTTGCATTTAAGCCTGAATATGAGATCTGAGGTCTTTTTGACCCCAGATCTCATATATAAGAGGACCTGTCATGCTTTTTTCTATTACAAGGGATGTTTACATTCCTTGTAATAGGAATAAAAGTGATAATTTTTTTTTTTTTTTTTTTTCAGTGTTAAAAATTATAAAATAAATAAAAATAAAAACGAAAACCAAAAAAAAAATTTTTTAAAGTGCCCCGTCCCGACGAGCTCGCGCGCAGAAGCAAACGCATACGCGAGTAGCGCCCGCATATGAAAACGGTGTTCAAACCACACAAGTGAGGTATCGCCGCGATCGTTAGAGCGAGAGCAATAATTCTAGCCCTAGACCTCCTCGTCATCTCAAAAAATGCAACCTGTAGAATTTTTTAAACGTCGCCTATCGAGATTTTTAAGGGTAAAAGTTTGACGCCATGCCACGAGCGGGCGCAATTTTTATGCGTGACATGTTGGGTATCATTTTACTCGGCGTAACATCATCTTTCACAATATATAAAAAAATTGGGCCAAATTTATTGTTGTCTTATTTTTTAATTCAAGAAAGTGAATTTTTTCCAAAAAAAGTGCGCTTGTAAGACCGCTGCGCAAATACGGTGTGAGAAAAAGTATTGCAATGACCGCCATTTTATTCTCTAGGGTGTTAGAAAAAAATATATATATAATGTTTGGGGGTTTTAAATAATTTTCTAGCAAAAAAAACTGTTTTAGTCTCGTAAGCACCGAATCTGAAAAACAGGCTCGGTAATGAAGTGGTTAAAGAAAATGATATTGAAAATATAGCCCCGTCAACGCTATGGGAAACACACAAAGTATATATGAGAGGGAGGCTGATAGCTGAGAAAGCAAAAAGGAAAAAAATTAGGCAGAGACAGAAATACACATTATTAGAAGAAATCCAGGCCCTTGAACGGAAACATAAAGAACTCCAGGAAGAACAGGATCTGAGATTACTAACTAGTAAGAGAGAAGAACTGAGGGAGTTATTAGACCAAGAAACTAAATGGGTATTTAACAATATGAATAATACATTTTATGCCTTGGGCAATAAATCTGGGAGATTCCTTGCTAGGACCATAAAACCGAGAAACACAGTGAATTCTATATTGAAAATAAAAGATAAAAATGGAGATATGAAACATTCTACTAGAGAGATAATTAAAATATTTCAAGAATACTATCAAAATCTATATCATATCAATAGAGAACCAGGGATCATAGAAGCACAGATTAGAAGAGAAAAAATCAAACAATATCTAGAAAGGGTTAAGACCCCAGATTTGACAGAAGAAGTAATAAGTAACTTAGAGAAGGATATCACAAAAGAGGAAATAAGTCAAACAATTAGGAAAATCAAAATGGGAAAGAGTCCTGGCCCAGATGGGTACACCTCAATATATTACAAAAGATTTGGAGAAATCTTAGTGCCATTTTTTCAGCAATACATGAATTCTATCGGAGGGGGTATGGAAATACGAAAGGAGGCCTTAAGTGCTCACATAACTCTGATAGGGAAGGAAGATAAGGACCCATCCTTATGTGCCAGTTATAGGCCTATTTCTTTGATTAACGTCGACATAAAGATATATTCTAAAATCCTAGCCGAGAGAATTAGACCGCTCCTAGCAGGGGTGATAAAGGAAGATCAGGCGGGGTTTATACCCGGCAGGGAAACAAGGGAAAATATCCTTAGAGTGTTATTTTTGATACAAAAGGCCAAAAAGAGTAAGGAACCAGTCCTGTTTCTGTCATTAGATGCCGAGAAGGCTTTTGACAGACTGGACTGGGACTTTATGCTAGCAAACCTGTCCCATGTAGGATTTGGTCCGACAATGTTGAGGTGGATAATGGCATTATACTCGAATCCTTCAGCCCAGGTCAGGATTAATGGTACCTTGTCAGATAGTTTCCCACTTTTTAACGGGACCCGTCAAGGATGTCCGCTATCACCCCTTCTGTTTGTTCTTTCATTAGAGCCACTACTAGAAACAATACGGATGAACCAGGAAATAGAAGGTATAAAATTGGGTAGTGGGGAACACAAGGTATCCGCGTTCGCGGACGACATGATGCTCTACGTATCCAATCCTAGGGTGACATTACCCAAGATAATGGCAGAATATGAGAAGTATGGAGAGCTCTCAAACTTAAAGATCAATAAAGAAAAAACTGAGATACTGAGCGTTTCGGTGAGTCCGCAAGAACGGGGGTACCTTGAAGCCCTCTATCCATTTAAGTGGAAACAGAGGAAGATGAAGTATCTAGGCATAGCCCTGTCAAACACAGAAAGATACCTCTATGAAGATAACTATATATCAGTATTGAACAAAATAAAACTAGAGTTAAAAGGATATATAATAGAAAGAGTATCATGGTGGGGAAGGATGAATACCATAAAGATGATGATACTGCCTAAAGTCTTATATATCTTTCAAACACTCCCGATAAAAATCCCAGAAATCTACTTTAAAATCCTAGGAAGGATAACAAGGAACTTCATATGGAAGGGGAAAAAATCTCGCATATCGGTAGAGACTCTGACTAGACATAAAAGGGACGGTGGGGTCCAGCTACCAGACTTTAAGAGGTATTACGAGGCAGCAGTGTTAAGAAGGGTCACAGACTGGCTCGAAGATAAGGAAAGGAGGAAAAAATGGGTAGAAGTAGAGGAAAGCCTAAGCAAAAAGGACCTGGGAAATAAAATATGGGTACCGAAGCAGGTTAGAGGACTACCCCAAGAGATTCCATCAATAACAAAAGAAACTTTTAGAATATGGGATAGAGTTTGCAAGGAAAAAGAATGGCCTTATAATAGTCCGCTGTTGCCGCTAACGGGTACAGACCTCTTCCCACCAGGCAAGGGAGGAGGTGTGTACCTGAGGTGGACAGCAGAGGATACACTGAAATTGAAGGATGTTCTGAAGGGCAATGTCCTATACACGATTCTAGAACTGCGAGAAAAATATGGAACGTTCCCAGGGGATATGTGGAGGTATAGGCAAGTCCAACACTTGGTAAATACCCTACCGAAACCCCTTCGAGCTTTAGGTGAACTAAATGAATGGGAAAAATATATAACTCGAGGAGGAACAGGAAGGCAGGGAATATCTAGTATATATAAAATACTGACCATGAAAAGAGAATCAGTAAGATTGGAAATAGTGGAAGGGTGGGAAATGGAACTGAATCAAACCTTATCTAGCGATAAGAAGAGGCAGGTAATAGACCATGTTCACTCAACATCAATGGACTCAAAAGTAAAAGAAGCTAATTACAAACTACTGGTTAAATGGTATTATGTCCCAATGAAACTTCATAGAATGAACAGCGAGGTTTCTCCCCTATGCTGGAGAGAATGTGGAATGGAGGGAACCCATGCCCACATATGGTGGCAGTGCCCTTCGATACAAATATACTGGAGGGAGATAACTGGATTGATTAAAAAAATTAGTGGGCAAGAGATAAAACTTGATCCATGGGATTGTCTGTTCCACACTACGAGGGTGCCAAGGAAAAAGTACAGGGGTTCCTTGGTCCCGTTTTTATTAAACGGAGCCAAGGTTCTTATACCTAGGTACTGGAAAAGAAAAGAAGCGCCCTCTATTGCGGAATGGATACAGGAAATGGAGAGAATTAGACTGATGGAAGAACTATGGGCTCTACATACGGTTTCCAAGTCGAGGTATGACGGGATCTGGAGAGGATGGAGGGAATTTAGGGAGTTGGGGTCTAAGGGAGGGGAGTGATGGGGGGTTTTGGTCAACTGCTTTTTCCCCCTTTCTCCCTAAAATTACCTATTATTATTATTTATTATCTTGACTCTCTTTTTTTTTTTTTTTATTATTTTATTTTTTTTCCATAAAAAGGGGAATCTGTTCCCTTTCCTATTATATTATATTGGGTTTTTTTCTTTTTTTTTTTTTTTTATTTTCTTTTTATTTGGGAGGTGTTAGTGAGCACTCTAGGTATACAACAATGGAATAATTCCCCTAAAATAGATTGTTTTTTTTTTTTTTTTTTTTTCACAAATAGGGGAACCTGTCCCCTTTCCTATTATATGGGTTTATTTTTTCTTGCATTTGTGTGCACTCAAGGTATATAAAATGGAAATAATTCCCTTAAAATAGATTGTTTTTTTTTTTTTTTTTTTTTTCCTCACATATAGGGGAATCTGTTCCCCTTCTTACTGTATAGGGGCTGTTTTTTTTTTTTTTTTTTTTTTATTTGGGAGGTGTTAGTGAGCACTCTAGGTATACAATAATGGAATAATTCCCCTAAAATAGATTGTTATTTTTTATCTTTTTCTCTCCACAAATAGGGGAATCTGTTCCCTTTCCTATTATACTGGGTTTTTTTTTTTTTTTTTTTTTTTTTTCTTACATATAGGGGAATTTGTTCCCCTTCTTACTGTATAGGGGCTGGGTTTTTTTTTTTAGGGGGGTGTTTGTTTTTTTTTTTTTTTTTTTTTTTTTTTTTTTTTTTTTTAATTTATTTATTTATTTATTTATTTATATATTTTTTTTTTTTTTTTATTTTTTATTTTTTTCTCTCCCCTTTTTTTTTTTCTTCACAATAGGGGAATCTAATCCCTTTCTTAGTATATTAGGGTTTTTTTTTTTTTTCTCACATATAGGGGAATTTGTTCCCCTTCTTATGGTATAGGTTTTTTTTTTTCTTTTTGCATCTGTGTGCACTCAAGGTATATAACAATGGAATAACTCCCTTAAAATAGATTTTTTTTTTTTTTTTTTTTTTCTCACATATAGGGGAATTTGTTCCCCTTCTTATGGTATAGGGTTTTTTTTTTTTTTTTTTTTTTTTTTTTTTTTTTTTTCACATATAGGGGAATTTGTTCCCCTTTTCTACTTCACTGGGTGAGTTGATTTTTTTTTTTTTTTCTCTCTCTCTCTCTCCTCCTCCCTCTCTCCTGCTCCCGTCTCCCTCCCCTCTATCCGGATCCCTGTTCTATATCGGAACCCCTTCTTCATTCGGTAGTAAGCAGGAGTTTGGGCCAGGGGGGATGTAAAACTTAGTAATGGTATCGTCTTTTAATTAAAATAAGGGGTATATCTTGAGACCTTTTTTTATACTGTATGTTTGTTCAAGTAATGTATTGTATATTTGTTGTCTTTTTTTGTATTGTGAGAAAAGAATAAAGAAATTTGAAAAAAAAAAAATATTGACTCAATGGTATAGAACTCCAGAAAAAATTCATAGATATTACCCAAATATAAAAAGCGAATGTTGGAGATGTAGGACAGAGGAGGGCACAATAGTCCATATCTTTTGGACCTGCCCGGGAATTAGGGGGTTCTGGGGAGGGGTCAGAAGGATAATTCAAAAATTTAGCGTGACAACTATATCAGATGATCCAGCATTTTTTCTTTTACATCTGTCAGATACTACCTGGGGAGTAAATGGGAATTCATTGATACATCATCTGTTGAATGCCGCTAAAGCATGCATACCGCTTAAGTGGAAACAAAGACAACCACCTACTTTGAGTATGTGGATGAGTAAGGTGGAAGAACTGAACAGAATGGAAGATCTGATATGGACAAGTAGGAAAAAAAGAGAGATATACTGTAAAATTTGGACACCATGGAATAATTTGATCCAGTCGGAAGGAGGTGTTGGATTAATGGAAAAGGAGTAGAGGAGGTTTTTTTTTTTTGTATCCCCTTTTTTTTTTTTTATGATTTGGGGGGAGGGGAGGGGAGGGGAACCGGGGAAGAATAAGTAAATATGGATCTAGAGGTATCAAAGGGGATGGGTGAAGCAGAGAGAGGGATAAGATAATGTGGAAGGTCGGGGGGTCAGAGGGGGTGTTACCCTTCTGATCAGACACTAATAAATAGAATACAGAGGATGAATGGAACAGAGTCCCCACCTGCGGAGCCCCCCCTCCCATCCCAATATGAGTTAATAGAGATTTTGATGGGGCATGCTCCCCTCGTTCTTCCTGGGGAAGGGAGAAGCGGGAAGTGTGGATTATTAGTGGGAAAGGTACCTGTTAAGATTCTGTTGTAACAGAAAGAGAAATTGTATTAGTATTGAGAATGAATAATGTAACTGATACTCTGATGTTGAGAGCAATATTATCTCTTATGTTATGTTTTTGGGAAAAAGAAAATAAATAAATTGAAAAAAAAAAAAAGAAAGGTGTGGGAGAGTCCTGGAGTGAAATCTGGGTTGCATCTAAGCGGGGTCATAGGGCCCTGCACAGAGGAAATCTGGTATTTGGAGCAAGCCACTCTGAAGGTAGCCAGTGTCGGGGCAATGAGGGGGTGATTCTGACAGGAAGGGGGAGTGTTGTTCGTCGAGAGCCACGGAGTGTTGGCCAAAGGAGCAGGCGGGAATGTGTGTTCTAGCTGCACCCATCTTTTGGAGTTGAGATGGACATTCCAGTCGATAATTCTCGACAGGTGGCATGCCTGATGGTATTTAAATAAGTCAGGGAGACCCAGGCCGCCTTTCAACTTGGGGATCGTGAGTTTGTCGAAGCTTATTCGGGGTCTGAGCCCATTCCAAATAAAATCTGTACATGCTCGCCGGTAAGTTGAGAAAAAGGCCGGAGGAAGTTTGATCGGGACCGCTTGAAACAAATAGAGAAGACGGGGTAGGATGTTCATCTTAATAACAGCTGCTCTGCCAAACCATGAGAATATGCCAGCAGACCAGGATTTAAGATCTTTTTGGACGTTTTGTAGCAAGGGGAGATAGTTGGCAGAGTATAAATCCGAGAGGGAAGATGGAAGTTGGATACCCAGGTATGTAATCGAGTACTTATTCCATTTAAGTGGAAAGTTAGCTTCACATTGCGCACAAACGTCGGGGGGGAGACTGATATTGAGCGCGTTGGACTTTGAGAAGTTTATTTTTAGATTTGTTAAGTAGTTAAAAGTCGTGAGGTCTGCTAATAGGTTGGGTAGAGTCGTTATAGGTGTAGTCAGGAAAAGGAGGATGTCATCCGCAAAGGCCGCCACCTTGTGTTCGTGGCCGTCAATATTAATTCCCTTGATGTCCGGGTTGGACCGAAGGCGTCGCAAGAGGGGTTCTAGTGTGAGCACAAAGATAAGTGGTGAAAGAGGACAGCCCTGGCGGGTACCGTTAGTAATGGAGAAGGCACTCGACAGGTGGCCGTTCACACGGACCTTGGCCGTGGGATTAGTATAGAGTGCAAGGATGTAATGAAGCATGCGCAGTAAAAAAAATATTAATAAAAATGCCATAAATCTATCCCCTATTTTGTAAATGCTATAAATTTTGCGCAAACCAATCGATAAACCGCTTATTATGATTTTTTTTTTTACTAAAAATATGTAGAAGAATACGTATCGGCCTAAACTGAGGGAAAAAAAAATATTTTTATATCTTTTTTGGGGATATTTATTATAGGAAAAAGTTAAAAATATTTTTATTTTTTAAAATTGTCGCTCTATTTTCTATTATAGCGCAAAAAATAAAAAGCGCAGAGGTGACCAAATACCACCAAAAGAAAGCTCTATTTGTGGGAAAAAAAGGACGCCAACTTTGTTTGGAAGCCACGTCGCACGACCGCGCTATTGTCAGTTAAAACGACGCAGTGCCGAATCGCAAAAAGGGGCAAGGTCCTTAACCTGCATATTGGTCCGGGTCTTAAGTGGTTTAGAGTTTCTTGGTTTATGGGGCACTTCCCCCTCTTTTTTTTTTCTTTCCCCGAGGAATGGGCAGGGGGGAGGACAGAGTAGGAAGTCTGGAGGAGGCAGGACTGTCCTTTATAGTTGTGGTATGTGTAATTGTTTATTGATGTAATTTATGTGTATGAAATGATAAATGTATTTAAATGAAGAATTTTTGTAAGCTTTTCGAAAATGAGGTGTTGATTGTATAAATGTTTTGAAAAACTCAATAAAAACAAATTATAATAAAAAGAGTATCTTGGTTTGAGAGCGTTTTGATTTGCAAGCAATTTTTTTTTAAATTCTGACTCGGTTTGCGAGTGTTGACTCGCAAGACGAGCAGAATTCAAGCTAAATAGACCTGCAGTATCGCATTTGGCCTGAGGTACGGGGGCGCAGGAGCCGAGAAAATCTGAACATTGGTCTGCAGTACCTCATTTGGCCTGAGGTACGGGGGCACAGGAGCCGAGAAAATCTGAACATTGGTCTGCAGTACCTCATTTGGCCTGAGGTACGGGGGGCGCAAGAGCCGAGAAAATCTGAACATTGGTCTGCAGTACCTCATTTGGCCTGAGGTACGGGGGCACAGGAGCCGAGAAAATCTGAACATTGGTCTGCAGTACCTCATTTGGCCTGAGGTACGGGGGGCGCAGGAGCCGAGAAAATCTGAACATTGGTCTGCAGTACCTCATTTGGCCTGAGGTATGGGGGCGCAGGAAATGAGCCGAAGTGTCCTCGGACCTTTTCGGCCATTTTCGGCGCTCTCTGGCACCCACCACCTCTGGCCGCATTCGGTATTGCATCCCATTGAAGTCAATGCAGAACAAATTATTTTCGTTTCTATTGACTTCAATGGGGAAACTTGCCTTGATATGCAAGTACTTTGGATTATGAGCGTTCTCCTGGAACGGAGTTTGCTTGTAATCCGAGGTTCCACTGTATATATATATATATCCACGGTATCACACTACATACGGCCCCTCTGTAAGCAGTCTTATATAGTGTTGGGTGTGGATTTAGCCCCCTTAGCCATGATTGGTTAAAAGCACCCTGCCGTTGGCCAATCATGGCTCTGACAGTACATTGCGCTGTAATTGGCCAAAGCATGCAGGTCAGGTGAATGCTTTGGCCAATCGGCAGCCATCAATGCACTGCGATGTCGCAGTGCATTATGGGGCGCTCGTGGCGCGCAAATTTGGAGCAAACGCCCCATAATGTTCATTTGTTCTGCTAACAAACGAACATCCAGACCATCCCTACTCACCGCACCTGGCCCACAGGGTTCTGATGGTCCCACATATAAAGGATTGTAGGGACAAGTCAAGTAATACACTACACATTCCGGAGAGGAGTTATAGAAAGATGACATGGAAGAGGATTTCCCATTCCCAATAAAGACCTTCTATGAGTGATGAGTTTGTAAGTCGGACATGTTTTCTTTCTACACTGAAGAACATCTATCAAGTTACCAAACATGTCCCCCCGACTGATATGAGGTGTGGAACCCGTAGTAATATTACTGGGTGCTACTTTACTTTCAATGTTGGGTGCCCTATGGTAAAATGTGGGTTTTGGTGGGAGGGTAGGTCCCAAATGTGGATCCTGACAGAAGATTGACCAATGTTTGGACAGAATGTTTAGAGAGCCCTGGACAGAGCAAAGCATAGGGGAGGGGCGGCATGACAGAGCGGGACTGGCCCCAGCCATTGGCCGGTTCATTTGCAGGGGGAGGGCATGTCAGGTCCTGGGCGGGGGGCGGGAGTAGGCTCATTTTAGAGGAAGTGACGATTCGTCACTCCTCCATTACACAGGGAAGAAGCTGCCCACCCTCCCTGGATTTTAGGTCCCCTTTGTGGGCGTTTTTTTGGGGTCTCCGTAAGACTAGAACAGGTTTGAAGTTGAGGTAGGAAAGGTTGTACCCATACGTGGAATGGGAGTTATTATGTACCTTTCAGTTGATGCGGGTTAACCAGGAAGGGCAGGGCCGTCATCAGGGGGGTACAGGCATTACACCTGTAAGGGGCCCGGGGGTCCCCAGGGGCCCGGATGGGAACCACCCTAAAAAAAAATATATATATATATATATATTTTTTTTCTTTTTATTAAAGGGCACAGAGGTCACCAGGGCCCCGGATGGCTACCCCCCTTTTTTATATATATATGTTTCTTTATTTCTCCTTTCCCCCCCCTTCTTCTTAACTCGTGGCAGCAGCCCCCCCCGCGTCTCAATTTCATGCGGCAGCACCCCCCCCCCGGTTCTCTGCTCCAGGGGGCCCATGCCTGAAGCTGTGTAAGGGGCCCCAAAATTCCTGATGGCGGCCCTGAGGAAGGGGTTAAAGTTCGTAGGTCACTGTGGACCACCATACTGCCTCCGAGTCGGTGCCGTGCGACTGAGGCCTAGGGAGGAATTTTGTCCCAGTTTCCAGGTTTGAGGTGTGGTCTTCGGACCACCAAGTGTTATAGTTTTATTTGGTTATTTAAAAGTTATTTTTAGTGTTATTTATATAACTTTTATATAAAATTTTATTGGTTAAATAAAGAAGGCCGGAAGGCCAATTTTCTCCACAACATAGTCCGTGTTATCTGGCTCTTCGGAATGTTGACTGACTGACCTAGAAAGATAACAACTGCTGGAATGCAGGTATGGATTTCCTGCCGTGGGCTTGAAATGGCCTTTTGAGATGATGGTACGCCCTTGGAAGCTTCATTCTACTACACAACCCTATTACCTGCACTTAAGCCTCCTACACACGGTACGATTGTTGGAAGGAGATTGTCTGTTGACAGACAGTTGTCCTAAAATCTTACCGTTGGTACGCTCCTTTGTTGTCCAATTTTCGGCCAACAAATGTTGGATGACAGTCTAGTAAATTTTCCGCAGACGGTGGCTCCACCCCTGATTTTCGTATTGGTCAGTACACAAATCCGTCACACAAATGTCGAAAGTACAAACACGCAACATGGGAAAAATTCCCCCGCAGCAAAATATTGGTATTGGAAAAAGTAATTGATTAAAAATATATCAGGAATATCAGGTACTAGTTCTAATTCCCAGCCCTTCGTTGGGCACACGGCGCCTCACTCAAGATGTGTCATCAGCAGCTTATAAATGGTAAAGGTTCCATGTTTATCTATTGGCGTTTGATCAACTAATTTCTCCCATACATTCAACCTGCCATCCCCCCGAAGAGATTTTGGGAGGGTGTCTACAAAGTGTTGTAGCTGTTTGTATCTCCAGGCTTCCCAAGGAGTAGACCCACATCTTTCCCGCAATTCACTTAATGAACATAGGGCATTCCCCTTCATAACGTCTCAATCTCAGGTAGGGAGATGTAGTCCATTTTGACCACTTCAGTACCGTGGGTGTTTTCAGATTTGGTGTTTACAAAACTAAAACAGATTTGTTTGCTAGAAAATTACTTAAACATTATATATTTTTTTTCTAACACCCTAGAGAATAAAATGGCGGTCATTGCAATACTTTTTGTCACACCAAGGCGGTCGTACAAGCGCACTTTTTTTGAAAAAAAAAAAACACTTTTTTGAATAAAAAAATAAGACAGCAATAAATTTGGCCCAATTTTTTTACATATTGTGAAAGATAATGTTACACCGAGTAAAATGATACCCAACATGTCACGCTTACAAATTGCGCCCGCTCGTGGCATGGCGTCAAACTTTTACCCTTAAAAATCTCGATAGGCGACGTTTAAAAAATTCTATAGGTTGCATTTTTTGAGATACAGAGGAGGTCTAGGGCTAGAATTATTGCTCTCGCTCTAACGATCGCGGCGATACCTCACTTGTGTGGTTTGAACACCGTTTTCATATGCGAGCGCTACTCACGTATGTGTTCGCTTCTGCGCGCGAGCTCGTCGGGAGGGGGCGCTTTACATTTTTTTTTCTTATTTATTTTTATTTATTTTATTATTTTTTTACACTGGAAAAAAATAAAATGATCACTTTTATTCCTATTACAAGGAATCTAAACATCCCTTGTAATAGAAAAAAGCATGACAGGTCCTCTTATATATGAGATCTGGGGGGTCAAAAAGACCTCACATCTCATATTTAGACTAAAATGCAAAAAAATAAATTAAAAATTGAAACTGTAATTTTTTTCAAAATACAAAAAAAAAAAAAGTTTCTTTAACCACTTAAAGGGTCACTAAAGTCAGGGATTTTTTTTAAAAAAAATAACAAACATGTGATACTTACCTCCACTGTGCAGTTCGTTTTGCACAGAGTGGCCCGGAAACCTGTCTTCTGGTGTCCCTCGGCGGCTGTCTGGGCTCCTCCTCGCAAAAGCTTTCCTTCTTCATGCGAGGGCGCTCGCATGGAGGAAAGCTTTTGCGAGCGCGCTCCCGTGATACAGCGGCGGCCATAGCCGCCGACTGTATCACTCGGCTCCGCCCCCCAGCGCGCAGCGTCATCCGCCCTGATTGACAGCAGCGCTAGCCAATGGGTGCGCTGCTATCAATCCGCCCAGCCTAGCCAATCAACGGCCAGGCTGGGAACCGAAGAGGACGACGTGGACGCGCCCGGGAGATTCGAACGGTCAGGTAAGTACAACGGGGGCTCGGGGGGGGCCGGTGCTGCTAGATGTTTTTTTACCTTCATGCATAGGATGCATGAAGGTAAAAAAACTTGTACCTTTAGAACCCCTTTAAGGACCGCCTACTGCACATTTACGTCGGCAGAATGGCACGGCTGGGCACATCAACGTATATATACGTTGATTTTAGTACCCAGCCGTGTGTCGCGGGCGCGCGCCCGCGACCCGGTCCGAAGCTCCGGGACCGGGACCGCGGGATTCGCGGACCCGATCGCCTCTGGAGTGCGGCGATCCGTCCCTGGAGCGGAAGAACGGGGAGAGCCGTGTGTACACACGGCTTCCCCGTGCTTCTCTGTGGCCGCAGCATCGTTCGCGTCATCCCTGTAATAGGGGGACGCGATCGATGACGTCACACCTACAGCCACACCCCCCTACAGTTGTAAACACAACACATTAGGTCACACATCCCCTACAGCGCCACCTGTGGTTAACTCCCAAACTGCAGCTGTCATTTCCACAGTAAACAATGCAAATTTAAATGCATTTTTTGCTGTGAAAATGACAATTGTCTCAAAAATGTGTCAAAATTGTCCGAAGTGTCCGCCATATTGTCGCAGTCACGAAAAAAATCGCTGATCGCCGCTATTAGTAGTAAAAAAAAAATAATTAATAAAAATGCAATAAAACTATCCCTTATTTTGTAAACGCTATAAATTTTGCGAAAACCGACCGATAAACGCTTATTGCGATTTTTCTTACCAAAAATACGTAGAAGAATACGTATCGGCCTAAACTGAGGAAAAAAAATGTTTTTTTATATATTTTTGGGGGATATTTATTACAGCAAAAAGTAAAAAATATTGCATTTTTTTTAAAATTGTCGCTCTATTTTTGTTAATAGCGCAAAAAATAAAAACCGCAGAGGTGATCAAATACCACCAAAAGAAAGCTCTATTTGTGGGAAAAAAAGGACGCCAATTTTGTTTGGGAGCCACGTCGCACGACCGCGCAATTGTCAGTTAAAACGAAGCAGTGCCGAATCGCAAAAAGGGGCAAGGTCCTTTACCTACATTTTGGTCCGGGTCTTAAGTGGTTAAGACGCTGGGCGGGACTGACGTTTTGACGTCACTTCCGCCCAGCAGAGCTATGGGGATGGGTGAGGGACATATTTCACTCACTCGCATCCCCACACAGCAGACGAACGGACCCGATCGCCTCCGCCGCTACCGACGGCTCCGGTAAGCGGCGGAGGCGGAGGATCGCTCGCACTAAAGATGGATATCTTGGTTGTGGCAGCATTGCTGCCGTTACTGAGATATCCATCTTTAAAGTTAGGACGCATATATGCGTACAGCGGTCGGGAAGTGGTTAATTATAAATTTTTTTTTTTTTTCTTTCACATCAGCTTTTACCAAGCATTAGAGACCAGCTCATGATTTGATTCTTCATTTGTCTCTATTAATGGTTTTGCATCATCTGTGATGTTTTGCATTGCTTCCAGTATCTCATCTCATCTGTTGTTTTTTTTTTTTTTTGGAAAAATAGCTTTACCGCCTGGGTACTAGGCTCATACATATTGTCATTAATACCTTCCCCTAGGCCTGAAATCTTACAAAAACACCCTCACTCCCTTTTTGCCCTCCCCTCCCCCCGTCCCCCTCGTGGCCCCCAGGACTCAACTGACTTTCTAATTACAAAAGTACTTTTGACTTCACGGCTATTGTTGGGCTAATTTATATGCTTTGAACTCAGAGGGCCAGATTCAGGTACACGTACATTTGCGCAGCGTATCCGAGATCCGCTACGCAGCCGTATTTTACCAGGCTCTAGAACTAATTCTGGTAGATTTTTGCCCGTACGATACGGCGGCGTAGTCTATTTCTCGCCGCGTAATGGAAATACGCGATTAGGGGGCGTGAAGCATTTAAATTAGGCGCGTCCCCGCGGCGATCGAACTGAGCATGCTCCGTTCAGAAATTTCCCGCCGTGCATTGCGCGAAATCACGTCGATACGTCATTCGTTGTTTGAGTAGCGTCGTTTACGGACATTCCTATTTACGGACGTTTTACGTCAAAAACAAAAAATGACGTCGGAAAACGTTGATATTCGGCGTGGGAACGACGGCCATACTTAACATGGGCTGTCTAATATTAGACCAGCAAAAAGCTGGTATAGTTTTACGCAGCAAAAAGATGACTAAAGGTGCCGTAAGAGATTGCGATAGACGTTCGTAATTTCGTGGATCGCCGGCAAAAGCTCATTAGCATACCCCGACGCGGAAAACGACAGGAACTCCACCCAGCGGCCGCAATTTTATTGCAGCGTAGATCCGAAGGCGTACGAACACGTAAGCCAGTCGGATTGAAGCGCAAAGCCGTCTTTTCATGGTTTCATGTCTTGAGGATTCAGAGTAGTGAAAAAACGCGCGTAATTAGAAAGTACTCCAGTCTAACGCCAGTTAGACAGGAGTAAGGGCTCTGTGAATCTGGCCCAGAGTTTCCGGTTTTGTTAAAGGACCACTACTGTATTTATGTCGAAGGTACATTTGTATCCGAATATTATAACTAAAATACTCTCAATCTCTCTGCGTAACTCCATGTTTTTTTATACTTTTTCCACTTTTCCCATTTTTCCTTGAGATCACTGTTTGTTTCTAAAACATTCTCCTTCAGCTCTTCCATCCTGTAAGTTTCCCCCACCGCATCAATCCAATCCCTGATCCGTGGGCTTTCGGTTTCCTGCCATTTTTTTTGGTATAAGGTTTTTCCTGACAGACTCCATGGCAGCCTACGTGTGGGTTAATCCCGCCTCTCATACCTCATAGGACCCCTCTCCCATAAAGCTTTGCTTCTCACCATAGACTGTGTTCCTTTTTTGTCCTCCTCCTAGGACCTTGGTTGTTTTTACCTTAAGAAGTTTTTTTTCCCTGATCCAGAAGTCCTGGTGATTTTTCCCTCTATAGTCCACAAGTCTCTGCTATTAGCAGGATGGACGTATGCAAGTCTGTAGTGTTTACCCTCAAAAAGCTTTCTTTAACCTGCCATTGGTAGGTAAAGCAGTAACTGGCCATTTATCCTGGCTATTAGCAGGAGGCCTTATGTCACAGACCACACAGAGTGAGCAGCGGTGGCTCCAGCTCCAGGCAGGATCATGGGACTCCTCGGTGGTAATGTATATTCTACAGTTACTTACTTTATGGCAGCCGGTTTGTGTATGTTGTTTGTCCTCGTGCAGTTATGGCCGCTGGAACGCATTGCGTTCCAGCCTCGCCGCCTCCTGGTAGTTCTGCGCATGCGCCGGTCTCGAGGCTTGGTTGCGCATGCGCGGTTCTGTTCGGCTGGCCGCGATCGCGCATGCGCGCGAGGTCTATGGGGGTGACGCCGCACACAGCGCAGGCGCGTGTTGAGCACGGCGGAAGCGCGATGACGTCATCGCAGGGCGGCAGGTTCAAATAGCTGTCAGATGCAGCTATTCATTGACACAGTCCTGAAACACGGCACTCTAGGTAGCGTTCTTCTGTCCTAAGGTAAGAATCAGTGCTGGGTCACTGTCCTGTCCTTCCTCCTTAGGTATGTCTCGTTATTTTTAAGACTCATTTGTTTCTTTTTTCTCTTTTTGTCATTGGTCTTTGCAGTACTGTGTGTTTCATTGCCATGGATGTGTCATCGCCCCCCTGTGGCCAAACCTTACTCTGCAGGTAGGATGGAATTATTTCCCTCTACCTGCTTTTCCAATAAGGTTTCTTTTTTTTGGTCACTTTTTAAAAATAGCTTTTTTTTTTTTTGTATCTTTTCCCAGCCCCTCTAGGTCTGTTTCTTTGTCGCTAGCACGTGAAGATAATGTTGAAGCTCGTTCTCAGCGTCATCATTCAAATTCTAGAAGTTCTAGATCATCGTCTAAACATCACAGAGATGGTTCTGGATCTAAGTCCAGTCGCCATTCTCACTGCCACTCCGGAAGAAATTCCTGTTGGGGATGTAGAGCTCAGGTCCCAGAAGGAAAATCCCTCTGTGAGCCATGTTATTCCCGTGCTGTAAGGGAAAGAGGAGGTGAAGACCAGCAGGTAGAAGCCCTGGTCAGAAGAGTAGTCCAAGAATCTTTGAACGGCTCTGATTCCGTCCAAGCGGTTGTCCCTCCAGTTGAACCATCACCAGTCCCTATTCAGGATACTCCTGAGGTTCCGGGGCCCTCTCAGCTTTACCGCTCCCCGAGTGTGTCCTCAGAGAGTGAAGAGGAAAATATTAATTATGCGGCGGGCTTTGATTTTTCTCTGGTCCCAACCTTGGTGAAAGCAGTTAAAGACGCTTTAAAATGGGAAGATACAGTAGAATCACCTTCCAAGCAAAGGAAGTTCTTTAAACAGCTCAGAAAAGACCGTCCAAACTTTCCCCTTCTCGGTGAACTTGGAGATGTAATTACAGAAGAATGGTCTGGCACAGATAAGAAAAATTCCTTAATTTCTAAAGTAGCAAAGTTGTACCCATTCAAGAGTGATGAAGTGAGACATTTGGAGTCAGCCCCTTTAATTGATGCAGCCCTAATGAGACTGGTAAAACATGTCACTCTCCCTTTGGAAAACACTGTTTCCTTCAAAGATGGCTTGGAGAGGAAGATAGACACTGATCTGAAACGCATCTACATCACAGCAGGCATGGCTTGTAAACCAGCCTTAGCCCTTGCAGCCTTGTCAAAGGCAATGGAGGCCTGGACAGATGAGATGGACTCTGTGTTGTCCTGCGCCTCTGAAGACTTGGCCAGAAGCATTCCAGTCCAAGAATTAAAAATGGCCTCGGTGTTTGTGGGTGAGGCTTCTCTCGATCTTATTCGCCTAGTGTCTCGGGTTATGCTTTCCTCTGTTACTGCCAAACGTGCCTTGTGGCTACGGCCTTGGGTGGCTGACCCTGCCTCTAAACAGGCTTGGTGCAAAATCCCCTTTTTAGGGTCCTCCCTTTTTGGCAATAAGTTGGATAGTGCCATTTCCCGGGCCACTGGGGGTAAGTCAGGGTTCCTTCCCCAGGATCGACGTCCGTATGGTCAGAGAAATTTTTTTCCCAGGCAGGATCAAGATCGGGCAAGGGAGGCCCGCCGGTACAGACCTGGGCGTGATTTCAGAAGGAACTGGAGGAAGAACCAACCCTCCAGTCAAAGGTCTACAAAAAGCTCTTCTTCTGGTGGACGTGAGGCCCCTAAGTCCTTTTGATATAGGGCCGGCCCAGACGGAAAGAGTCGGGGCTCGCCTCCTTCAATTCCAGCACATCTGGGCAGCCTCGATAAAAGATTTTTGGTCCGTCAAGACCGTATCTATAGGTCATTCCTGGACATTTATCGCCCCACCTATTCTACAGTTCATTCCCACAACCATGCCCTGCTCAGGGGAGAAAAGACAAGTCCTCTTGTCATACACAAGCTCACTTGTGGCTCAAGGTGCTGCTATTCACGTCCCAACAGCCGAGAGGTTCCAGGGGATGTATTCACCACTTTTTCTGGTTCAAAAAAAGTCAGGTTCGTGGAGACCAGTGATAGATCTGACACATCTAAACACTTTTATCAGGAAGGAAAAATTCAAGATGGAGTCGCTCCTCACGATCCGTCAAGCAGTTCAGCCAGGCGACTGGCTGGTGTCCATAGACCTGAAAGATGCCTACTTTCACGTCCCTATAGCAGTGGAATTCCAAAGGTATCTCCGGTTTGCAGTGGGCAATGTCCACCTCCAGTTTACTTGTCTCCCTTTCGGGCTCACAACATCGCCAAGAGTATTCTCGAAACTCCTACTGGCAGTCGTGGCTCTGATCAGAATCAGAGGCATTCGTCTGCATCACTACCTAGACGACCTGCTACTACTCTCACGAAGCAAAGAGCAGCTGTTAACCCACAGAGACCTGGTCATATCCATTCTGACCGAGTTCGGTTGGCTACTAAACAAAGAGAAGAGTCATCTGGAACCGACACAATCTCTAGTCTTTCTCGGTGCCCAATTCGACACAGCTCTGAGTACCATCTCGCTGCCCCTAGTGAAGATCCCTGTAGTCCGGGACAGGATTCGTTGTGCTCTAGAAGCACCTTTTCTCAAGGCCTCGCAATGCCTCCACATAATAGGTACCATGGTCTCCACAGTCCCTATGGTGAGATAGGCACAGTGGAAGATGCGACCCTTCCAGAAGGGCTTTCTCCAGCAGTGGGACTCAAAGTCACAGGTCCAAATGATTCGGATAACATCACACATGAGAGAGAGTCTTCCCTGGTGGCTACTTCGACAGAACCTCCTCAATTGCCATTCTCTAGCCCCTGTTTCTTGGATCACAATCACATCGGATGCCAGCAACACAGGTTGGGGGGCTCTCTGCCTGAAGGAGGTGGCCCAAGGGAAGTGGACTTCCCATCCCAGAAAGTCGTCTCCAATGTCCTGGAACTTCGGGCAGCCCTCTGTGCTCTACATGCCTTCCTTCACCTAATAAAAGGATCCTCAGTTCTCCTAAGGATGGACAACACATCGGCAGTGTCATACATCAAGAGGCAGGGGGGCACTCGCAGTCTGTCTCTTCTGAAGGAAGTGGGTCCAATCATGTCTTGGGCGCAGACACACCTGTCGAACTTGTCAGCTGTATATCTCCCTGGAGCTCAGAATCTACAGGCGGATTTCCTCTCAAGAACAACGAGTGGTCTCTCCACAACGATGTTTTCAGTTGGATCCTGTCACTGGATTTTTCACCAGAAGTGGATCTGTTTGCGTCTCCACGCAACTTCAAACTGGAGAAGTTTTACACCAGATACCGCTGTCCCCAGGCTTTTGGGGAAGACACCCTAACGGATCAGTGGAGATTCAGCAGAGCTTATGCCTTTCCTCCAGTCCCAGTCATCCTTCGATTCCTAGCGAGACTCAGGTGGGAAGAAGCCGAGGTAGTAGCAATAATTCCATTTTGGCCCAACAGGCCGTGGTTTCCGTTACTGTCCCAATTGAGCTTCCGGGATCCAGTTCAGCTTCCATCCAGACCGGATCTCCTGTTGCAAGGGTCGATCCCTCATCCATGTCCAACCCACCTGCACTTGATGGCCTGGTTCTTGAAAGGAGAAGGTTGGAAACATTAGGATGTCCAAGCAGAGCCATCGCTACTTTGTTAAACGCCAGAAGGCCAAGCACCAATAAAATCTACCAAAGAATTTGGTCAAAGTTCTCAGACTACACCTCTTCCATAGGTGGTTCTCCTGCTAACCCTAGCATCAAGGATATTTTAGGCTTTCTCCAAACAGGTCTTGATCTTCCATTATCCGTCAGCTCATTAAGAGTCCAAGTTTCAGCTATCTCCGCATTCACAGGCGTATCCTGGGCTACTCACTCTCTTGTCAGGCAATTCTTTAGAGGAGCCATAAGGCTGAGGCCTTTGAGAAAGCCAAGATTTTCCAAATGGGACCTACCATTAGTCCTAGACTTTTTCTCAGACCTTCAAAACTCAAATCAGTTATCAGTTAAGGATCTTTCCCTCAAAGTGGTCTTTTTTGTCGCTATAACATCAGCAAAGAGGGTGTCCGAAATTGGTTCACTAGGATGTAAAGAACCCTTCCTTACGTTCTTCCCAGATCGTGTCGTTTTGATTCCTATGCTAGGTTCAAAACCGAAAGTGTCATCGGTCTTTCATGAGAACCAGGAGATAGTCCTTCCAACCTTTCGGAGTTCAGAGGACTCGGATGCTCATCCTTTGGACGTCGGAAAAGTGTTGAAGCAGTATCTGGAAGCTACAGCTTCTTTTCGCCAATCCGATCATCTATTTGTTTCCTTCCATGGAAAAAACAAGGGAATGCGTGCTTCCTCTAGAACCATCGCAGCATGGATTGTCCAAGCCATCCAGGGGGCTTACAAGGCGAAAGGTTTGGCTCCTCCGGAAGCGGTAACCGCACACTCTACTCGGGGCGTATCCACGTCGTGGGCGGCCGCCCGGCACGTGTCCCCAGAAGTGATCTGCAGAGCGGCCTCTTGGTCATCGTTAAATACGTTTATGACGCACTACTGCGTAGAACCGGCTTCTTTATCGTCGGTTAATTTTGGGTTACATGTTTTATCTGTTGACAATGTCAATTAAATTTGTTTCCTTTAACCAGCAATTGCCCACCCGGGTGTGTATGGCTAGTTATTTCCCACACGTAGGCTGCCATGGAGTCTGTCAGGAAAAAGGAAAATTTATATGAAATACTTACCGTAATTTTCCTTTCCTGATGGACTCCATGGCAGCAGGAGTTCCCTCCCTTTGCTGGAGTAGGCTATATTACGGAACACAGTCTATGGTGAGAAGCAAAGCTATATGGGAGAGGGGTCCTATGAGGTATGAGAGGCGGGATTAACCCACACGTAGGCTGCCATGGAGTCCATCAGGAAAGGAAAATTACGGTAAGTATTTCATATAAATTTTCCTTTTTTTTGCTGGAAAACTACTTAAACCCCCCAAACATTATGGCCCAGATTCAGAGAGCGATTAAGCCTGTCTAACTGGTGTTAGACTGGAGTACTTTCGACTTACGGGCGTTTTTTAGCTAGTCGAAAACCTCAAACCATGAAAAGACGGCTGCGGGCTTCAATTCGACTGGATTACGTGTTAGTACGCCTTCAGATCTACGCTGCAATAAAATTGCGGCCACTGGGTGGACTTCCTGTTGTTTTTCGCCGTCAGGGTATGCTAATGAGCTTTTGCCTGCAATACACGAAATTTCGCACTTCAAACGCAATCTCTTACGGCACCTTTAGTCATCTTTTTTTTGCGTAACACTATACCAGCTTTTTGCTCCTCTAATATTAGACAGCCCATGTTAAGTATGGCCGTCGTTCCCGCGTCGAATTTCAACGTCTTCCGACGTCTTTTATATTTTTTTAACGTAAGTCGTTCCAGGAATAGGAATGTTCGTAAACGACGCTACTCAAACAACGAATGACGTAACGACGTGATTTCGCGCAATGCACGGCGGGAAATTCCTGAACAGAGCATGCGCAGTTCGATCGCCGCGGGGACGCGCTTAATTTAAATGCTTCACGCTCCCTAATCGCGTATTTCGAATACGCAGCGAAAAATAGACTACGCAGCCGCAGCGTACGGGCAAAAATCTATCTGAATTCGGTGTAGAGCCTGGTCAAATACGGAAGCGTAGAGTATTTCGATTACGCAGCGGAATATTAAGTGTATGTGAATCTGGGCCTATATATATATTTTTTCTAACACCCTAGAGAATAAAATGGCAGTCATTGCAATACTTTTTGTCACACCGTATTTGCGCAGCGGTCTTACAAGCGCACTTTTTTTGAAAAAAAATCACTTTTTTTAATAAAAAAAATAAGACGACAATAAATTTGGCCCAATTTTTTTACATATTGTGAAAGATAATGTTACGCCGAGTAAAATGATACCCAACATGTCACGCTTAAAAATTGCGCCCACTCGTGACTAGTGTTGAGCAGAATATGCCATATTCGATTTCGCGATATATCTCGAATATATAGTCGAATATTCGAGATATATTCGCCAAATTCGAATATTCGCGATATTTTTTGGAAATGAAATGATTGCGAAATTTCGCTATTGCGAATGCGAATGCGAAATTTCGAGAAATGCGGAAGGAGCACTCTGGCTCAGAATATTCGTGATATTTTATCGTAATTTCGCAAAAATGCGAATGAGAAATTGATTGCGGAATTTCGACAGTAACACTCTGAAATCGAATATATGTGTTATTTTAGCTAAAAACAATATTGCGAATTTCTCGATCGCGCATGCGCAATCGCGCGATGTCGCTATTGCCGAATAATCGCATTGCGATTTTTCGGCAATATAAAATGATCGCTGCAGCTACTCGGCCCAGGGTCTCTCTCTAATCATACCAGCAATGCTTTTAGACGTAGATGGAGATCACTAGGATGTGATCTGTTTTAAAAATAAATTTTGAAAAATCTGAATATTCGGAATTGCGAATATTCACCGCGATATTCGAGATATTGCGCGATTACTCGAATATGCAATATTCGATCCGAATATTCGCAATGCGAATATTCGTGAGCAACACTACTCGTGGTATGGCGTCAAACTTTTACCCTTAAAAATCTCGATAGGCGACGTTTAAAAAATTCTACAGGTTGCATTTTTTGAGGTACAGAGGAGGTCTAGGGCTAGAATTATTGCATTCGCTCTAACGATCGCGGGGATACCTCACTTGTGTGATTTGAACACCATTTTCATATGCGGGCGCTACTCGCGTATGCGTTCGCTTCTGTGCGCAAACTCGTCGGGATGGGGCGTTTTCAATTTTTTTTTTTTTTTTCTTATTTATTTTAAATTAGTTTATAATTTTATACAGCGAAATAAATAAAAATAAAAAAATTATCACTTTTATTCCTATTACAAGGAATGTAAACATCCCTTGTAATAGAAAAAAGCATGACAGGTCCTCTTAAATATGAGATCTGGGGTCAAAAAGACGTCACATCTCATATTTAGGCTTAAATGCAAAAAAAGAAAAAAAAAAAAAGTCATTTTTTAAATGTCAGAAAAAAAAAATGTTTCTTTAAGACGCTGGGCGGGACTGACGTTTTGACGTCACTTCCGCCCAGCAGAGCTGTGGGGGACGGGTGGGGGCGATATTTCCCTCACTCGTATCCCAACACAGCTGCCGACAGGACCCGATCCCCTCCACCGCTACTGACGGCTCCGGTAAGCGGCGGAGGGCGCGGGAAAGCGGCGGGAGGGGGGGGCCTCTCCCGCCACCGATAACGGCGATCTCGCGGCGAATACAGGACTGCCCACGGAAAAGATGGATATCTCGGTTGTGGCAGCAGCTGCTGCCGTTACCGAGATATCCATCTTTAAAATCATGACGTCTTTTTAACATGACGCCGTGGGCAAGTGGTTAAAGCGTGACATGTTAGGTATCTTTCATATTTTACAAAAAAATTGGGCTAACTTTACTGTTTTGTTATTTTTTTAATTCATGAAACCATTTTTCTTCCCCAAAAAAGGCGTTTGAAAAATTATCGCGCAAATACCGTGCAAGATAAAACGTTGCAATGACCGTTGTTTAATTCCCTAGGGTGTCTGCTAAAAAAACACATATATAATGTTTGGGGGTACTGCGTAATTTTCTAGCAAAAAAAATATGATTTGTACATGTGATTGTGATTTGTAGGGGAGAAGTGCCAGAATAGGCGCGGTATGGATGTATGTATTGTAAGTAAACCTCTCAGTGTAAAGATCAAAGTAAATCGAATAATTAATATAGTACCGGAATGACCCGTGACAGACTCAGATCCTCCTATGTCTAGGGTCACCTTATGTCCACTAGGGCCATAGGGTGACAAAGAAATTATATCATATATTACATGAGATGGGACATTAATAATATTTCATATTGCAGGTGATTTCATGTGGACTCATACCTCTGTATAATAGGCTATTGAAATGCCTTGAGACATGTCTTGAGGTGTTGGCTATTCACTGTGAAAGACACATTCTGTTGAAAAGGTGTTAATTGCACCCACTCCTGGAGGACTCTTTTCATTGTGTTATTCTAAAGGTTAATTGAATTCTATTGATACAGGAATGTATTGATGCTCAGGTGTGATAGTAGTTTGTTTTGTCGTCATTGTCTCAAGGAATGTGTCTCCTCAGTATCGGTGCCGACATGTCTACATAATTAGCTTACCTGAATGCCTTTTAGAATGTGATTGAAGCCCCCCATGGTGTGAAGGGGGGTGGAGATTGTATTGTCCTGTGATTACTGTCACATGCTTGTAAACTGTATAAGAAGCTGAGAAAATACCATTAAAGTGTTCATATCTTTGAAACCAAGTGCAGAGCAGAGTCCCGTTTTGATTATGGGAAATGGAATGGATCGTGTATGCAGGATTGTCGGAGTGTGTCAGATAAGCTTGTCGTGTTTGGATGGAAGGTTGTAAACTGTGGTGACCGTTACAGTACCATCATCCTAAATATCATTTTGGATAGGGAACAGGATTTATTGGGACCCCCAGAGGCCCAAGCTAATGCCTGACAAGTATGTGGGGGGCAGGGGGACTATACCGGTACTGGATGTAGAGAATAAAGAAATATAGGGTGATAGAAGTACAAAATTAAATCAATTTATTGAAAATGACATAAAATGGACAAGAGATACTCATAATTAATAAAAAAACATTAACAGTATTCTAAAATAATCAGACAATTTATACGACCAGCCAGTTCATCACCCAGATGGTACGAGACCCTCAATCAGAGGGTGAAGTGAGGTGTAGGGGGTCGTATAAGTCAAGATCTCATCTCAACTAGTTTCGCTACTGTGGTAGCTTCGTCAGGAGATTTTTCTTTAAAAAGATGATAATAATATACAATTGTTAATAATACAGGTTAGATACATATAGGTATATATGCATAGAACCATAACAATAAGAAAAAAAACAATTGCATAGTTATCAACAAGGAGATACATAACTATAGTAAAACATGGGGTCAAAAAAGGGGGAGACCAATGAGAGTGCGGCCTACCTGTGCAACACATCCGCTGGAGAAACAAGGTCCGACTTGGAGGGGTGTCTCACACAGGGAGGGGGCAGATGGAGTTATGCCCAGCTGCAAAGGGGAGCCTGTGTTTGTAGGCTCTATAGGACATTTGCCGTCGGAATTCCCAACAACAAAAATTTGAGAGCTGGTTCTCAAAATTCCACGCACTGGCAATTGAACTTCCTTTTTCTCAGCTCGTCGTACGTGTTGTACGTCACCGCGTTCTTGACGTTCGCAATTTCCGTCAAAATTTGTTTGACCGCGTGTATGCAAGACACAGTTGAGCCAACATTCCCGCCGGAAAAGAATACACGGTTTTGTTGTCGGAATGTCCGATCGTCTGTATGCGGCATTAGGGTGGCTCCTCTATCTATGGCTGATCAATGATCCAATCCCACCACCCATTCTTGTGATATCATCAGACTTGGGGCAGAATTCTCACATCTCCCCCCCACATATCTTTATACAACCTTTAAATACATTAAACACAGCATGGAGGGGCTCAGTGAAGGTGGTGGTGAAGGGCTCAGTGAGGGTGGTGGTGAAGGGCTCGGTGAAGTTGATGGCGAAGGGCTCAGTGAAGGTGGTGGTGAAGGTGTGGAGGTGTCGGATTGGGTCACACAGATCATGAAAGGAGATCCGCCCGGCCTCATAATCCAGACATATCCTGACTCTGTTACTGGAGAGATTGGTGGGTAAGGGGATCACTTCTCTGTCATGTATTACAAAATACCGATTACCAGACCTGTCCAATCCCCAGGATATGCTATTCTTTCCAATCTCTGACTTGCATCCTTTCCTGTCTATACTGGGGTAACACATCCCGACTACCCATTCATGTGATCCCCCGACATCCACATCCCAGTAATGTCTCCCTGAGGAGAAACTCTGACTGCTCATCACCTGAGGACAATACTGGAATCTCTCTGGTGCTTGTGGGCGCTTCTGGTTCCTTTTAGACATGGATACAGTTTTCCTGTCCTCTGATATCTGTAGGTTATTATGAGCTGTGTTTCCATCCAGTAATATGTCTGCAGGGTAATATATATCATCTCTCCAGCTCTCTGACCCCCCAACATCTACATCCCGGTAATGACTCCCCAAGGAGAAACTCTGACTGCTCATCACCTGAGGACAATCCTGAGATCTCTCTGGTGCTTCTGGGTGATTCTGCTCTATATCTGACCTGGATACAGTTTTCCTGTCATCTGATATCTGTAGATTATTACTAGCTGCATTTACATCCAGTAATATGTCTGCAGGATAACACATCCCAACTCTCCAGCTCTCTGACCCCCCGACATCCATATCCTGGTAATGACTCCCTGAGGAGGAACTCTGACTGCTCAACACCTGAGGATAATCCTGGAATCTCTCTGGTGTTTCTGGGTGATTCTGTTCTCTATCTGACCCGGATACAGTTTTCCTGGCGTCAGATATCTGTACATTGTTACTAGCTGCATTTCCATCCAGTAATATGTCTGCCGCTCCCTGTATAGGGAAGTATACATTTACCTCTGTTATTATATCAGATAAACCTGTGTGTAAGACCCCCGCCACACCCAGACCCCCTCCATCATGGAGGAGCTTCTCATGTCTCTCTCTGTCCTCATTATCTCCATCCTCAGTATCACACAAGTCACCTGTGTCTGATTCCTGTAAGACAGTCAGTGGATCCGTCATGTTACACAGCTCCTCAATGTGACGCAACTTCCTGGACAGCTCCTCCTTCTTTATTTCCAGATCCTGGATGAAATAGAATATTGAGGTGGAAACCCCCTTTGCCTGTTGGGAGATTTTCCTCAGGACTCTCTTCTCCAGATCTTCCAGACGTCTCCTGAGGTCTCTAAACAGGACAGTGACTCTCTCGGTGTCACCAGCTGCTTCTTCTTCTACTTTCCTCCTGTGTTCCTGCAGACTCTGGACTCTTTCATCCGTCTCCTCTCTCTTTGTCTGAAGTTTCTGCAGAACATTCCACAGTGTCTCCTTCTTCTTCTCAGAAGCCTCATCCAGTGACTCCATCTTATGTCCCATGTGTCCTCCAATCAGACAGCAGGACACGCAGATACAAGTATCATCCTCAGTGCAGTAATACTCCAGGATCTTCTTATGGACGGAGCATTTCCTGCTCTCCATGGACAAGGTGGGGTCACATAAGGTGTGTTCTGGGGACTTTTTGTGGACTCTCAGGTGTTTATCACACAGAGAAACCTCACAGTGTAGACAGGATCTAACAGCAGGTACAAGAGAGTCCACACAGTAAGTACAGAAGACTTCAGACTCCTGATCTGGCCGTTGTACGTTCCTCTTAGTTTTGCTTCCCTGCAGTGCAGGACGATCCGGAAACTTCTTTCTACATTCAGGACAGGAATATCCTCCAGACCCCCCCTGTGTATCCAGCACACGATCAATACAGTCCCGGCAGAAGTTGTGATCACATCTCAGGGTTACAGGATCTGTAGAGAAGTTCAGACAGACGGAACATTCCAGCTCAGCTTTCACATCCATAGACGCCATCGCTGACAGCAGAAGAGAAATGAAACTAAAAGTCTCTGGAGCTAGAAATACAACTGGTTGCAGCTCGTCTGCACGGGGCGAGGCTGAGCTCAGCTCTCTCAGTTAATTTGGTAATAAACCTTTCGATGTAAGATTAGAACAAGCCCCATGATTGTGTATGTAGCGCCCCCTTGCTTTCAGCATGGGCACTACGATAAAAGCTAGTTGGACTGGGAGAGTTACATTGCTCCTAGTTGCGATTTGTTCAAGTTGTTGACCTATGTCATTTTGGAAAGGTCCACTGGGTCGGACTGCATTCTGGGGATGTGAGTTCATCCCTGGCCGGCAGTTAGGGTTGCCACCTCATCCCTTTAAAACAGAACACATATGCATTACACAGGTTCTGAAGGCTAATTTAATGCAGATAAGGCACCAAGTGAGATTAATTACCCACTTAATCAGCCACAGAACCTGTGTAATTAATACGTGTTCTGTTTTAAAGGGATGAGGTGGCAACCCTACAGGCAAGGCTGGACTGGGACAAAAATTTGGCCCTGGACTTCATCCAGACTGGCCCACTTTGACAGGTCTTTCCCATGGCCGCCGGACAACTCCCGTACCCCCCCTCCGGCCACCCAAGCCCCCACTCCCCCTTCACTAGCCACTAGCTGTTATACTTTATTAGAGTAGAATGACTGGTACTGGTACTCTTAAAGGCAGTACCAGTGGGGAAGCTAGACTAGATTATTTCATCCGGGGCAAAGAATCAGTTAGGTGCCCCCCCTTATGGGACAAGATTAGGCAGAAGTGAGAAGCTCCTGGCCCATAGCTGCCCTCCCCCATGCTCCTCTGTCTTCCTCCATGCTTCTCTGTTCCCCCCAGATGAGCACTGTGGGGAGGGAGAAGAGGTGAGCGCTGCAGGAAGGGAGAGACAGGAGAGGGGGCAGCGGTCCACTGTCACTGAAGCCGGCCCACTGAGCCATCGGCCCACCGGGAAACTCCCTGTGGTCCCAATGGCCAGTCCATCCCTGCCTACCGGCAGTGGGAACCAGAGGGATTTCTGGTGAATGGAGTCTTCCCCAGCAGCCAATTGGAGAGGGTTTTCCTCGCTGGTCATGCTGGGCAGGGGTATATCTGTGACCGAGGTCAGGTGTTGGGGTTCTTGTTCTTTTCCTGCGTGGGCATCCACCCTCAGGGTGTGCGCACCCATGGACCACGCCAGCGTGGTCCACCTGGCCAAGTTCTAGGCTTTGCTGAGTCTCATCTGGAGACGAAAATAAGGGGACCACAGTGACTTACTGGGTTCCTGGGTCTGTTGAGAGGATCCTAGACTGGGTGCCGTTCGATTGGGGGATCGGCTTGAGGAGAACACGGAGGCAGGTTGTCTGACAGGGCTTGAACAAACCAATCTGGGATTCGGTGACCGGGATGCTGACAGGTACGCTTTGCTGTCACCCGGTGACCTGTGCTGAGAAACTACTGCGAGGATTCGCTCTATTTGTCCATTCAGTTCATCCTAATTAACTGGCCTGTGGCAGAGGCCTAGAGCTGGTCCTGTGTGAGAGACCCGTTTCTCCCAGAAATTCAGGGTGGCGTCTCGGCTGCCAGGCCAGTGAGATGGACCTGTCTGGGGGCACCTTACCCACTCAGACAGGAGTGGCGATGTGTTGTAATTGTGTACTACTGAGGGCTGATCTGCCCTGCATATCCAGGCCTGACATCGAAAGTTTCTCTTCTTTCATCAACCTATTCTTCTCTGACCAAAGTTGATGTTGGCTATGTTGGCTTGGAATTAAAGCATTGGAAAAACCTTTATTGATTGTCTGGACCTCCATTTACTGCTAGTTCTTTTGGTGCACCAATAGACCAAGCTAGGGTAACTTAATTTGCCGATCCCATCAAAAATCCAGCGGCTCCTTCGGGGGTAGCGCTGCTGTAAATTTAGTCGGGGTCTGAGCTGCTATTTGGCTCAGACCAATATGATTGATGGCAAATTTAGCCTCTGTTCCAGCCATGGCTGTGATGAGAGTTCCACCCTTGTTTGCCTGGGGGTGTCATTACCACCACAGGCCAAGGGTGGCAGCAGCAAAGCCAGGGTGCATTGGGTGTTCCCCTCAGCAGCGAATCAGTGGGAGTGGTTGCCCCGCTGTGCATGCTGGGGGGGGTACTTAAGGGACAGACGCCATTGGCAGGGGTCCATTGTTCACGCCTTGTGGCTCTCCTGGCCTGAGGTGTGTGATGTGAATCCTGACTCAGAGACCATGTTGGTCCGGGGTCTCGGCTTCACCTGGTGGGCCCAGTAGTCAGACTGGGGCCTGCTTTTGCAGAGGTGATCCTGTACCGTCAGTCCTGTGGAAGGAGGTCGCTTTATGAAGGAAGCCAGGGGAGGAACTATCCTGGAGGGGGCCATGCAAGAGTCTGGTACCTTGGGAGAAGGCCTGGAAACTTCATTGAAGGATGCACAAGACACTGAGAGGCTTGATGGTGACGCCTGTGGGGCCTAAAGTTCCATCAGAGTTAAGCTGGAGAGATCCGGGTGCTGAATCCTGTGGCAGGCATTCTGGACCAAAAGTGCCTCATAAAGGAAGGTCTGTGGCAGAGACTGTACTTTATTCCATGTGCCATCTCGGCTGCTAGGCCAGTGAGAGGGACCTATCCGGGTGAGCAATACTCACTCTGGTTAGAGAGGCGACGAGAACTGTTTGCTGAAATATTTGTGACTATACACCTAAACCTTCCTACTGTAGCGCTACCCCCCCAGGAGCCGCTGGTTAGATTGGGATCGGCGAATTAAGTTACCTCTGTGTGGTGTCTAGGGGTAGATGCAGTGAGTAGAGTAATAACGAATGTCCAACCTGTAGCTGAAGTTTTCTGAATGCTTTATTTTCATGGTCCAACACGACCAACACATCAACTTGAGGTAGAGGGGAAAAGGTTGATGAAAGTAGAACAACTTCGCGAAGTCAGGCTTGGGAAAAGAAAACAGTCCTGCCTTCTATAATTGAGTCAATCACGTCGCCACCCCAGCCGGAGTGGGTGCAGTGCACCCGGACAGGCCCCTCACACAGACCAGACCTCCACCGACTTGGCTCTAGAAGATTAGTAGAGGCCTCTGCCACAGGTCCAATACTTTGGAGCAATAGAGCGTATCCCCCCAATTCCATACTCTTAAGAAGTGGGACCCCCAGTGAGTCACTGAGGTCCATCAGTCATTTCAGCGTCTTTGAGCCATGCGGGCCCAGAGAAAGTAACTCCGCGTAGCATGGGCCCCGGCCAGGTAGGCCATGATGGTGTGCACACCCTGAAGGTGGGTGCCACACCTGGAACCCGCGAAGAACCCCAGAAAATGTAGTCTGCCACAGATATACCCCTCCACAGCATGCCCCGCGAGGGAACACTCCTCCAATTGGCTGCTGGGTAAAAGTGGCGCTGCCTGAATCCCTCTAGCGCCATCTGCCGCCCAGAGATGGGACCACATCTCTGAAACGCAGAATGACCCACAGGATAATTCAGGGTTGACAGCTGCCGAACCTGAATAAATCAACCTGGATGAGAGCAAGTAAGTCTCTCACCCTACTAACTTTAGCGTAGCGCCCTTTCTGAAAGTAAGGGGGTGCTACATACTCCCCCCCCACTTGAATGGACACTGTCCCCAGTGTCCCAAGGCATTCAAGCCTGAATGCCAGCCTGATGTCTACTCACATGACAGAAAAGTAGGAAAAGAGAAGAAAAAAAACAAAACATAATGGTAAACTTTTACTTACACCTAATACCTTATTGAAACATAATAAACAGACTAAGATATCACATGACATTACAAAACATACACAACCCTATCTATCTATGCTGCCAATGCTCCGCAGTAGGGATGAGCCGAACACCCCTGGGTTCGGTTTGCACCAGAACCTGCGAACAGACCAAAAGTTTGTGTGAACTTTAGAACCCTGTTAAAGTCTATGGGACTCGAACGTTTGAAATCCAAAGTACTAATTTTAAAGGCTAATATGCAAGTTGTCCCTTGTCCTAAAAAGTGTTTGGGGACCCGGGTCCTGCCCCAGGGGAGTGTTTGGGGACCTGGATCCTGCCCCAGGGGACATGTATCAATGCAAAAAAAGTTTTAAAAAACTGACGTTTTTTCAAGAGCAGTGATTTTAATAATTCCTTTAAGTAAAACAATAAAATTGAAATATTCCTTTAAATTTTGTGCCTAGGGGGGTGTATAGTATGCCTGTAAAGTAGCGCATGTTTCCTGTGCTTAGAACTGTCCCTGCACAAAGTGTCATTTCTGAAGGAAAAAAGTCATTTAAAATCACTCACCTTAGGGTCTGGTATGGATATTAAGGGGAACCCTGCGTCAAATTAAAAAAAAATTATGTGGGATTCCCCCCATATACCCATATATCCATTCCAGACCCTTCAGGTCTGGTATGGATTTTAAGGGGAACTCCACCCCAAATGTAAAAAAAAATGCCGTGGACCCCCACACATTTTTTTTTATGAATGCCTTTTCTCTGTATTGCCGGGAGCCGACAATTCATTATAGCCGCGAGTGATTTTAAATTACTTTTTTTTTTACTTCAGAAATTACACTTTGTGCAGGGACAGTTTTAAGCATGGGAAACAAGCGCTACTTTACAGGCATACTATGCACCCCCACAGGTACGAAATTTAAAGGAATATTTCACTTTTATTGTTTCACTTAAAGAAATTATTAAAATCACTGCTGCCAAAAAAACTGCAGTTTTTAAAACTTTTTTTTTGCATTGATACATGTCCCCTGGGGCAGGACCCGGGTCCCCAAACACTTTTTATTACAATAACTTGCATATTAGCCTTAAAAATTAGGACTTTAGATTTCAAACGTTCGAGTCCCATAGACTTTAACAGGGTTCTAAAGTTCACACGAACTTGCCGCGAACACCCCAAATAGTACGCTGTACGGCGAACAGGCAAAGTTTGGGTTGAACATGAGTTCTACTCAAACTCGAAGCTCATCCCTACTCTGCAGTGTTGATAGTAGGTGGGACCAATAACCTGCATAGGAAATAAAAAAAACAAAAAAAAAACAAACACACATATCCGCAATATACATCATGATATATTAATAATTTTACTATTTACAAATCTCCAAGGTCAGAATTGAGACTGCGCCCTCTGAGGCCTGAAGAAGGTGAAATCTCCCTTCCTCCCAAGGAGCTATAAGTGCCAAGCATAATCTTTACTCCGCTGCAAGAAATAAAACACAATATACACACTTAAATTCTGTAGTAAAAAAAAAAAAAACATTTCAGAACACTGCCCCTAGCGGTCAGCGCACTGGTACTACATGGCAGTCCAAGTTTCAGCAGCAAAATATAACAGCGAAAAATGGAAGAAGAAAAAAAAAATTCTTTCGCTGAGCCTTCTTTGGTTGCTGCGGAGAAGTTGGCAAGGTCCCACTCTAACTGACTAAACCCACCCCTCCCAGAGTTCTTCACATAGGCCACAATGTGGATCTGGAGAGGCAGGGAGAAAAGGGGAAACAAGGAAAAAACTTGAGTGGGGCGAGAACCCTTGTCCAAAACTTCTTCAAAGTAGGCATGCCAGATAAAGCAGACATGCAGTTCACTTGTAGAAACGCGGGTCTGGCAAAATAAAAATGTCACCCTCTACCGTCGTAGAGGTAACTGAAAATACCAGGTCTTCTCTCCCAGGAGACTTCAATACAACCCGGTCACTGTAGATGTGACGGCCCCAGCTCCACTCTCGGTGGCAACGTTCAAACTTGGGGTTCAAATAAGATAAGCCCAAGTCCGCACCTTTTAAGATACGGGGCACCTTCGGATGTGTCCATATGGCTTCCTGGCACCAT